>QGDG01000037.1:0-303616 GCA_003268315.1 Stemphylium lycopersici
TTGGTGGGGTGGTCAAAACTCGAACATGGCCAAAACGCGCACGGACAGGATAGGCAAAACGTGCACGGACGGGATACTTCGGGCTGATACATGATTATTGACTAGCCTAATCACAATGCACAAATGAACTTCAATGTAATTCATCAACATTTGGTCATCGCAAAGAGAGTAGGCTAGTATGATTTAGCAGAGCCGACGACTCTTGTCTGTAGTATTTTACAGAATCTCGATAACCTGGTTTGCCACACAATCAAATGTTAGGCCCTGATCAAACAAGGCCAAGAACGGAAAATCGACTGCAAATTCCCTCCGAGCCCAGCTCTTCAACCCCGTCGAGATCGCACTGTCTATTCCGTACGAGGCTAGCGTCTTGCCTGGGTCCATCTTTTCAACCGGTAGCAACACCAACTTGGAGAAACTCGCAAGTATTAGCCCAAGTACGACGTTTGTCACTGCTGCAACGCCTCCCTCAGTGCGCGCACCCTCGAGAAGCTTGCCAGCGTCGATACCTGTAGCGCTCTCGCTATGATGTTCTTCGTTGCCAGCAGTGTCCCCAAGTCCGACGATAATATTGCGCAGCCGGTTGTCCTTGAGCCACAGTGACTTGTCTACCGCACGGGAGAGACGGGTGGGATCCACACCTGTGACGATATGCGCAGCCGCACCCACGTCGCACCTGAATGGGCTTTGGTGGGGAATAGGGCTACCTAGGTCTTGCCGACGACAGGCCAGTTCCATGCTGGTGAGGTACTCATGGACGAAAATCTCATACAGACCCTTAGGCTTTAGCGCTTTCTCGACTTCCGGGTGCTCTTCCACGTGCCCTACATCCACAATCATTCCCCGCGCCATTGACATGACTTGCAGACCTATGCTGCGCAGGTGGCGCGCCATGTGGTCTAGGTATGCATTAGCAGCAGAGTAGTTGCTTTGCATGGCAGCGCCTATCGCGCCGAGTACCGAACTGGTCATGACGAAGTCGAGGTCATGATCGGGGAGGAGCTCGTGCAAGTGTATGCTGCCTAAAATCTTCGTGTTCACCACCTTGTTGAAATCATCGAGGGACATTTCCGAAAAAAAGTTTATCCTGTTCAATTATAATGTGTCAGTCACGAGGTGTGTTGGAAGATTGTGGTATGCGGCGTACCTTCAGGACCATCGCTGCCTGCACCACGCCTTTGATGGGCTTGGTGGCGCATGAAATAGCTCGTTAAACGTCGTCTGACAAATACATCGCCGCGAATTACCTGGACTAACAAATCTGCGTACTTAGACCGAACAACTTCATGCAGTCCATGGACAAGCGCAGCTGCTTCGGGCTTGTCGGCGCCACTGCGGGACAAGAAGATAAAACTGCGAGCCCCCCTAGATACCATCCAAGCTCTAGTGAACATATCATCGTCAAGTTTTTAAGTCATCATTAGCAGAATGTTTAACAGGTCCGAGAGAAATGGAAAATTGGGAGCTTACGTTAGGCTTCTGCCTAAGCCCCCCCCCCCCTCCCCCCCCCCCCCCTCCCCCCCCGACAGCCAGCTAAGAGATTAGATGCTTCAGGGTCAAAGGTCAAGGGCTCTTGAACTGCATGGACAGGAACACGAGTATCGGGAGTGTGTGTGAGGATAACACCTCGACAAAATCCTCCTGCGCAGCTCTGCTATCAGCTTCCGGCAACCGAGCCAAATCGAAGCGCTCGCATAGAATTGGGCTGATAACACCACGATAGAGAAGAACAAGTGCTTCAGCCAAAAGGCTCCGGGATTGTATCAGGCCAGAGGGGTCGCCGTGAGTCTTATTGTTAGTAGTGACTTGTCATTGTTGAATAGAATTTGTTGCCAATTCATCCATGAGATGAAATAACCTGATAGTTCTGCTTTTCCAGAGAAAATTTCATACTGTAGCAATTATGTCCGGTGGTGGAGAACCTCCAAGGGCGATAACACGGCCTCCAGGTTTGACTACATTGACGAGGAGTTGGTACCCATCGTTGGCATCTGTCAAGATGATGTCGAAGTAGCTACCCAATGAAGCTTGCTTGAGCACTTCCTCGCGGCCGATAAACTTTGCATTGTCCCCCAGCTACTGGAGCTTACCAAGACAAGCATCTGAGGAGTACGTTTTATGTGCTCCCGCCGCCTCGAGAAGCGCCACCTGGGCGAAAACGTGCGCAAGGTGAGCTTGCGGACAGTCGATCAAGACATGGTTGCCTCGGTCTAGTCGCAGCAAGCTTGCGACATGTAGGGATACGATTGGGGGATATATTGTGCCGGTGCACGGAGTGCTATAGCAAGACTAGTAGACACTTCTATAAAAAGCCCCCTACCAAGGAGACTTTGCGGGAGAACAGGCAGCTCACAGAAGAACAATACAGTCGAATACCAACTCCTAATTCTCATAACAATCGTTTGAAATACCAGAACCTCGTGCCTCTATCTTCCTCCCTCGTCGGCAATAGCAGAAGCAATGCATCTATACCAAAACGATAGCATTTCCAAACACTCCTACACCCGTAAAATATCTACCTGAGAAGAGGTCCCGTTGACTCTTCAGGCATGAGTATCTCGCAATCACCCTCGTTCAAGTTGACGGCTGTGTCCAAATGATGTGTGCATACGCAGCATACATAGTCTCCGGCCTTAAGCTTACGATTGTTGGGGCCAACTGCACGAACAGTGCCTGCTAGCACCATTCTAAAGCCCAGAGAAGCTGATTTGCCCATTAGATCATCAAGTGACCGGAAATCTGTTAGCAATAGTTCAGAAAGAGAAAACTAGAGAATTTGCACATACCAGCGCATGCAACGGTGTTGCATCAACGTCAACGAGTACCTCGCCCACAACCAGAGACCGCAGGTCCTGTGCCTCAAAGTAGAAGCTGTTGATCTTGCCAACCCTGTCGAACCGTAGCGTGAGAGACTCCTTGCATTGGGGGACGCCACCCATGGTCGTCCTAAAGGCGACACGCTGCTCAAAGTTTGTATTTTTCACACAGTCACTCACATAGCAACTCATGTACACGAACCCCTCCTTCTCCACCAACTCGGCATCCATCTCCGCAACCTTCTCCGCAAGAGGGTCTCCGTGAAATGTGCACTCAGTGTCCAAGACGAGCAAAGCACCCTCACTACTCTCCTCGCTCTTCATGTCCAAACTGCACACATGGAACCAAGGCTGTTCCGTCATGACTGCCTTGGCCAGACCGAAAATCAGGCTGTTCTCTGCTTCCCGGCCCTGAATCACCACGCCGTTCGTCATCCACATCGCTGTGCACGCTAGCTGCGTGTACCGCTGTAATGCGGCCATCTCAGCACCTGTCATGCGTGCTAGCAAAGGGCTCTCGAGCTCTGCCAACATGATGGTGCGCGCGTCCCGCTCGAGCAAGCTCAGCACGTCTTGCAGGGCCATGAACTGCGTTGTGATGCCTAGTCGTTCGTACTTGCGCTCAATGGCGCGCTGGAGAGTTTGCGGTTCACGGCGGTAGATCCAAGCCTACAGTTAGTGTGGGGTTACGGGCGTTACGGTGAGATCTTGGGGCTACCTACTTGAGTGACCGTGGATGACTTTACTCCGTAGGCCTTTTCGGTGTTGTTGGGAACGTGACTTTTGTTCATACCATTGATGCCGGTGCCATTACTGCCATTGATACCGTTGGCCGTATTGACACCATTCATATCTGCGTAAACACCTCTACCTGTGTTGCGTGCCACTATGAGAGTCGTGCAACTGACTGTTTTATCGTGGTCGTCAAGCACAATGTCAGCTCCGGCAAAATCTGCTCCGAGTAATACCTGGTTCTACATGGTCTAGGAAAGGAATGGGCTGCATGGCCTTCCATCATCTGCACCGAGCCAATAGGCAGGGAGGGGTCCGAGAATGAAGCCAGTGAGTCGCCAGTCTCTTGTCGTCTCCACAATCACAAGCTTTCCGTCGGGCTTGAGAAGCTTCCCGCAGTTCCGTATAGAGGAGGCAACATTGCGCGTTGCGTGTCTCACCTGATTCATTGTCAGTCCAAGAGCTTATTCCTCGAACAGGGGATATGCATGGCCTTGGTTAACCTCACGCCGGCGCGCTCGACGCAGGCGGGCGCAAGGCTCCACATGTATGCAGCAGCTATGGCACCCGCCGACCAAGTTCACGGACACTATCTGCACGATGGGGCTGTGTGCAAACTGTCCGCTTTGGCCGAGAGCAGTGAGTGCCAGCGGCTGCAGGGACTGGTGTGGCTTGAGACGGAAGCGCTGTGTCAGTGGCGGCGCGAGAGGATGCCCGACGCGAACTGGGAAGGTGCTGTAGGTGGATGGGTGGACGAGTGAACGAATGGACGAATGAACGAGTGAGCAGTACGTCGGTACAACTTCGGCAGTAGTAGTCGTGGGGCCACTACCGGCTCCTCGTATACGAGGGTGAGCTGTGTTGGTGGCCGCTAAGCGACATTGAACTATTATCAACGCCCGCTAACTTGATCTAGTTTCACCAGCTCAGCACGCGCCAAGAGCGACATGTATTTTACCACCTTGGTGCCAGGGTCTCGTTTCACAGCTGGACCATTAGGGTTTTGCACCTTTGTTGACTCGCTTGCTCGCCGTTGTCCTACACCACGGCGGTGAAGACAGTGCGCCCCCATTGTCACCCCTTCACTACATGTGCCTCTCTCCCAGCTAAACCATTGCCCTCCTCGTCCGCCATGCCCTCCATTCTCTCCCTGATTGCCAGTTCTCTCGCCCTCTGCGTGGCCTACGTCGCCGCCAACATCATCCACCAGTTGCTCTTCTCCAACACCAAAGAGCCACCAGTCGTCTTCCACTGGCTTCCCTGGGTGGGCAGTGCCATCACTTATGGCAGAGACCCCTACAAGTTCCTCTTTGCCGCCCGGGCCAAATATGGAGACGTCTTCACTTTCGTGCTGCTCGGCCGCAACGTCACCGTTCACCTAGGCATCTCGGGTAACGACTTCGTCTTTAACGGCAAAGAGACACACGTCAATGCCGAGGAGATCTACGGCCCCCTGTGCAACCCGGTCTTTGGCGAGGGTGTGGTATACGACTGCCCCAACTCCAAGCTGATGGAGCAGAAGAAATTCGTCAAATTCGGCTTGACCACCGACGCGCTCAAGGCACACGTGAGACTCATTGAGCATGAAGTTGTAGACTACATCAAGGCCTCACGAGAGCTCAAAGGCCCGTCCGGCATCATCAACGTGCCTCCCGTCATGGCCCAGATCACCATCTTCACGGCCGCCATCGCTTTGCAGGGTCCCGAGGTGCGCAGCAAACTCACCAATGAGTTTGCAAGCCTCTACCACGACCTCGACGGCGGCTTCAGCCCCATCAACTTTGTTCTTCCCCATGCACCCTTCCCCCACAACATCAAGCGAGATCGGGCCCAGCTGAAAATGCGCAGCATCTACGAGGCCATCATCGCAGACCGCCGCGCCGGCAAGATCCCTCCTACCACCGATATGATCAGCCATCTCATGCAGTGCTCGTACAAAGATGGCCGTTCTGTCCCAGATTCGGAGATCGCCAACATGATGATCACAATTCTGATGGCCGGTCAGCACAATTCCTCCAATATTGCCTCTTGGATCATCTTACACCTGGCCAACGAACCTCAACTCTGCGAAGAGCTCTACCAAGAACAGATTGATCAATTGGCTGATGAGCATGGCAACCTGCCCCAACTCGAACTGCGGACCCTGGAAAAGCTCAAGTTGCATTCCAGTGTTGTCAAGGAGACGCTGCGCATGCATAATGCCATACACTCCATCATGCGCCTCGTCAAACAGCCGATTGCCGTCCCCAACACCTCCTGGACCGTCCCACCCGGCCATGCCGTTCTTGCTTCGCCTGGCATCTCAGCAAATAGCGAGGATTACTTTGCTAATCCTACCAAATGGGACCCACATCGCTGGGACGATCGCGTCATCGAGGAAGACGACGAGAGCGAGATGGTCGACTACGGCTATGGACGCACATCAAGGGGTACAAAGAGCGCTTACCTTCCTTTCGGCGGGGGTCGCCATCGCTGCATTGGCGAGAAATTCGCCTATCTCAATCTGGAAGTCATCACCGCCATCATGGTGCGGAACTTCCGCTTTAAGAATGTTAACGGGAGGGAAGGCGTCCCTGACACCGATTACAGCACCATGTTCTCGCGCCCACTAGAGCCTGCGGAGGTTTTCTGGGAGAGGCGGTGAATAGACTAATTCGATGTTTCCGTCTGTTTTCTATCACGAGTTTGTTTATAGGGGCTTAAAGATCCCTCCAGCGGTGTTAGTACAAAGTTATACACCTATAGCAAAGTCAATTTTACTGGAACTACTAATGTGATGCGGCCCTACTATGTAGACTAATTAGTATACTAGCAACCCAGTACTACCTCTTGTTACTCCGTAGATAGAGAGATGCTTAGTAACATAACCCCTTTTTTTCACAGAGATTTTCATTCTTCCATAGCCTAGCTAAAGAGTATTGTTAAATAGATATACAGAAAGAAATCAACTCCTAGTCCTAAGCCTAGAGGCATTCTCCTATACCTACTAGATATTTTATCACCAGTCTCCTACGCACGACCGCCACACGACATTAGCATTTCCACAGGATCCCACTTAGCAGTCCAAATTCTCATCCTCTTGCCCCAGGACTATATTAGCCAAGCCATCAACGCAAAAAAAACCATTAAAATGCCGAAGATGCTAAACAGTTCGGTAGTTCCTTTCTTATACACCCAATCGCCTATGAAAAAGGCATTTTTCAATCATCCAGCTAGCTAGCTCACCAGGGATCGGCTGGCTGGATAGGTGTTTGAACACGCTTCCAGGTCAATGGTTTGGATTGATCAGCTTGATGCCAAATTATGCAATTTCCATTGAATGCTTAACGTTAAGTTTCAATCTTCGTCCCATGTGTCTAACCAATACAAAGCGTTCATCCCATTATCAGTTAAAGACGCCTTTGCAGCCACCTCGTCGTCGCTACCAAGGCCATCCTTTCTCCAACTTCTCAAGCACTAGAATTGGAAGCGAACGGAGCGAAAAGCTTGTATACTAGCTCATCGCGCGCTGCGTGTACAGAGCTTCATGGTACATCATTGGCTTCTAGGAAAATACACAGAAAACATCAAAGACAGAACGAAATATGCTGCTTGAAGGAGGGATAAGAAGAAAGTCGGCGTGGTGCGGGTGTGTGAGCAACGGTGATAAACGTAAATACTGGGTGTAGCTGGAAGAGTTCCTGTTCGCCTCACAGTAATGCATATATGTCCTGAATCTACGGTAGTTCTATTCCCCGACTAGTGGGTACCTAAGAGTGTATATTTGATATGCGTTGCGGAAGTTTTAGAAGGGAGTAGCGTCTCGTCGTGACGTAGACTCGGTTATCTACCTCGGCCCGGTCCCTGGTCGCCGTAACCCCACCCGTCGGGCCAGCAAGCAAGTCGGCTTTACAACTACTCCGTGCATACATCAAGAGCCTCCAACCCAGTCTAGGCGCAATGTAAAATATATCAACCCAGCACCATGTATCGCTCACGTGTTCCCGGCATCCTGCGGCCAACGCGCCCACCGGCACGTCCAAGTCTCCAAAGACGGGCCTTTACAGCGACGCCACGCCCCCAAATCATGGAAACCACAGGCTTCACGCCAACTCAACTCGAAGTGCGCGACGCAATCTTTGCACTATGTTCGAAATTCCCAAATAGCTACTGGCGTACGCACGACGAACGTGCCAAAGATCCCACTTCATTCCACGCGGCCCTTGCAAAAGATGGGTGGCTCGGCATCGCTTTACCAGAAGCATACGGGGGCTCAGGTCTCGGCATCTCGGAAGCAACAATGATGATGCAAACGATCGCGGAATCCGGTGCAGGCATAGCAGGCGCCCAAGCAATCCACGCAAACGTGTACGCGACGCAGCCATTGGCGAAATACGGGAGTGAAGCGCAGTTACAGGAGACGATACCGCGGATTGTGCGTGGAGAGTGGCGGACGTGCTTTGGCGTCACGGAACCGAATTCCGGACTAGATACGCTGAGGATGGGGACTTTTGCTCGGAAGCTTACTGGAGAGGACGGGGGGTATAGTGTAACGGGGCAGAAGATATGGATAACTTGCGCTCAAGTCGCATCACGGATGATCCTTCTCGCGCGGACAACAGCCCGCGAAGACGCCCCGAAACCAAGCAAAGCACTGTCCATGTTCTGCATCCCGTTGGATCGGTCAACGGACTCGGGCCTCTCAATGCAGCGCATCAAGAAGATGGGCGGTCGCGCTGTCGATGCAAACGAAGTCTTCTTCGATAACTACAAAATATCCGCCGACAGCCTTATCGGCGCCGAGGGCGACGGTTTTAAGATTATCCTTCACGGGATGAACGCAGAGCGGTGTTTGCTAGCGGGCGAGGCGCTCGGGTTGGGCTACGCGGCGCTGACCAAAGCGAGTGAGTACGCGCGGGAGCGACATGTGTTTCAGCGGCCGATTGGTATGAATCAAGGGGTCGCGCATCCACTCGCCGATGCGTATATGCAGCTTGAAGCTGCAAAGCTGGCGACGTATCATGCGGCTAGGTTGTACGATGCGAGTAAATCGGACGACTCAATACGGCAGGATGCCATTGGCGTAGCGGCGAACACGGCAAAGTATCTTGCGGCTGAAGCGGCGTTCACTGCATGTGAGCGGGCGGTTCTGGCCCATGGGGGCATGGGCTATGCGCAGGAGTACGATGTTGAGAGGTATCTTAGGGAATGCTTTGTGCCGAGGATCGCGCCTGTGAGCAGGGAGATGATATTGAATTATATTGGGGAGAGAGTGCTTCAGCTGCCGAGAAGTTACTAAGACAACAACGAAGAAAATAGTGCAAATTGTGCGATGTTGCATGTTATTTTGCATACATGAAGTAAAATTACCAATCATTCAGCGCCTACCAAATGCTACTCGTATACCGTATTCAATGTGAACGGCAAGATTGTGTTTAATCGTTTACATCAAGAATCAAACGCTGTTCGCTGTAGCGTACCAATACAACCCATTACGCCTATACACCGAATGCTGCTGATGGAACATTGCTTTGCTCATACCCAGACCTTACTCAATCTTCTCTGTAGGGTCTTCAAGTCGCTCCTGTATTAAATCGACCTGCTTGACTGGATGCAGCAATACACCTGGAAGACACATGCGGCCTTCGTGAGCGAGTTCATATTCCTCGCCACCGTCGTTATCGACCTTGTAGCCAAGCCAGCGCTTCCACAGGTTAGGTGCAAAACCAGCATGGTAGTACCAGGTGGTGCCGAGGAAGTTGTGCTGTCTCTCATCTGAAAAGACAGACAGACGAGCACCGCCCGATGCACCATTGCGACCATTGTTGAAAATTGCAGCAAGATACTGTGTGGGCCACTTGCGGTCGATGAATACAGGGTGTGGTGCGAACACGGCTTTGAGGCCGTGATGCAGAGCACATGAAGCAGGCCACATCTCGCTGAACATGGTATGACGGAAGTGTGACTGCTCGCGATGCATCGTTTCGAGAAGTCTTCTCGATAGACGTCCAGAGGTATTGATGGCCGTTCGTCGTGGTGGGCGGCCGTTCTTGATGTCGTAACCGGTGGTATCGTCGGCTAAGATCCAGTTGGTCTGGTCAGGGTCGAAAAGAGGATTGAACACAATCAGATCAGCAGGCTCGCCTACACCCCACTCATACTTGTCCTCGGTTAGTGTGGTGTTGGGCTTGACATCTGGGTCAATTTCGATATCTGGGTAATCTTTGGGAAGCTCGGGGCCCCATATCGGCTTCTCTGGTTTCTGCATTTCTGGTCCCGGAACATGTGGGTTCGGCGGAAGATGCGAGGACCATCTATTTGCTTGGCTGTTCGTACCATGCTCGGTCTGTACGCGGACCATGTGCTTGAAGTCCTCCCAAGATTCGTGGACGGAAGGTACGTAGAAACGCGCATTGCGCTCCCATAGCCCTTTGCGGGGCTGAGCCGTGGTCCACTTGGAGACCTGTTCGAAAAGATGGTAGTAGTGTCCAGTGTATCGCACATCCATCTCCCAATGCCAAAAGAAGTCATACTCAGGATGCTGGTGGGCGAAGTAGGTCACTGGCATAAAGGTCGAGCGGTAAGCGCCATGGACAGGCAGGCCTCGATAATTGGTTTCTTCCATGCCGCCGTAGATCAGACCCATTTGGCGTTCCGACCACAAGGTGCCCATGCCGGCAAACTCTGCAGGAAGTGAGTTCTTCAGAACCTCTTGGTAGATCTGCTCATCGGCCCAAATTTGCTTGTTGTCGTCCTTGACGTGGATCAAGAAATGCACCTCGTATTCGCCTCCGGACGAAAGACTAAGCTCAGAAATGAGAGCGCGGAGATACATGAGATCCTCGTCGTCGTACTCGTAGTCCCACCATGTGCGGATGAGGACTGCGGTTCGAGGAAGAAGCGTCTTGTGCGCTGCTTTTGGCTGTTCGCGGGCTGTACCATCAGCCTCGTTGCTCTTTTCGACATCGACTTGACGTTTTCCCATCGACTGGAAAGTGTTGCCTCGGGCTGTGAGTTGCTTCTTGAATCGGTCCTTGTTCTTTTCTAGACATCGGCCAACAGCGTCGCCCCAGTTGACGTCACGAAAATCGACCTCGGCGTTGGTTTTCCAGACATGTTCGATGCCTTCTCGGTCACCCTCCATGCCGGCGCCAGTGCCACCCCGCCGCTTGCTGTAGCCCAATCCATAAGGCCCTAGTCGCCCAAAGCGCTCAAAGCACACGTCGTTTCTCAAGCCCAGTGTTTCGTAGCTTCCAATGACATTATCTGGCAGGCCTTCGGGGACACCTTTGTAAGCTCGCAGCCCAGGAACCTTGATAGTATCGTTGGCATCGACAAAACATGTCTCGACGGGCCCATATTTGTCCACGTAGCTCACTCCGCTGTACTCGGGATATGGGTCGAAGGGAATTGAGTCGGCAATATGTGCGCCCTCGGATCTACGCTCCTTTGCGCCATCCTTGGGCGTCTCAGCTGGCAGCTCAGGATCGATATCCTGCTTGGTCGGGTATTCGGGCACGTTCTTTTCCCGACTCACTAGCGACCTTATTCCACCGTGGTATCTTTGCAGGAATGGGAAGCTCTCCCAAACGGGAGGTGGCGGCGGGGGCTTGTTCAGACCGAGCTCTGCATTCCGTATCGATTGCCAGCTGCTGCTGAACAAGAACCACATAAAGAAAAGAAGTGTGCTCGCTACGGCCAGCCCGAAATATCGTGTGCATGCCCTTGGATTCCTGTAGCTGTATGCGCTTACGGTCGCCTTCGAGGGCGCTTTCCGATGCGATTTGGAGGGCCGCCGAAGGGGCCGTGATTCGATGTTGTTTGGATTTTGGTCGTATGCGCCCGATGAATGCCGTGACGACGATGGGCTTGGTGTGCCTGAGGACATGTAGGCTTCGTAGCCGTCGCTGCCATAGTCCTTCTCGTTAAGCTCGCCCTCTTCGACGTCGCGGTCAACGTTGGGTGCCTGGTTGTAAGCCTGGGTTTTCCGCTTGCCCACGGCTAGTGGGCGGAAGCCGAGCATTTCTGTGCGGGTAGGGCGCAGCAGCGATTATTGCATGTGCGATGTGGCGTGTACAGGATATTTGGGTTTGTGGTGGCTGTCGGGGGCGTATGCGAGAGACGTCGTGTAAACCTCGCTGCTGGTACAATGGCGGTCGTAGAATGGGTATCTAGCTATCAGAGAATCGTAATATTCGTATCAATGCGTGAAGCGTGCAGTGCGAAATGTTGGTATGGTGCGAGGAAGCCCCCAGAGGCGTACGCAGGGTACACGTCGGCCCGGTGGGCGGAAAGACTGCCGCCAACACTAAACATTTGGCGTTGGCGCAACAACCGCAGCCACGACCCTTGAACGTCGTCGTCACCTCACCACCGAGATGATACCCCGACATCAGCATGTCTTCCGCATTTCATCCTTCGTCTTACGAAATGATGCTTTTCATGCAATGCCGACCATCAAAATGGTACATTACGGTCGCCGGCGCTTTTAGCTTTGTTGCGAGAATTACTTATGCAGTTAGTCAGCCTTGCTGCCAAGATTCGCCGGAATCTGGCAGCCTGATGGTCACAAATCGACCTGAAGTTTCATTCTCATGCGTGTTGTATCCACTATTGTCCGATTTGGTCTTGTGCTATAGAATCGAGTCAAGCTGTACCAATGAACCGGTTAGAAGAAGAAAAATGTTGCTCAACCGAGGTCACCAATGTGGCTTTTCGAACCCGCAAGGCACCAGAGAACATGCAAACAGACCTGACGTGCGTGATAGAGGACAAACAAGACACAAAAGACGCAAACGATCTAGACTTTCGCATTTCATCCGCAAAGGAAGCATTCGATGTCACCAGCGAGGACGACCCGGAATGGCGACACCGAGCGACTGTCCTTGAGGATGTACTATGGGAGAAATATAGTGCTACAGGACAGGCATTCGATCTTGGTAGAGCATTTCGAATCGCTCAAATGCTGTTTGGTACCACAGACCAGACTCATACTGAGTGGCGCCACCGGTCGTCTGACGCCGTCGATGTCATTGCAGAGAGACATCACGCTACGGGGTCAATCACTGATCTTGGTGAGCTCATTCAAATTGGAAGAGGGATACTTGACGTTGTGAAGGCAAACCATCCGCACTGGGCGCGTAAGATGGCTCATCTTGGCGAGATGATATGGATGCGGTATGAGTTAGCCAATGTGGCATCTGACCTTGACGAATCGATTGATTCCATTCAGCAAGCAGTAGATGCCGTTCAGGACTTTACGAAGGAAAATCCGTCGGGCTGGGCGCGTCGATTGGCTAATCTTAGCGATATGCTATGGACGAGGTGGGAAGCCACGGGAGCGGCAAACGATCTCGATGATTCCATCCGCATGCTCCAACGAGCAATAGACACCACTCAGGACGATGATCCAGATTGGTCAGACCGATCGGCCCGTATGGCCGACGCGATCTGGGAAAGATATAAGATATCACAGGCAGAAGCCGATCTTGACGAGTACATTCGGGTGGGACACAAATTGGTGGCGATCACTCGTGACCAAAAGAATCAGTCTGAGATGACACCGCGATTACGTCTACTTGGGGAGGCAATTTGGGAAAAGTACGAAATTTCACGAGCGGCAGTTGACCTTGACGAGTCGATTCGGATTATGCAAGAAGCAGTCGCTGCCACTCCTCCAGACGAAGACCGTCCTGGATGGGCTCACCAATTAGATTTCCTTGGAGATGCTATCTATGAGAGGTACCAACTTGTATCGTCGGCTTCCGACCTGGATGACTCTATCCGGATGATGCGCGAGATAGTTCATGGCACACTACGAGAAAAGGACGCTATCCTATGGGCTCATCGATTGACGGTTCTTGGGGATAGGATCTGGACAAGATATGAGCTGACCGCATCAGCCGCTGACCTGGACGAGTTCATACAAATTGCGTATCAAGTTGTCGATGCTACGGTGCAAGATGGAACTGCAGTTGAATGGCAGAGTCCGTTGACATTTCTTGGAGATTCGGTCTGGGCGAGGTACAAGAGCAAAGGAGCCGTGGGTGATCTGGATGAATCTATTCGGATTTCACAGCTACTCGTGGACGCTACCGACAAGCAAGAGAACTGTGAAGAGTGGGCCCGTCAGTCAAACTTTCTTGTGACTGCGCTTTGGGAAAGGTACACAACAACAGAGACCGACGCTGACCTACAAAGATGGGTCAATATTGCCCAAGAAGTCGTCAACGTGTCAGACAAGCACGATCCTATGTGGGCACAGTGGCTGAATAATCTGGGAAATGCGCTTAGCTATCGATATCTTGCTACAGGAGGAGTCGGTGACCTAGAAGAGTCGATCAGGGTTTTCCAAGAAGTGGCTGATGATATCAATGAAGACAGCCCGTTATATCCCATGTCTCTGAACAATCTTGCGAATGTTCTAAGGTACCGATATGATAGTACAGGAGCTATTGCTCTCTTGGAAGAAGCCATCACAAGAAGTAGGGAAGCTGTTCGGCTTAGTCGAAAAATCACCGATCCAAGCCTACAAGAGAAGTTGGATATGGTTCATCAGTTGAAATGCCTTGCGATCGGACTTGGTAACAGATACCACAGGACTGAAGCGATGTGCGATTTGGAAGAAGCGATTGAGGTATCACGGGAGTGTCTTGATTTAATTCCAGAAAACCACCCAGAACGAATTCATTGCCTGAACAACTATGGAAACAGGATGGGGGACATGTATGGACGAACAAAAGAGATGACTCACCTAGAAGAGGCGATCAAAGTTGCGCGAGAAGCCCTTGATCTATTGCCAGAAAACCATCCCGATATTCCAGGGCATCTGAACAATCTGTCTGTGGGACTAGGAGATCGATATTATAGAACATGGACTAGACAAGACCTCGACGAAGCCATCTTCGTCACCCGCAAGGCTCTTAATGCAACCCCAGACGATCACCCACAGCGAGCGCAACGGGCAATTATACTAGGAGACAGACTGAAGGATAGATACGAAAAAGGGAAGTCTTTGGTCGACCTCGATGAATCCATATCACTTCACCTATTGACGCTGGAGCTATCCAGCTCCTCGCTCCTCGTCCGCATCCTAGGTGGTAGAGAGGCCGTCAAATCATGCGCGGCGTCCTCGGACTGGAAACGGGCGCACGTGGCTGCATCTAAGACTGTTGCATTGATGCCCAAGCTGAACTCACGGTCACTAGAAACTTCTGATAAGCAGTACAGGCTTGGCCAAGTCGTCGGAATTGCTTGTGATGGGGCTGCGGCAGCCTTGCTGGGAGGAGAGCACCCTGGGACTGCATTGAGTATACTTGAGCAGGGACGTGGTGTGCTTGCCGCGTCTCTTGATGAGGTACGAGCGGACACCGTCGAATTACGGAAAGAACACGCCGAACTGGCAGATCGATTTATTCGCCTCCAAAACGAGCTAGAAGGGAAAGCGACACTGAACGCTTCCTCAACAACACATAAGCAAAAGTCAAGTGTACAAGCTCAAGCAGACCGTCGCTCTGTTGCCGATAGAGAGTTCGATGAATTGCTTGCGGAGATCCGTGGATACCCTGGTTTCAAAGACTTCTTACTTCCACCGAGTGCAGCGGATATGCAGACGGCTGCAGAGTTTGGTCCCATAGTCGTGATAAACGTCAGCGAATATCGCTGCGACGCCATCCTGATTGAGAGTCATCAGATCCGGTCCCTCGTCTTGCCTGACTTGAATCACCGAGATGTCTGGGCCCACGCACATCTCAAGAATCTAGGCGTTCCCGAGGTTCTCGAATGGCTGTGGGACAGTGTGACTAGACCCATCTTAGACGCTTTGGGTTTCACAAGCCCCGTAATCGATGGCAAGTGGCCACGCATGTGGTGGATTGCCACAGGTCTCATGAGCGTATTACCGCTCCATGCAGCTGGATATCATAGAAAAAACTCTGCTCGCACGGTTCTCGACAGAGTAATGTCGTCGTATAGCTCATCGATCAAGGCAATTATCCAAGGTCGCCGACGCCACCAGCTCGAAAGTGGATCCAAAGAACTAGACCAGGTTCTTCTCATCTCCATGCAAGATACGCCGAACCAGCCAAGGCTGCCCTTCGTGGCCAGGGAAGTAGAGGTATTGCATGACCTGTGCAACTCATTGTCCTTCCAGCCAACAGAAGTCACGCCGCGCAAAGGTGAAGTTATATCCCACCTCCCCAATTGCAAGATGTTCCATTTTGCAGGTCACGGTCATACGGATCACGCGGATCCTGCGCAGAGCTCGCTACTTCTCGCGGACTGGGAGAGCGACCCATTGACGGTGGCGGATTTGCTAGCGACCAACATTCGCGACCGCGCTCCGTTTCTTGCGTACCTCTCCGCTTGTGGCACTGGACAGATCCGGGACGAGAAGCTGCTTGATGAGAGCATCCATCTGATCAGTGCGTGTCAGATAGCGGGGTTTCGCCATGTGATTGGTAGCCTGTGGGAGGTCAACGATCAAAGCTGTGTGGATATCGCAAAGATCACATACAATGAGATGATGCATGGTGGCTTGACGGATGAGTCGGTCTGCCTGGGCCTTCACAAGGCGACCAGGGCTCTGCGAGATACCTGGGTGCAGATGCCTACACGAGCGAGAAAGATGCGCAAAGACACGGAAGATGCGACGGGTCGAACGGCGATCCAGGTTGCTCCTGGAGAAAGAGGGGCAGGAGCAGTGCAGCAGAGGAAGATTGCTGTTTTCGATGAAGAGGAGGATGTCGTGTGGCCGATGCATTGGGTGCCTTATGTGCACTTTGGTGTTTGAGTTTTATCACTCTCGACCGCTATCTAGTCGCTAATCTTGATGCTTTGGCCGTGTATTGAGCACAACTATCTACTACTATGCCTGCAAATAGGTGTGTATTTTGAAGCTTAGCGCTGACCAGGCCTCAGGAGGACCTCCACGGTACCCCCCTTTTGATTCAGCGAGCTTCTGTCTCTCGAGATAACCCCCCAACTGCGGCAACTCTAGTAAGAGAAAGGAAGTTGGCTGAGTAGTGAGGAATATCTTCATTACGTCATTGCAATGCTTTTCGCCTTTCAGCTTTACCTCTTCTGGTATTGTCATCAACAGCTTTTTCCTCCACGTCCCGTCCGAGCCCTTGCGAAAGTCGTCGCTCTTGTTAGCAGCGTATGGAGGAACCACGACATAATCCCCTGCAAGGATGTTTTCTACTTGCCACGTGGTACTCATCGTGTAAATGTGTAAATAAAGGTTGTGCTGTCCTTTGTTCTCTACTTCCAGTTGCAAAGTCGTATTGTGTTCTACCCTTATCAGGCACTTATCATGATGACAGGTTGTGGATAAGATGCCGGAGTCCAGACATCCTGGCTTGATACGCACACCATCTGCATCGATGATGTGGACGCCAAACGAGTGGTTGAAAGCATTTGTTTGCGCGCCGGAGATGTTGTTCGTCAATCGTCTCGTCAACTCATATCTAGCGAGATGCCGCAACGTTTCCAACAACTGCATGGCATCTTCTTTGGGCGCAGTAGGGGTAGCCGGCAAACGGAGAAGCGTTTGGCTTGATAGCTCTCGAATCTCGTAGAAGCCATCGGTGGACATGGATACTGCAAAGCAGCATGAGTTGATGTAATCTTTCTCATTTACACCATGTACAGCGAGCGACCTCTGTTCTTTCACCACTTCAGCCCACGCATCTGCATGAGCACCGCTCAGATCCAGCAGAATGGGAAGCCTTCGAAGCGCTAGACGCGTTTGCGGTGTAGCCATCAACACGTCGTTACTCGCAGCTACTGTTTGTGGGACGTCGAGCTCCGAGATGAAGACGCCAACGTTTCTAACTCTAGCGGCCACTGGACTACTTGTCGAGACTGCGCCCCAACTCGAACGACTTAATGTAGCAAATGCACATATAGAAAACTCATCATCCCTAGATATACCGTGAGCTTGACCAGCCTCGAGAAAGAAACCACTGCGGCTGTTCCCCGTGACTGGAATCGGGGCCGAACCAGTCCGCGCATTGGCCTTGCCGAAGAAGAACAGGTCTTTGTTCCCATATAGCATCGGTATCTGGTTGTGTCCATATCGCTTCTGGGTTTCTAGGAATCGGGCACGCAGGTATTGGTAGATGTGTCGTTGCCTGCCTCCAATGCCACCGAGCTTACGAAAAGCCTCGTTTAAGAAGTAGGACAACGCCCCGTGCACGTTCCCATCGACTTGTATCTCTCTCGCAATCTCCGTGGGCCCACATGCTGTTAGGACCGTGTAGCCGTTGGGATTGACAAGCCAGTTTGGCCGTAGACTCGCATGACGATATTCTGCGTGCATGTTCTGGTGAGACGCTGAGCCAGATGGCGTATCATGCGTGGCAACAATGTTAGGGTCGTAGTCGAGGAATCGGATTGAGGTGTCGTTATACGCATTTCCTTTAATACCCTCCATGATGCAGTTCCCCGATTGGGCTGCGGAGGATGACGCTGATGCGTTTGCGTCGGTACGCATCACGCTTCCGGAGAAACAGCAGTCGAGGACAAGCGTCACTATCAACTTCTTGCTTACCATAGCCTCAAGCAAGTAAACCAGCTCAGAGCCATGGAGATATCGTGTCTGACCGTCTGAGTCCAGAAGATTCAATGCAAGGTCTCCTGTAGACCGGTTTGAAAAGACGCTTGTAGGCGCAGACATGAGGGGAGGTCTGAAAGCAGTGCCGTGGCCAGAGAAGTGGATGTAGACAAAACTGCCGGCCTTGGCTTGAGATTTAATGCGCTTGAAACTTTCGATGACGTTGTGGTAGGTTGGCAAGCGTGGGGTTTCTTCCAAGGAAGTACATCTCTTCGCGTCCATATTACGGCTAGCAGTCAGTAGCTCAGTATCAACGACGGCGGGTTTCGGCATGCTGTCCAAAAGCTTCCTCGTCTCTTGGACATCCCGTACACAGCCCCTTAGTGGCTTCTCTTGATAAGAGTCAATTCCTATCAGCAGGGCGTGATGCGTGTAGACATGGCTCTGGCAATCCATCACTTTAGGAAATCAAGCTTTGAGTGGCTGAGCTGGATGTGTGAGGGTGTTCGCGTCGTGAAATGCCTTACCATCTCAAAGTCGAGTGCGCCTTATGGAAGAACAAGACCAATTCTCATCCGACCTGATTTCGTGTTGCACGCCACGATAGGTGCCACGTAAGCCAGTGGCGTCCGAGGACAGCGATGGAGATGCGCAGCATGCCAGGATCTTAGCGAATCTGCCTCAATCCTTCGCGGATTGCCTGAACTGTGAGTACTTTGCAAAGGCATCTTGGGCCTTCCAGTAAACGCTCCATGTATAACATGTCCTAAAGAGCTATTTGATCTGTATTATATACCGAGCTCATAAAATCGAGGTACGCATCTCATGCAGCCACTAGATCATTTTCTTCTATCTCGTCCCCATCTTCGACGGCCGCACCATTTTCGTCACTTAGCGTGTAAACTCCACTTGACGGAATCGATGCAATATAGTAAGGACCTTTTCGAGATCCGTTTGCCTGGACAATCTTCACCGTGTCGCCGATGCGGAACTTGCTTGTCTGCAGATCTTTTAGTCCGGTAAAAGAGTCCTTTGAACCATCTAAACGAACCTGGGAGTACTTTTTGATCCGCGCTCGGCCTTCGTCGTCGACAAAGGTGATGCTGGAAATGTTGCTACGGTTGACAGATTGGTGATGCAGACCACGTACTCGGCGCTGGCGTGACTTACCTCTCCTCTTCGGTCATTTTGTCGCTTGGTGACACCAATCTGATGACAATATTTCTTCTTTGCAAGGAGCTGTCCGAGGAGCGTTTTCAGTCTGCACAAAGGACGAGAATTGGGGTTTTATGGCACTGTGTAGCTGTTCAGCCTTGTGGCGGTTGCCTGTCCGAACCCCGGCTACTGCACGACCGGCCCTCGGTTGGTGGGTACACCCTGCGCGAAGCACATAGCGCGAAGGCAGTGTAAGCATAAAGGGTAACGTAAGTTTCACCGGAAGCCTGACGTAGTTCGATTCGCGCATTTGCTATAGGTCAGCGTGTAGCGCGCATCACAGTACTCTTCTTTTCTTTTTTAGGTAGCAGCAATTACCTCACAAACGCGGACGCCTTTGATCCAGAGAGACGTCCGACATACCACTTAGTAACAAGAAACAACAGAGAAATGAAGAAGAGTATAAAAACCAGTTTATCTATTTGGCACAGTGCTAACACGAACAAGTTGAGGACTACCGGCTCGGGTATCCTCGCTACGCTGCTCTCATCTCCGCGCACACCCCGTTCTTCGTGTGCCGGCGGTTCGGCACGCTCCGAGCACGAATTCTTCTCCTGAAGCAAGACCGACTATCCATTCTCGAGGAGAAGCTAGAGCAAATCGACCGTGATGAGAAATCACCCCTCTTTCTTGGTAAAAGCCGAATGGACAAGAACGCAGACCGACTTGCCCTTTTAGAAGAGATTGAGAAGACTATGGATGACTACGGTACATCACCCGAAACTCCAGACAGAGGAAATTCTTACCAAACCAACAACTTAGACACTTTTACCGAGAACAGTCGCCGCATGCTCAACTCAGAAGGCGCCGAGCAGCGAGACCTGGAAAGCCTGCAGAACTGGCTTGACGGCAATGCCTGTCTGGCTCGGCAAGAATCCGCCTATCTCGACGCACCGCTCGACATGGTATCCCTAGCCCCTTGCAAAGACAGTGCAGTGTCGCAGCTCGAAGTCTGGGTAGAGAACAAGCTGATACGCTTCTACCAGAACTTTCGCAACGTATGGACACACTCACTTTCGATCCGACCTCGCTAAAACAAAACCCCCAAATGCCAGAATCCGCAACATAATCTTTCTGTCGATCCGAATGTTTACTTGTACTCTGGACACTTGATTAGACGCATTGCGAGGGCTTTCTTGCTCGTCTTGATCACGGCCCTCTTGCTATTGCCGGTTGTCATCTGCAATCTGATAAGCGGGACGTCGGTACGAATAGTGATTATCATGTTTTCCACTATAACGTATCTGTCTATACTGTCTGGGTTGACTCGGTCTCGGACAATGGAGCTGGTTCTCGCTGGCGCAACGTGAGTTTTATGCCGATCAAGCTGGTCTTTGGTAGAGAGGCTAACTACTGTGACCGGTACTAGATACACTACTGTGCTCATTGTATTCGTCTCCGGTTCGAATGGCATGTAGAGCGCAATGCTTTCACGGCCGTGGCAGGCAGTCACTCTGGAGATGGTATGAGAATATGGTTGATAGTAGATAAAGTGCTGCTAATCGAAGCATCAGCTTTCTCTATTAAACATCACGATTTATATAGCTACTCTGTAGAGTTACTGCATGTGTTCAAGAAGCCAAGGTGAAGTATCTATAGGCCTTGGTAACGAACCTTGACAGGATCCCTTCTGCTAAATAATCTCCCTATAATCTTAATTACATTCTCAAAGTATAAAACATCACTAATGATTTTCTTTGCGTTCGGTACCTCTAGAGGTGAAAAAGGAGTCTAATAATGTAAAATACTGTCAAGGGGTTGTAATAAAAAGAGTAGATAGTAAATATAGCTTAGTATATGTAATTACGCACTGTCAACGCTTCTAGTTCAATAGCGCAAAGACACTTAAAAGGCAGCGAACATGAACCAATATCGCCCAGTCCCACTAAAAGCCAAGAGATTACTCTTGCATATCTCCATACTAACCCGGAAACCAGCGACAGCGCTATTCAAGCGATTAATCGCAGCAGCCCTCCAATCATCCCTTTCGACACTAATCCCCTCTTTTCTGAACACCATATTGACCGGGTTACTATTCGTGTACACGGGCCAAGTCACATTACCACCTCCCAGCGCTGTTTATCTCGTTAGCAAAGCTGTGCAAAGAAAGCCTGTCGTGCAACAGGAAACACATACCATATTCTGCATTGGGCTGCATTTCATTAACAAAGCTAATCCACATACGACTCATGCGGCGCCCAAGCGCAACAAGCTCGTCGCGTTCCTGTGTGGAATCAGCCGCGAGGAAGTTAATCTCATGCCCCACGCCATCGACATTGTAAAACACAAACGGAATCTCAGAGTAGTGCGCGACGCCGAGAAGTTCAGGCGAGACGCCACTGGGGACCGTGTCGAAGCGGTAGGTATAGTTTGGGACGCCGTGTTTGGCCCACATGGCGCTGCTGAAGCGTCTTGGGGCAATGAAGAGCTGGTCGCCTCTGAACAAGCTGGCTCTTCCGTAGAGAAGACCGTAGTCAGGGCGCAGCGACGGTACCACGGTACCAAGGTATGTCTGGGCATCTTCTGGGGACATTCGCTCGAGGTATTCGGCAGCTATGGCGTTGACGGTCGTGCTGGGTACGCCTGGACCCATGTATGTTGCAATGGTATTCCGGAACTCCGTCGTCGTGTTTGCGCTCACGCCTTCGTCGGTAGCAAATGCTGTGCCTTCGTTGGTAGTGGTGCCCGCAAGTAGAGGTCGCTTTAGAAATCTCCCTTCATCCAAGGCCACAAATGGGTTCTCGGCTATCATGTCTCCGTCCTGAACGGGGAAGTATAATTGGCCTTGGAAAGCGGCCTTGAGCTTGTCGACAGACGTTTCTCGTAGGCAATCGAGTGTGTCGTAAGAGTCCATGCAGCCAGTCTGGTTCAGCACGTCGTTATACATGCGGTCCTGTTCTGATCGGGAAATGTTCATACCGACTGCTGCCGGGCCACCGCTTTGAGCGATGCTCGCGCGGAAAAGCCCGTCATCACGCCCTCCGTATGCCACCAAGTGGTATCCAATAGATACCGCACCCGCAGATTCGCCTTGTATAGTGACTCGAGACGCATCACCGCCAAAAGCTGCGATATTATCCTGGAGCCATCCGAGTGCCATTCGCTGATCGTGCAGTCCTAGATTCGTCACTCCAGACTCATGTACTTTGCTGCCAGACAAGAAACCGAAGCCTGAGATTCGGTAGTTGATGGTGACGCCGATAATTGGCGACCCCACGTTGACTGATTCTTGGACCAGGAATGACATGTTGTATCTCTGATCGGCTCCATTGCCGTCTTGAAACCCTCCGCCGTGGACGAAGACAAGCACAGGCAGGTTGGAGTCGTTTTGGGCACTAGCTGGCCGTACAACGTTGAGCGTCAGGCAATCTTCGCTCTCCTCGTGGGAGAATCCCACCTGCGAAAACACAGGCAACGTGAGAGGTACAGAATGGCATGATGGGCCGGTTTTGGTAGTATTTCTTAGTCTCCAGGGTTGTACAATTGGCTCGGGACGTTTGTATCGGAGATTTCCAGTAGGCGGTTCAGCATACGGAACGCCTAGGAAGAAGTCTTGGTCGTATTGTGTATTTCGGACTCCAACAAGCGTTCCATTTGTTGTACTGATAGTCGGTGGGAGGGTAGAAGATGTTGCTATATAGGCTAGGCAATGCATTATTAGTAATTGAGTGCTGATCTTGGCCATCTTCAGCTAGTGGTGGATGTAATTATCGTACAACGAATTGGTCAGCAAAATCACTGGTAGGCCAGCATCTACATTATACATTCGAGTGACACTTATATGTGCCCAGCGGAGACCGACGGCTTCCGAACGCAAAAAAAGCCAAGACGAAGCACCCTTGGGCCAAGATGAAAAGGTTGAAGAGGCGGAGTAAGTAGAGACCGAAGTCCGGCTATCTAATGGGACGGAAGGCGAAAGCACGGGACCCCCGTTACAAACACTCATGTGTGGATCATACTAGGTATACGTGTGGATTCAAGTAACAGCATCGGCATCATCGGCATCATCGGCATCATCAGTAGCGGATCCAAACAAGGCGCATAGAACATGTGGCTTAGCCTAGGTAACCAAGTATCCTAAAGCCATCTGCACAGACTGTAAGAAAAGACATACAAGGCAGCGAACTTAGATTGCCTCCAAATAGTCTCGAAAGGCTTGCCGTCTTTATCCTGACAATACATCCTTCTCCGCTCACTCAATTTCTCCTAGGAGTGAGCATGTAGAACATGCTCTCGCACCACATCCCGCCCATTCACGCTCCTCCTCACTACGCGCGATGTATTCTTTCCGACGGATTTCCTAAAAACTGCTTCTGCCTCTCCCACAGCTCGCGGTGCCGCATTGGCAGTTGAAACCCTTGCAGGCGGCGTCGGACTCACGTAGAAGACTAGATACGGAAGAGATGCACCCGCAGGCTTGAACAACCGTACTTTGGAGATGAAACGATTGCCACCAAGCTTTTCCTTGTGCTGAAGGAGAAAGTATCCGGCCCATCGCCCGACGGGAGAACCTGAAGTAAAGTCAGTACCCGCAATCCGCGTCCTGGTATACTTTATGACTGACCTAGAATTGCCCTTCCGCCATCTGTATCCATGGAGAACTCGTGTCCGGGCCAAGTCTTGTACTCACTCTCAGGTGGCTGTAGTGTTTTGAGCGCGCTTGTGAAAATCTCCCGCGATCCTGCATTCATGACTTGTGTGACGAGAAGGTACTTGATGTCCCTGATGTCGGAAGCGCCAGCTCGGTTCCAATTCGCCCATGCTATGTCTGATGGGGTGCCAATGTGAGGTAGCTCGTCGGGCAATGGCTTTCGGAACCAGGTGAACTTTTCGGCGCAATACGCCATGCTCATGATGTTCATCAGGGCGACAAGACCGTTTGGATTGACGGCAAACTCGTAGGTTGCTCCGGTAGCCTGTGTGGAAGCTATTATTAAAGTTCATTTTCACAGCATGATACATGTTTTCTCACCCGGTATTCTTTCCCACAGACATCGTAGTACTGATTCGCTTCACTAGGAAGAGACCCATCTGGAAGTCTCTTAATAGCAGGACCATCCCGATGATTGATCTTGAAACACTTGTTCGGACCACCATTTTTCGCCGCCTTTGTGTCCAAGCCCAATTCCTGAAAAGTAGCTTCGATGTGGTGGTACGTCTCAAAGTCGCAATCCTTCTCAACTTCCTTGCTCAACTCGTCACTATCATCGAAGCCCCACTTGGCCAATTCCTCTCGGCCATCACCCTCGAAAGGACTCTGACAGGTTTCGTGGAAGTTGGGGAAATCTTTGAAGAACCATCTTGCGACGCTGTCCTTGGACTTCATGGCCGAATCGAGGGTTCTGCCAATCTCTGCGGCCTTGTCGAACTTGGTGGGAGCGGCATTGATGTGGACAGTAGACGGCTCAGTCCCACCAAGATACAAGTGGTCGCTGAGGGTGTTGTTGATTCCAGCGTCGCGGGGTAGGTTTCGCGGTGCCGCGTCGAGGGAAGGGACGACTCGAGCGTTGGCAAGGGTACTCACCAGGGCACCAATGATGACGAGGAGCTTCATGTTTGGGTTATTGCGATGGATACTGTCGACTAGAGGTATTTCAGGGTATTTAGGTTGATTGAGGGATTTTCAGCGCCGAAAGCGGGGACACTGTGGTGTTGACAAATGCCCAACGGACAGGTGAAGGAGAGGTGAGAGCACAGCTGGCCCATGGGGAAAGCGCGCCCCAGCGACACCGCACTGCCCGTAATGGTAGTAAAGCTTCTTTCTTTGAGTGCGCAGCGTGAAAGTTAGCCATGTCATAGCGCATGATTGTTCACTCACATAGTACACTCACAATGCTCCGCACCGGTTCTCTTATTCTTGACTTGTAACATCATTCACACATAGCGACCATCAACTCGCAAAACTCAATGTACGCCCATTCGAACACTCAGCACCCACCAACTCCATGGCCTTATCTAGACGCCTATCTGGGTCTACCATATCCTCCAACCACCGGCTACAGCTAACACAACGACAACACAGTACCACACCAGCAAACAGATGTTTCCCCTGCCACATGTATTACCTCGCAGAGTAGCCCAAGAAGTAAGCTCGGACGGAGACAGAGTGCCTGACAAGGACGTGTATGAACCGTACGTCGATTCAGATGAACATGGCGATGAAACGTGGGGACCCTCTCCTATGCTGACGCTGGATCCGGATGATAGCATGAATATGTGCGCTGTGAACAGGGGAAGAAGAGAGTGGAGAAGTGGTTGGTAGAAGTTGCAGGGGAAGTGCATGGTGGAGAAAAGGTAAGGGAACGTGGGAAAGATGAAAAACAACATGTGATCGCCGAACTGATCTTGTCAGGAACTAACTGTACAGTACCCAGGAAGATGTCTAGTACAAACCACCGTCTTTAGTCTAGATGCCCATGGTGAAAAAAAAAATCTTCAATCTACCTCAGACAAAATCAAACACATCCCCCTTATCCCCCACCATCTTCCCCACCCTCTTACTCCCCACAACCCTCTCCAACTCCAACCTCTCCCACCTGGAAAAGGCCACCCTGACACTAGCCTCAGCCCTGCTAATCTCAGCGCGTTCCAGCGTCTTCCCAATGAACCCGACAACCTCGTCGTAAAACACGGGGTTCTCAGGGACGCCATAAAAGACAACACGCTTAACACCGCGGATGTTGTAGCGGTGGAAGTGGTGCGCACGGCCCGTGTACAACAGCAGCGAATGCTTGCCGTTCATGAAATGGGAGCGTGCTTTGCGCACGTCGGTCGCGTCGGTGTATTCGCTGATGGAGGCGTAGGAGAAGTCGGAGTCGACAAGCGAGTTGCGGACGCGGACGAAGTCGAGGTAGGAAGGGATGAAGACGAGCACACCAAGGCCGCCTTCGGGCGTTCGCGGTAGCCGGTTGATGGTGGGCAGGATGGATGTGTTGAAGTATTTGAAGCGCGCGTCTGGGTCGGTGAGATGGGATGGCGAGTCGAAGCGGAGGAACGTCTGCTTGACGCCATAGGACATGGATTCTATGATGCCGCTGGTGTGGTCGGCGGTGTACTTTAGACGTCCGGCGAAGTTTCGCATGTGTTTGTTGTAGAGCGTGTTGATCTTTGGTGTGAGGAAGGCGGACAGTACAATCGTCTGGCGGATGTGCGGTGCGTGTCCATCTAGATACCACGATCGTACCCGCGAAAAGTCGCAGCCATGTGCATCCTTTGGTTGGAGGTTGAGATGTTCGAAGACGAACTCTGCGTGTTCCCAGTTTTGCATCAGGGTAGCGTCTGCCTGCTCCATGATGACCATCTCAATGGAGGATAGGAAGTCGTAGTCTCGCTTCTTGGGATCGCCAGACTCGATGGCTCGGCGGAGACCCAATGTGGAGGCGAAGATGATGTCGGAGTTGTAGAATGTGGAGTACAGCTTCAGTGTCTTTCGCGTTAACTTGACGCCGATGCGGAACTCGTTCTCGTCATTGCCTTCGAACAACTCCCGGAAGTCTGCAGGCTTGTCATCTGGAAACTTGTCCTCTGGCTGTGAGAAGCTGTCGAGGAACCGCTTTTTATTTTCTTGTTGTTCAAAGTCGTGAAGCTTGGTGATGGAATCTAGCACGCGCACACAGGCCTGCTTTGTCTCTAGGAGGAATAGTATCTTTGGGCGCGTAAACCCCTGGTCGCGGTACTCGGCATCGATGTCGTCGCTCGCAGCCGCCAGCTTTGCGTTATTTTTCAACACGCGATCCCGCGTCATCAGGATGTGGTTGAGGGCATGTAGACAGGCAATGTCGCGAAGGCGCCCGGCGTTTTGTACTGTTCTCGCACCGAAAAGCAGATCCTGGTAGCCAAAGATGGAAGGTGCGACAGCCTGTTCAAGCTCGTTGAAGTTTCCGATTTTCTTCTGCGCATTCTCCACAAGGCGCGCCTTCAACTGGACGTCGCGTATGCTCTTGAGTTTCTTTGGCGGCTGGACTTGATCGCTTGGAACCTGGATGATTCCAACCCCCTTTGCGCTTCCTGTTCCGCGATCCAACTTTTGTGAAGACCATTGATTTGTCGCCATCCGCTTCAATCTTGTCGCCAGCTCATTTTCGTCTGGGTTCGCAAAATGTTTCTCATATGCATTTTCCAGTTGTTGCTCTTCGTTGTCTTCGCCTTCTAGTTCTTCATTGTCTGGATCGTCCTGTTCTGCCTCTTGGTCACGAGCAGTGTCGTCGGCCTCTGGGTTGCTCAAGTCCTCCTCCGGGTGTAGGGGACCGGCTTGGCCTGACGATTCGTCGTGTCCGAGCTTCCGTCTCTTCTTTCGCGGCCCGTCTGAGGCTGCATCGCGCGTGGAGAAGGACTGGAGGAGGGCTGCGTAAGCGTTGGAGATGGGCTGGGCCTCTTCTTCCTCGTCGTCGTCGTCGTCGTCTGAACCGGCGTCGGAGGCTTCAGATTCGCTGTGTTCGGATTCGGAGGGCTCGCGCATATGGGCATTACTTGAACGGCAGTCAGTATACAGATGGCAGTCTTTGTCAGCAAATTCCGTACTCACGAATCGTCGACCTCGTCTCTCGTCCTGGCCGCTGCAAAGCCTCCTCTGCCACCACCCCTTCCCCGTCCCCTTGCGCCACCCCTCCCTCTTCCCATTGATCCGCCGCCTCTTCCTCGCCCCCTAAAGCCGCCACCGCCGCCGCCGCCACCTCTCATGGGCGCCATGGTTGTACGGGTGTGAAGATGGAATGCGCCTCGTTGCGACAGAGGTTGGCGGTAGAGAATATACTCTTTCCCGGCAATTCAACGCGAGATGCTGCTGCAGCGCTACGGGCTCCCGGTGCTGTGCCGCGACAATGTTTCCGGCGGCTTGACAATGCGCGCGTCGATGCGACGACAAACTAAGTCGGCTTCGTCTCCACCAGAAAATAAATGCACATGGTCCGTGCAAGCGAACCGCACCTGCCCAGATTTCGTGAAGAATATCGACGTGCCCCACCAACCACATTGACACCTTCGATAGTCGCAGCGCCTCACCCACCGGCACCCTCAGCATCCTCAGCACCCTCAGCACCACGCCCGCCGCAAACACTCGCCCCATCGCTACCATGGCCGAGAACGACTCCTTCCTGCATCTCGCGCGCCCGCTCGGCCCAGCGCCCATGGGTGCTCAGCCCTCGACTGCCCCGCTGAATGTCGCTATCCAGCCCCAGGTATGCGACAACCGCCGTGAGAGGCTGCACGCTTCGCTCTCTGACACCAGATCAATAGGCCGTCTTCTCCATCCTCGACCACTCCCTCCGCCGCCCCGCCGACCAAGAGCGCGTCATCGGCACCCTGCTCGGCACCCGCAGCGAAGACGGCACTGAGATCGAGATCCGCAACTGCTATGCCGTCCCCCATACCGAGACGGCCGAGCAGGTCGAGGTCGACATGGACTACCAGAAGCAGATGCTGGCTCTCCACCTCCGCGCCAACCCCCGCGAAGTCCTCGTCGGCTGGTACGCGACCAGCAGCGACCTCAACACCTTCTCCGCCCTCATCCAGAACTTTTACAGCCAGCAAGGCGACGGCACATGGCCCCACCCCGCCGTACATCTCACCGTCTCCACCGTACCCGGCCAAGACATCGAGTCCAAGACATACATCTCCGCCCCCATTGGCGTGACTGCCGAGCGCGCTGCCGACTCATGCCTGTTTATCCCGGTGCCGCACGAGATCAAGTACGGCGAGGCCGAGAGGTCAGGCCTGGAGCTCATTTCCTCGGCAAAGGACCGCGAAGACCGGTCACAGGAGGTCATGACCGATCTCGACTCATTGGAGCGCGCCATCCAACATGTTCTCGACATGCTCGAGCGCGTTTCCAACTACGTCAACAATGTTCTGGACGAGGAGGCCGAGCCTTCATCTGCCCTGGGTCAATTCCTGATGAACGCACTCAGCTTAGCACCCAAGGTTGAGCCCGCTGATGTTGAGCGCGACTTGTACGTTGCATCTGTATTCTCTGCATCCAACTCTACTGACACATTGCAGCAACGCACACATCCAAGACGTTCTCGTAGTATCATACCTCGCAAACACCATCCGCACGCAAATCGATCTCTCCAACCGCCTTGCCACCGCTGCGCTAACTATGGGCGGTGGTGACGTTCTTGGTGGTGACGGCAAGAAGGACGGCGACAACAGGGGCAAGGGTGGCGACCGACGAGGCGGCGGCAAGGGAAGGCAACAGAGGGAACAAGAGGCATGAGCATGCCCAAAGGGAAAACATGGCAAGGAGTTTGGCGTTTGACTAGCCCGTCATGTTAGACGGGCGTCAAGCCTCTAGTAACGGCGTGAAAATCGCCTCGGGACGCTTAATGGATTCAGCATTACGTGTGGATTCGGCACAACGAATATGTGTGTGTGTGTATGGGAGGCTTGAAATCCAGACAATGCTGGCAGCCATGACAATGATGAGGATGCTGAGATGGGAGAAGGTATGGTGGGCTGCTTGGCTCATCTGAGGAGAGCACCACCAAATGCTGTATCATACTACTACGTTCGTACGGCGGCGGCGGAACTCGCAGGCAACTTTTTTTTTTTAGTTTTCTGCTGAGCCGCACATCAAGATGGAATGAAATACCGAAATCCGCAATCAGGCTTGTTTGGACTTGCACACGATACCACGCAGGATTGCAGAGAGCAATGTACGATTGACTCTCCCTCCACAAATGCAGTGCAAAGGAGACCATATCCCCATATCTACAAAAAGAAAAAAAGGAATGGGGGAAAAAAAAGAAGAAGAAGAAGAAAAGATGATTGCACACAACATACAACATCAATCAAATCAACACCACACACGCACCCGTCTCTCATCCCCACCACTCCTCCCATTCTCCTAAACCAAGACCAAAAAAAAGATGGTTCGAAAGATCCCAAGACAAGCCTGGGCGCGATTTGGAATTTCATTTGTCCCCTTCGTGGATCGAACACGATACCTCCAGATTTCAATGACCGAGATGAAGACTTCAGTCTGGCGCTCTCCCAATTGAGCTAAGGAGACAAGAGTAGAAGTGTGGTTGGTTGATTTGGGGGTTTTGGAAATTGGTCGTGTTAGCAGGGAAGAGAGAGAGAGTGTGTGTGTGTGTGGGAAGCAGGGACGAGAGAGGAAGGGGGAATGTGATGTGGGCAAATAGAGATGGAGAAAGGAAAAAAAAAATGTGGGTTTTTTTTGTGAGTCTAGACCTGTACATGACGACTCTTTTATTCTGAGGAATTTTTACTCTTGTCAACGGAAAGAGTGTAATTTGGGTATTCCTCTTGCTCTTTCGGCATCATTGTCGCTTCGGGGCTCCTGTGGCCCTTTTTTTTTTCTTCAAATAATACGCATGACTGCCTCGCCCAGTAGCCATTGGGTAGTGAGCTTCCCTTCTTGCGCGAACATGGCTTCCGCCGTGGGAAGCCGCGTGCATGATTCGCTTCGGTGGGTGGGTTTGTCTCCACACTGCTGAATCGGGGAACAAGTGTGGAGGTGTCGCGACAAGGCGCTGTAGTGATATCTCCAGGTCCATGTGCGGCCATGATCGTCTTTTTGATGAACAATCGCAGTGCGAGTCGGCGGCGCCTCTCGCATCCATCGTCGTCGAAGCAGCCGTTTGTTCTCCTCGCGGCAATGCTACAATGCATCTCTCCCTCATCCACTACGCACCGTACTCGCATCATCCCCACCCCCACCGTCCCTCTTCTTCTTCCGCTTCTTCTTCTTCTCCGCCTCACCATCCCCATCAACACTAGCCTCCACCTCACCAACCTGCACCTTCTTCTTCGGTCGTCCCAACTTGGTCTCGCCCTCTCCACCTCCACCACCTCCTCCACCCCCATCCTTCTCCACCAGCACAGCGCCCTCATCCGTATCAAACGCCTTCCTCTTCCTCTTCAGCTCCTTGTCCGTCTCCAGCATCTCCGACACACGACCCAGCTTGCTCGTGTCGCGGCGCAGCATGAATTTAAAGTCGTCGAGCTTGATCTTGGCGCGGCGCGCGTGGTGCGCCACCGAGGCTGCTTCGTGGCATGTTTCGATGATGTAGTCGGTTATGATTTCGTCGAGGACGCGCACGGTTTCGGGGAGTGGGTAGTCGTTGTCGCCAAAGGCGAGGAGGAAGGCTTCTACTGAAGAGTATGTTAAGGGGATTTCCGAGGTAACGTCGTGGGTGCGGCACAGCGGGGTGCGCGGCTGTGGGGGAGTGGGCGTTGTGGTGGAGGGGTTTATGGGGTTGGGATAGAAGGGGGAGGACTAGCAGAGGATGTGATGGAAGGGAATGGGTGAAGGCAGCAAACCGACTTCACCATCAAGGCCACCTGCGATGAAGCGAACATGAAAATCCCACTTACAGTCCTGCGTGGGAAACTGCTGGCCCTTTTGCCGCAGCCTCATACGAGGTTCCGTCATGCCGTGCGGTGCGCTCAATCACCCGTCGGCTTCACCAGTCTCGTGTCTACACACCAGCCCTCAGGGCTCCGCGCTCTCTATCGCGTGCAAAACGTTCGAATCCCAGTCGCGCGCTCTGCTCCCAATGGCGCCCGTACCCGTTTAGCGATGAACCGTGATGCGTTGCCGTGGTGCAAGTTGCAGAAAGACGCGACGTTCGCGTGTGAGGAGGAAGCGCGGAAACAAGGGAAAGGTCCTAGTGTAGCTGCAATGACGATCCCGCCATGCGCTGCGGGCGCGCACGGGCCACTCTCCCTCCCCATTCCGCCGCCGCCGCCTCGCACATCATGCGGCCAGTCTAGCTTGCAACAACGGGCGACTACCACAACGACCAAACGACGCACGGCATCCATCTGTCCTTGTGCCGCGCATTTCCACGCACCCGCGATCTACCCGACACACCTCGCGCGACCCACCCTCTCGTAACCACTACACCGTCTCCATCTCCATTCATCCCTCACAATGGTACCTCGCCTCCCCTCTCCCTCCCCCCTTCACTAACCCCCCCACAGACGGCCCTCTTCAACTTCCAATCCCTCCTCCTCGTAATCCTGCTCACAATCTGCACCTCGACCTATGCCCACTACGTCTTCCCCGGTATCATCGACCGCAACAAGGACAACTACTTTGTGTCTCCGCTGTGGAAGGCGGCGCGCGTGGGCGAGCGCCTGAGTCCGTATGTTAGTATTGCGTGTGTCGTCATGGCTGTAAGTTGACCGCTCTTCTGGCTTCCATGTGTAGTGGAGACGTTTGGGCTAATGGAGAGGGTAGGCACTGGAGTTTATGGGATGAGCGAGGTATGCAGACTACAAGGGAATCTGTCTAGTCATGGCAGCATAATATTGGCGAGTGGAACCAAGGATTGTATAGGGAGGGCATCATGAAGCGAGGCGTTATGGAAAGGCAATGTCGTATACGACTGCCGCGTTTGCACATATCGTGCCATCGTCTCCAGTTGCAGCAGCACATGCATTTGCACATCCAACCCATGACACGTCAAACTCCACATCGTCAAATTCGACCTTCAGAGACGTTCATAACATTAAAATATATACAAGCAGGACGAGCTTTCACACATCGTCATGTTTTGGGCCGACCCATCAAAGTCAACATTTGCAGTTGGGCACAAAAAGTAGTGTGCCAGCACCCCCAATCCATCTAAAAGCCAAACCACCCCGTAAAAGGGTTCCCAACCCCAACCCAAGACACCAATCTTTCATACAAGAGATGATAATACACGACGTTTCCAGCGCCTACTGAACACCTCGTAAGGGCGCGCGCATGAGATGAGATGTCTGACAGATTTTGGTCGATCGTGAGAGCAAACAAGGAGGCAAAGGGAAAACAGAAAACAAAGACTATAACTAGAACATTGCACATGTCCTGACCAGCGGACCACCCTGTCCATTGCTGGCACCCGTGTATAATAAAGTAAGCCACCAAAAGGGGGAAAATGAAGAAAGAGAATATTCGTCGTTCTAAAGCATGAGGGCATCAGGAAAGGGAGATAGTAGGAAACAATAACAGTGGGAGCCGGACCTAACTCGCTCGCACTACTTAGTGATTCCGACTACCCTCGCCTTTCTCAAAGCACCCATGCAGTCCTTGCCGGGAACCACTACGTTCTTGCGCGCCTTCAACGTCACTCGAGTCCTCGACCATGACATGGTCGTCGATAGCAAGGTCAGGCTGGCTATGCGCGTCATCCGCATCGTCGTCATCATCGTCATCGTGATCGCTGACTAGACCCGGGTTAGACTCGACTGTATTAGGGCTGAGATCTACCGACGAGCCTAGCATGTGCTCGTCACCTTCAGACTTGACGGGAGATGGGAAAGACATTGGGAGGCGTGCGTGACTCGGTTGAGAACCCTTCTTGCTGCCGGCCCTTGCAGTGGGAGCTTTGCTTAAGGGGGCACTAGCAGGAAGACGCGCGAGGTGTGGCGGTGCAGTGGTTACCGGTGTCGGGGCAGCACTGTTGTCCGCACTGTCATCGTCTGAAAGGTCTATCGCATCCAGATCAATCTTGGCCCGGGCAGTCTCCACAATTTCCTTAAAGTCACCTTGCAGGCCGCTGTTCTGGAAACGAGCTGCCAGGTAAGGTGTTGAAGATGACTTGACGTAGCTAGATGGCGTGGCGGGTTTCGATTCGTCAAGTGGTGCGGTGTTCACATCACGATGCACTTCCGGAGCTTGCGCAACGGGTGCGGCCTGAGCAGCCAGTGGGTGAACGATACCAGGAGTAGTTGGAATAGGGAAAGATACCGCTGGTACCGCAGCGGGCGTGCTGGCAGGCTCCGTCGCAGGAACGGGATTCGCGACCTCGTTGGTGTCTACAGGCACACCACAGGCGATAGCAGCTGCATCGTGGCTCTTGAACACTTGGGTATGCTTGATACGGCAGTGATTGAGGAAACCCTGGGTGTTGGAAAAGTTACTGTGCCCACACTGAGCGCAGTACAATCGCACCCATTTACCGTCGGTGGATCGCTTGTGCAACAGAGGGTCGACTTTGGGTGCTGGTGCTGGAGTTTCACCAAGAGGCGTGAGCTTCAACATTCCAGTCGAAGTTCGCGACGTGCGGCCTCGATGAGCTGACCCGTAGTCAGTAAAGCTGCCGCGCGTCGTCCTGCCCTCACCATGGCCGAAGTAACCTTGAGCTTGCTGCGCGAGCGCCTTCTCGGAAACCGGGTCGAATTTGACATCCGAGATCAACCACTTGGCATAGTGACGGGTGTACGGGCCATCCGTGACTCCCCAAGGCGCGGCATATTGAGGCTCAGTGTAGCCTGACGCCGGAAGCAGAGAAGCTCCAACGCCCAGGCTAACGTCCTCATTGAGGCCCTCGGTTCCAGGGAAAGGAATAAGTGAACAGCGCCTCAGCTGCTCGAGGGAGACCTGGCATTTGGCGAGCTCCTGTTCAATCAAACGCAGTTCGTTGTGCTTGAGCAGAATCTCGTAGTTGATCTGAGCCTCGATGGCTTGTTGCACAGCCGTCATTCCAGAGTCCGTGGTGGTAGCAGGCGTGTTGGTAGAGTCAGGTTTGGCAGTCGGTTGCTGGGGCTTCGAGGTCTTGCTCTTGCTCGCGCTCTCTTTCCTTGCAGGCTGCGCCTTCGGTCGGGCATCCAGAACTTCAGCGGAAGCTGCTCTGGGTGCATCTCCAAGACATGCGTGATCGCTGGCGGGCTTTGCATTTCCATTTACAGCGGATGGCTTCACCTCACCGTGCGCGCCTTTCCACTTCTTTACTACATGCGCATGCTGCGCCGATGAGGGTTCGGGACTGTCAGTCCTTTTCCGCTTGATCTTGTTCATGAAGTTTGGCATTTCGACGACAGGCAAAGGTCTTGACTTGTGTAGGGTAGACTTTTCCATGATCTTGTCGCCAGGCGACTCGTTACACCATGGAAGGCGGAACATTGACTGCATGGTGCGGGATGTGGATGCCTAGAATCAACAGATCTCATCTGTCGTTGTGGGGGGCGTGCGCATCGATGTGCAGATGCTAGTATGACTGCAAAATGACGTTGCAGCAGTCGCAACACAGTATGCGCAAGTCGGATGCGAAAGTGTGCGGAAAGAGGGGAATATTAAAAAGGGTAGGGGGTATCAAGTGTGGGCGAAGGAGTGCAGGAAGAGAACCAACAAGCAGTTAAGCCGTTGAGATGGTGACGTGGAGGGCAAGAGGCGCGATGATCGACCACTTGATAAGGAAGAAACAGCCGCACCAGCACGAAATCTGAGGAAAGAAGTCGTGAATACAGGAGAGAGGTGCGTATTACAGTCGTGCAGGGCTACAGGAGGCCGTCGAGGGGCGTGGTGGGGGAGGAAGGTGAGGGGAGAGAAGCCAGGCGGCGATGGCGATGATGTTGTGATGAAGGGCGACAACGACAACGAAGTTCGGGGGGGGACGCAGTCATTCAGCGCATTTCCACAGGTATGGGCTGTACCAAGTGGCGCTAGCAGGGGTATCCCTGCGTGAGTGCCCCTTTTCGGACTGGCCTGAAATGCCCTTGCGTCTCAGAAAAGTATGGAATCCGGCCAAAGCAATACACATGCAAAAAAATGCCAGGCCACCACCCCCAGATCATGGCCGCATATAGGTGCCCTCTCCGGTGCTGCACCTGGCGACCGCTTCTCTGCACGCTCGACGCGAGGTTTCCTTTTGGCTGCGATTTACATCATCATGGATCCATCGGCTAGGTCCTAGCCAAGGAGCGCAGTCGCTAAGTCGCTGCCAGCAAACGTTTGACTCAAGCCCCGTCTCAGCGGCGTTATGTCATGGCTGCCGCAAGCCCGCGGGGGGGGCCAGACACAGCTTGCGGCAGCGTGATCGGATCTACAGAGCACGCCCACCACACCACCCCCCATCTATTTTGCTGTCGTGCCGTCTGGGACTCTGATTTTTGCATTGTGAGGCGGATGTCTCGGATCGACCGAGCGGGTTCTCAGGCTGCGCTATTTGGGGCGCAACAGTTGCTGGAGAGATACGCGCAAGAGGGTACCGTCTTTCCGGTGAAGACTACACATGGCTCAAGGCCGCGACCTCACCGCGCTGGCTGTGGAAACAAGGTGCTCGCTCCCTCCTGCGCTGGCGCAAGCTCAATCTTGCTCGCAGGGCTAGGACGCGCATGCAAGCCAAGGAGCCACAAGTGCCGCCGCCTTCATCCTAGGCCGCCCTCCACACAATCGCCGGCCCACTAGCACGCCTTTCTTCTTCCCACCCCAGCTGAAACATCCTCAACACCACGACGGCGATCGCTCCCAGCATCACCCTCTCACGATGAAGATGGTCATGTGACCTGGCCCACTTGTCATGCGACAGGTAAAATAATGACATGTGAAAAAGCTAGCCGATGCCGCCATTGTCGTAGCAAATCGCGAGCTCTTTTGCGAGTGGCAAAAATCATCGTCCTAAGATGACATTCACGATGGCGAATGCGTCGATGGCTATATCCTGATCGCGGCTCCCGGGGCGGCGGCTGCATGTCCGCTTCCGGTTTGACCCGTGCTTCGCCGCATCAGCAGCACCCGGCACTCCGGTGCCCGCTCCGAATGAACACAAGGAAATTGCAGAGTAATCTCCAGCCATACAAAGCCCCAACAACCGTGAAGATAAACAAGTGTAGATATAGTAGTCTCTTCCCCATCACGCGCTGCTCCCAACAGCTCGTGGTATCGCAAAAGCACTCATGCTTGGCTCTGCAGACTTCGGCGCGTCTGCGGCGCCCACACCAACTTCCCCGTCCCTCGGGTCCTCCCCCAGACTGATCCTGCGCAAGCCCTCATGAAGCACAACACCACCATCACCACCCCTCGGCCATGTTGCCAAATTCTTAAACGGGCAGGAACCCGTTGCCATGTCGGCGTCTTCAATCTCACTCTCGCTCTCGCTGCCATCACGTAAGACGCGCTTGCCATGTAGATAGCCTTCCGGCTCGACTTCCGGCACCAATCGCTGTTCCGCAAACTCGTCACCGTCGCGAACGTACCACTTGGCGAAAAGGTCGTTCTGGATCCAAATCACTTTGGACAGCGCCTTGACAAGCGCAATCTTGCGATCCATCTTCAGCCGTGGATGCGACAGCACCGCCTCGGTAATAATGTCCTGCACAAACGAGAGCGTCACGCCAATGTGTACGTACTCGACGTGCAGCGGGTGCGCGCGTCCTTGCCCCACGTGCATCATGCCCACCTTGTCGAGATACTCCCAAAACTCCATTTTGGACGGATCGCTGCAAAGCTTATTGAGATAGCCGCGCAGGAACATCTTACGGTAGAGGATCTGCGGTGAGTTCTCACTCAGATTGGGATCGACCGGCCCTTCGTACGACGTTGATCGCGTTTCAAACGCTCGTGCTGTGATGTCATACTGGAGTAGCTTTTTGTATACAATGTTGACTACAGCTGGGATGAGCGCTTTGATGTACTTGGAGCCCGTTGTCAGGGCTTCAATGTCGCCTGTGATGGGTTAGCCGGGGTTGGAATGATTACTGAGTGTGAGCTTACGCGAGCTAAAGTCGAGAAATGAATGTAGATATTGTATCCGCGCCTCCAGGCTGATATAGAGATCGCGACGGTCGATGTGCTGCATTGGTCGGTGATTGAGCGGTGCCATCTCGACGAAATAGTATTCAACGCCGAAGCTGACAATTTATCTCCGAAATGAACACTGAGGTGTGTATGAGTGCAAATAGACTCGAGGACGAGTGTTCAACGAGAGCAGCTTGCAAGATGAATTCTGGGGTTGATTTTCCCTTCGTTGGGCCATATATCATGGTTACCTTTGAAACCTGAGGCGTCCAACACTGCCGGGTGGTGCGTGCGTCCATGGTGGTGTGTTCGGTCGTAAGATGGCGTGACACTCGCCTTCGCATCGCAAGATCCGACCCTTGAACAATCCGCGTGTGTCGGCAAGAGCCAACTTGATCGATCACTTTTCGCCCAAATCACTCAGTGCCGATGCTCATATTTTGAGTCGGCCTTATGATGTGAAGGACCGAATCGCTGAGGTTGCAACCCGCACAAACATCGACTGATTTCTGCGCGTTGTAGTCTCGTATTTGACGCCATATGTCCTAGTATATGTAGACATTCATATATTCTCGTTCCGCGTCCCCAGAATGGCCAGTATAGCAGTAGTCTATACAAGCGCATAGGAGTCTGAACCGCTCTGGTACCGCGGTATCGGTCAATTCATACGGCCGAAGAACCAGTGCCACCACCGTTGATTCGCGTGCAGCTTCTACCGTTCGGAACATGTAATCCCCAGGCTGCACTTGTGTATCCGAAACGCCAAACCCAGGCTTCCCAGAGATTTGGTAATAGAAGGCCTGTGGTGGAAGTACTCGAGCAATCTCGTTATTAAGGCTGTGCTGTCAAGGACAAAACCATCGTCTACTTCCTTGGACTGCAGTGAACCCATTTCTTTCTTCAAGACCATCCACACGAAGTCATCTCTCTCCTTGCAGGTGTAATCGATATCGGGTTTTGGAGGGAAAGCTTTGTGGACTTTGAATTCCTGGCCTCTACTACAACAACTAGCGTGGACGACTGCAAAAGCTAACATCCAAGCTGCCACCAGCCTTTTCAAAACTGCATCGTTTATTGTGTACCCACAGTCTACCATTGACTTGAAGTAGGATAATGCATCACTATGTTCTCCATCTGCTTGAACGTCGGCGATGCGGGAAAGTTGGCCTCGATATAATATAGTAGTGAAGCCTGAATGACATGCCTCGACATTACAGGCCTTTTTCCAGTGCTCAAGAGTGCTCCCTGTTGTCCTTGGACAATGAGTGGCAGTTTTTGTTGTTCTGGCCTGGAGGTGAAAGATATCAGGGTGTACCACGTCAAGCAGCGCGCCAAGACTCAAATGATTCCCTATTTATTCCACCTTGGTATCCATGATGGCGACAGGGGTTCTTTCTGAGCTAGGCTCCCGAGTTCCAAGACTTGTTAGAGAACCGCCTGGTTTTTCCCAAAACGAACGGTAGCACTGGCAAATCTTGTACAGATAGTACGGAAACTGCATTCGTAATCGATGGGAAAGAACGATCCAAGTTCGATAAATTCACTTTAAGACTTTGGAATTGCTGACAACAAGCCATAAAGCGAATAGAGGCGATCCCGTCGGTCGGTAAATAGGGTATCTTGGAATATCCACAAAAGACTGAGCATCTCCTGGCACAAGCAGTTGCCTAGTACATTATCGTCGAACGGGTCTAGCAAAAGTACTTCAGACTTGTTCTGAATCTTAATTTTTGAGTAGTCCAACGTGGCGAAGGAAGGTATATTTGCTAGTTAATCATAAGTTATATGATCTGGAAATTCGGTGTACAGGGCAAGTGGGAGCGATTGCCTTGTGACTTTCGCGAAGCGAGAAAAAGACTCCCAGTCAATATTCCAATCTTCACAGTGTACCATAACTACACGGCCAGACGCCACTTCTTGCAAAACTCACCTCCTGGTGAGCCAACTACGCCAGAAGAAAGCTTCCACTGCAGGCTTCATACGCAAAAGCGAACTCCAAAGTTTGTCTTGGTCATCTTTATAGCCTGGGTCGTGCTCATTGGCTACGCCCTGCCTTAGGACAGCGAATATGTCGTCGATACAGTCTTCGTCAGTAGCAGGGCCGAGCCAAATGTGTACTATGTTTGCAGCTTATTATATTCTGGTCATGAGTCGGACTTGGACATATTTCTCCGCGTCATCGGCTTGGTTGATGCAGACTACATCAAAATTTTGTCGTTGAACGGTCCGGCCTTAATAAGTCCTTACTAGCATCGACCCATTGATTGATTGACTCTGTAGGCTGACGGAGAAACCGCAACGTCTCGTCGACGACCGCGGTGATTGACATGGCCTGCTCATCGCAGCTGAGCGATCTGGAGTTCTCATTCGGTCCCCAGCAATACGAAATGCAGTCGTATTCCGGATTACAAGCATCTAATTCCGTCTCTGATTTGCGTAATACCATCTTGCCGACCAAGGCGTCGGAGAAGAAACGTGGTTCCAGTTATAACACTAGGGTTTCAATCTGAGTATCTATCGACCAATAACGGTATGGCGGCACGACATCGTCCGTCGTAAAGACGTTGGGGATCTGCTATGGGTAGTTCTGCACGCGGCGCTCCGGGTGATTGACAATCCCGTAGTTTCAAAAGATCATTGAGGAAACCAGCAGCTCGGATAATCCTCAGTAAGAGAGTCCTGGGATGATATTGGTGGTTTGAGCGCCTACACATTGCCAATGTGACCACGATGAGAGATGCGGGGTTCAACATGTGCTGCTGCCTAGAACACCAGGGCCATTGATTAAATCCGTAAACGATAGTGACACATAACCAAGCCTGCGCTTTATACTCAAGGTTGTGAAATGTCTTAAGAGTTAAGACTGAGCGATGGGACTAGTGCACGTAGCTGTAGTAGGTGTTGTGACGTCATTGTTAGGCCTTTGTGAGGCAGTACAACCTCCATATCTCATGCTCCACTACTCTCACCACATGTATAGCGAGGTATCCATCTGAGCGAAAATTGCCCCACCGCGCAGAATGTTGTAAGAATATTGTTACGATGGGGAGCCATCAAAAATAGGTACCGTATCTAGGCGTCCGTAGCCGGTCCGATCTTCGGTGACTCCTCCCACCCAGAAGCACACCCTACCCGTCATACACTCAACATCTGCAAATTACCCCAACTCACCCCTGCCCCGCAAATAGCAAAGCATTACAAAATGGCCATAACCAACGTTGCTATCATCGGTGGTACGGGAACACTAGGCGCACCTGTCCTTAACGCGCTCAAAGCTTCGCAGTTGGACATCTTCGTCCTCAATCGCCAAACGTCCAAATCCGTGTACCCAAAAACAAAGGTCATCACAGTACCCGATAATCTGGATGTCGATGGCGTTGCGAAAGCTTTACGAGAGAACAAAATTGACGCATTGATCATCACCATTGCCGGCAGCCATGTGGAGTCACAGAAGAAGCTCATTGACGCTGCTTTCAAGGGCGGGGTGAAGCGCGTCATGCCTGCGGAGTTCGGAAGTTGCGACTCCGCCGACGACAAAACGAACGAAATTCTGCCACTGATGATGGGAAAGAAACTGGTCAGAGACTATCTCATAACCCTGGAAGGGAAAGAGCGCGGAGATGGTATGGACAAGTTTACCTGGACGAGTCTAATCACCGGCCACTTTTTCGATTGGGGACTTACCTGCGGTTTGTTGAACTTTGACGTAAAGGGTCGCAAAGCATACATCCTGGACGGCGGCAACATCAAGTTCTCAGCATCAAACCTGGACTTTATCGGAAAAGCGGTCATCAAGATTTTGGAGAAGCCCGATGAGACGGCGAACAAGATCTTGTATGTTCATAGCCACTACGTCACTCAGCTGGAGGTTCTTGATGCATTGGAAAAGGCCACAGGCGACAAGTTTGAGCGGATCGAGCAGAACAGCGAAGAGGAGCTGAAAGTGTCGAGACCGAAGATGCTAAGCGGAGACGGAGAAGCGAGGGAGGAGGTCGTCGCCGTGTGGGGGGTTGTTGCTGCGGATTGGAAGAAGAAGGACACCTTCGCCAACAGTTTGCTAGGACTACAGGAAGAGAATCTTGATGAAGCCGTACGTAGGGTTGTGTCTGAATTGTAGGATGATAGAGGCTCTTAAGGATTACCTAGTCAAACACTCTAGCCGAGATCGAATAGCACCGAGTCGTAGCCCCTCTCTAGTCTTTACCCGTGGCCTTAAACTCGGTACGAGAGAGACCTAAAGGAAACCTCGGCTGTTAGTCACTGCTCACTAATCAGCAGTGCAGTGTAACATCCCCAGCTCACATAAGACTACAACATATAAGAACGCATTCTCTCTAAATAAAATTGCCGCATGATTAGTGACGGAGCTTTATAATTGATTACTATCAACGTCGCACTCCATTCCGCGATGTATTTACTTTTGACTTGTCCGCAGACTGTCATGCACGAGGTATAAATAGCATGCCAGAATAGCTATACACAAGAACCATATCCAATTCATTGAACCTGCCAAGAACCTCCAACATGCCTCTCTGGATCGTATACCACCCCGCCACCGCCTTCACAGACAAGGCAACAAAGAAGGCCTTCTCGGACAAGATAACCAAGATCTACACGGACGGCGGTCTCCCCGCTTTCTACGTCATTGTCATCTTCCAGGTCGTCGACCAAGATTCCTGCTTCGTAGGCGGTGTCTCACGACCCTCTCCGCACGTCGAGGCGAACAACCCCGGCCCGGACAGCTCGCAGCCTTTTATCCGAATTACGATCCAGCACCTTGCGAGAACAATGTACGCCCCCTTCTAACACCTACACGCTACCCGTTCTTCATTCTAAGATGGATGTTAATACTATTACAGGCCGACCGTTGCGCTTCGCGAGATATTCCTCAAACGCGCTGACGCAGCTATGAAGCCTTTCATTGCGGATATGGGATATGACTGGGAGTACAATGTCGAAGAGACGGATCGCAATCTCTGGAAGATTCAGGGTCTCGTGCCGCCGATGCCGGGGACAGAGGCGGAGAAGGAGTGGGTGAGGTTGAATCGGCCGGTGCCGTTTGAGAAGGCAAAGGGAGGGTTGGCGGAAGTTACACCGTCGAAGTTGTGAGGGGGGTTTTGGAAGTCAGGCTTCATTGAATGCGCAAATGGCAGAGGAAGTATTGAGGATTACTTTGGGTGGTTTACGGAATGCTGACTACTCCTTCATGACTTCGCTACAAGCTGGGTTCGGCTATTGTCCAGTATTTTCACATGCAGCACAGCATGTTTTCCTTCTCACGACCCAGGGTGCCTGGATTTTTCACGAAGAGATTCTATTCATCTTTGATGGAACCGTGTCTCAGCGCATGCTCAGTCTTCGCTCGTCGTGCCGTCGCCACATTCTACTACTTGACGAAGAAATCGCCTAGACTGCAAAAGAAAAATTTGGCGTAGCTGGAGGAACATTTTGAGCTCTATTTCTCTCACATCACAATTGCCGATGAGCTTTGTTCTACTCTCTGGTGCAGGTGTGAATGATGAAGTCGGATTTGGCCTCACATTCCAACCCTACGGCTCTCGAGGGGTTAAGGTCGCAAAGCTTATCGCAAAGTAGGAGCGCAACTACGGTTGATTCGACGGTGAGGCAGTAGATGAGATATGTTGGATCGGGTGTTTGTGCGTGTGACATAATCATGATGAAGACATGTATTATAGGGCATACAGGGTCTTGAAAAGGTAATATGTAGTAGTGTTCATGGGCTCTGCTACATGATTACCCGGGCCTTCGAACCATAGATGATGTGGCGTCAGAACCCGTTTGCTCGAATTCGTAGCAGTCTTTGCGAATGTAGCGCGATGTAATGTAATAGAAATTCGACCAATTGGTTCTGCAAACCGTGGCTATCATGGGCTGGAGTAGATTGCTTGGAACCGAAATGTCTCAGAAAGGCCAAAAATGCTATGGACTTTGCTGCCAGAGTTAATTGCAAATATAAGATAGATTCAGTGCTTTTCTATTATCGGCTAGTGCAAACTATCTCGGCGCAACTTGAAGTTCAAGGCGGTCGCAAAAGTTCGAAGCGATCATGAATACAGTCATCACATACCTCGGCATATCCGCACCTGACCAAACCAACACCAACGTTAAAATCATCGCCTTAGGCCGTTCCCCCACCAAGAGTATTCTCATTGGTCAAATTAACGGTTCGGCGCGTGTTTTTGCCGCTGAGCCGAGTTGGTAGGATCGAGCACCCTGTCAATTGGCTTCAAATACAGGTTAGAATGGTACACTAGCCCGCGAAAGCCGCCGTCGCAGTTTACCCGATCAGTCTAGAGGCTCGACCTAGCCGCCACCTTTATAACACGATAGCTATGAATAGCAGGAGGAATGTAGTCGATATAATTTTTGATTCCCGAAAGCGGCACGGGCAGTCGGATTATTGCGATCGTGGAGGAGCTTTTCTTTGTTCGTTTCAGACCAACTCGCTCTTTCTCTTTCCATGACAGTACATGCTCCGCGCAGACACTGCGCAGAGAAACTGGCAATGTTCTACACTCGTTGGAAACGACAGATACTTTTCGCCACCGCAGCCTTTCTTGTATGCACTGTGGTTGTATTGTCTACGAGCCTTACACTATCGAAACCCTCTTCTCCTCACAAAGCGAAGAAATACCAAACCGACGGTTGCCCTATAGCGCCGCCAAAGCCTGCAATAACACCAGATAGTCGAGGCAGATTCGATTGGAGACAAATTCCCGTCCAAAACCCAGTGGAATCATATACAAGCTTACCTACGGGACAACCTTCTTCATTGCCACGCGTTCAGCACACCGACTTTGGAACATCCCCCGAGGATATCGAGAAGAGTCAATCACGAAAGGAAGCGGTCAAGAAAACATTCCAACGATGTTGGAACTCGTACAGAAGCCTGGCCTGGATGAAAGATGAACTCGCGCCAATTTCGGGTGATTCCAAAGACACATTTGGCGGGTGGGGAGCCACACTAGTCGATAGTCTGGATACTCTCCAGATCATGGGTATGGAAGAGGAGTTTGCGGAAGCTGTAGACGCTGCCGTGAGCATCGATTTTGGCCCCAGAGATTCGGAAGATGTCAACATGTTCGAGACAATCATAAGATATCTTGGTGGCTTCATCGCTGCTTATGATGTCTCCGAATGCAAAGATGCGCGCTTGCTTCAAAAGGCCATGGAAGTCGGGGATATGGCTTACGCATCATACGACACACCGAACAGGATGCCAGTTACCAGGTGGAACCCGCAGAAAGCGATAGATGGTCAGCAACAATTACCAGCAGATTCTGGTATCATCGCGGAGTTGGCATCGGCTAGTGTTGAGTTCACTCGCTTGTCGCAGCTTACAGGTGACATGCGCTATTTCGATGCCATATCGCGGATCAGCAACGTCCTTGACGAACAACAGAGTCGTACGAAACTTCCGGGCATGTGGCCAGTAGGAATCGATGTACGGGGCCCAGATTTGACAAAAGGCGGCCAGTTCAGCCTCGGTGCTATGTCGGACTCCGCGTACGAGTATCTCCCAAAGATGTACCAGTTGCTAGGCGGGGTAGGAGAGGCCGCTGCGCAATACAACCGGATGTATGAGTACGCCATGTCAACTGTCATTGGCCGTACGATCTTTCGTCCGAGAATCGAAGACAAGGCAGACATACTCGTTACTAGTAGCGTGTGGGAGGATGGAAGAAGAGACAGCTCAGGCCAGCATCTGGTATGCTTCGCCGGGGGGATGCTTGGCTTAGGTGGGCGACTGAGTGGGAACGAAACCCACGTAGACTCGGGTCGTAAGCTCACTGATGGATGCATCTATACGTACAAACATGCGCCACTTGGAGTAATGCCGGAGGTGTTCTCTATGCAAGCGTGCCCAGACCTCTCAGAGTGCGAATACACTGAAGAGCCTGGTGCAAGCCCATTCAGTAGGATAGATGACGCGCGATACATTTTGCGACCCGAAGCTATCGAGTCAGTCTTCTACATGTATCGCATAACTGGGGACTCGGCGTACCAAGATCAAGCTTGGGAGATGTTTCGAGCGATAGAAAACATCACCGCAACGCAATACGCAAACGCTGCGATACGAGACGTGACGATAGACCCCCCGGAGTTGGAGGACAGCATGGAGAGCTTCTGGCTGGCTGAGACGTTGAAGTATTTCTACTTGATCTTCAGTGAGCCCGACACGATAAGCCTCGACGAGTGGGTATTCAATACGGAAGCTCATCCGTTTCGCGTCCCGCGGTCATAGCGCTTGTCAGGTATTAGATAGATAAAGAAGAGCTCGAAGAGAAACAGTGCAAAGTAGCTGGATTTGAGTGATTTGTAACAGGGAAACGTCTATGTGAGAGCGTTCTTGTCAAGTCAGTTGCGCGTAGTTCCAGCGACCCCTACATGTAATTGTCGCCTGATTCATATGTGATCTATGAGGTCGGCGTGTAACCATATAGCAGTTGCCTTATGTTAACGGCATTTTGAGGACGAGATTGAAGGTAATTCGACGGCTACAAATGTGAGGCGTGTGGCTGCGTCAATAAGTATCTAGCGCGAGTCACGCGACGAGCTAGTCAGTCTGGCAAGACCCTGAAAATGGTTCAGATTCCTTCGCTCTGCAGCGCTTCCTCATTTGCACTCCGAGGTAAATCTCGGGAAATACTCAAGTAGCAATTGTACCGTGCTAATGCTGGACTACACATTCGGCCAATTAATGTTTACCTGCCTCACGCCACGCACTTTTCTTGCCCCTTGTGGAAATAGATTTGTTCTCAGATCACAAAGAAATATCGGTAATAATCACGATACAAGGCAGAATTCCATATTGTGCGTCCGCGATCACATTTGCAATAGTCGCTGGCGGCACAGCACACCAATCCCGTTCACAATTCTCGTATTACTGGTAGACGCAAAATGGCTCATGGAGCGAAGGGAAGCAACAAAAAGAGGCTCTGGAGTGATTACAAAAGTTCATTTGTCTTTGCACCCACCTGTTTACCGGCACTGACATTGCACTTTCGAGTAAGTACGTCATAATTAGTCCTGCTTGGCACGCACTTCGGCGTAGCCCAGGCTCCATTCAGTCGTTGAAGCCTTGCTTCAGCGGGAAGTAGCGCGTTAAAACAGGCGCAAGAAACTACATCCAAGCGAGATATTACCCCAGGAAGTAGAATGTCGGATCCGGAAGCGGCAAAGATATGCACGTCACCCCGCGATTCGGGGGACGTTTGGCGGGGAGCTACCACGTCGTCAGTGGGATAAGTTCAGCATTAAAAAGCCTTGTGATTCCCTAAGAGAAAAACTGAATCGAACACTGCATTCTTAGCACATTCCACAATGTCGCACAAGGAAAAGGATCTCGAAGCTGAACGGAGAGAGCATGTGAGTGCACCACACCAAATACCCACACTCATCCAACGTACTAACAAAACATCAAGCTTAATTTTGAGGAAAAGGGCCAAAGCAATAAAAATGGCAGCATTGATGTCGAGAATGCTCCAGACCAAACCCTTAATTCCGCGGGGGAACAAACATCACTTCCCAACGAAGCAGACGACCGAGAAACGCGTCGCATAATCCGAAAGATAGACGTCCGACTCCTACCCACGCTCGCCGTCATCTACGCCTTTGCCCTAATCGACCGCGTGAACCTCCCAAACGTACGATTTCCACTCTACAAACAAGAAACCGCAAGACCAAGCGCTGACGAGAAACAACCCAGGCACGCATAGCAGGCATGGACGAAGATCTAGGCCTCTCCATCGGATCCCGGTACTCGATCCTGACCATGATCTTCTTCATTCCATACATTATTTTTCAGTTTCCCGCAAACGTGATTATTCGATCGCTTGGCCCTGCCGTATGGCTACCCTCGCTCGTCGTATGCTGGGGCGGCGTGACCATCGGCATGGGCTTTACAAAGACCTGGACCCAGGCCCTGGGATGCAGAATCATCCTCGGCGTGCTGGAAGCCGGGTACTATCCCGGCTGCGTGTTCCTGCTCAGCTGCTGGTACGTGCGATTCGAAGTGCAGAAGCGTTTCAGCGGCTTCTATCTACTCGCGTTGCTTGCAAGCGGGTTCTCGAATATCCTTGCGTGGGGATTGAGTGAGATGAAGGGGATAGGCGGACTGAATGGGTGGCAGTGGATCTTTGCTATTGTAATATGTCTCCTCCCTCTTTCACACAGCCACATGTACATTCTCTAACCCCGCCATCTAGGAAGGCGCAATAACCGTCCTCCTCGGTCTCGTCGGCTACATAACCATAATTGGTTTCCCAGACCAGGCCAGCAATCCCAGCCCGATAACCAAGCGCCGCTTCCTCACTCCCTCGGAATCAACAGTAATCCTATCCCGCATCCAGCGCGATCGCGGCGATGCCCTTGTTGAAAAACTTACATGGCACACGATCCGCACCCACCTGCGCGACTGGAAGATCTGGGAGTATGCCTGGCTTTACCTGCTCAACAATGTCGTCGCATACAGCTGGGGCTATTTCCTGCCCATCATCCTGCGCAACGACATGCGCTACTCCGTTGCCATGAGCCAGATCCTTTCGTTCCCTCCGTACGTGCTGGCTGCCGCGTGGATGTTCGGCACCGCGTGGGTGGCAGATCGGTATCGGATGCGCGGCGCCATCATCATCTTCAACTGCGCGTGGGCAGTTATTGGGGTATGTATGATGGCTTTTCTGGACAACGCGCGCGCACGGTATGCGGGTGTTTTTCTAGGGGTTAGCGGTGCGAATGCGAATGTGCCCAGCATTTTGAGTTATATGCATAATAATATCGTCGGGCAGATGAAGAGGAGCGTGGCGAGTGCGCTGTTAATTGGTGGCGGTGCGTGTGGTGGGATTGCGGCTTCGAACATCTTTAGGCAGCAGGATGCGCCTAAGTACATGTGAGTCTCTATGGGATGCAATCTCTTCTTGGCCAGAATAAAAGACTGATGAAATAGACCTGCAATGGGTGTTGTCATCGCAACTCAAGTCCTTAGCATACTACATGTGCTGAAGAACTTTTGGATTTACAGACGAGCGAATCGCCAGGCTGATCGCGGCGAGAGGGTCCTGGAGGGCCAAGAAGGCTTCAGGCAGACGCTGTAAGCTATATGTGTTGGAGAGAAGATGTCGAAGCAATCATAATGTTTAGCAGAACATTGAAGATGGTCGGTGCGTTATTGCTGAGAGGAACGCTAATGCTTCGCTACGCTATGCTGTGCTATCAGTCTCATTCAACAATGTGCGATTCAATCCAAATCTTTAGCCACCCCGGAAGCAGTAAGTCTGCTCGGTATTGTCGGCTTTTCTCTTCTTACTCTCTCTTCAGGAGCTGGCTCATCCTCGGACGTTGGACGGCCACCGTAGAAAGCTCTACCCCATAATCCTCCGTCTTCTCCCACTGTCCACACTAACAGTATTGTCCGGCCCAATGCTGATACTCAAACTACTGCTGTCGTCCTCACTTGGGGCCCTCCTCCGGTCGCGGTCTCTGTCCCCTCTCCTATCGACTGCCTGGCTCTTACTCCTCTCGGGTTGGATTACTAGCCATGTCGAGCCTCCACCGTCATGGTCCTGTTCCATGAGTTGGAGTTGCGGGCCACCTCCTCTCTCATCCCCCCTTCGCATCTCCCTGTCGCGGCCTCCTCTCCTCATGTCGCTCTCGCTGAAACCACGGTCGTTGTGGCCGCGGTCCCGAATTGGCTTCGGGGCCTTTGGCGGCGGCGGTGGGGGTGCGAAAAGGGAATTAAATTTCGTGGTCTTGAGCGGAAGGGTAGTGAGTGATTGAGGTAGTGGAAGAGACTCAATGAGCGTGAGCTTCTCGAGGGGTATGGCGGTAAGGAGGGAGGCGGGAAGATCGACGGGGTTGCAAGCCACTATTGCGTGGCGGAGGTGCGTGTTCAGTGCAAAGAAGGACAAGTTTTCTGGGCGTAATTAGTACCTGTTCTCCATCAGCGTGGAGATCTGAGCACATACCTCTGACCTTCCTTCCGGCTCCACCCTCCTTGCCAACCCCGGTGTCGATCCAGTCAAAGCTAGTTATTCTTCCGCAGAAGCCTGTGGAGAAAGCGCGGAGCTGACCCAGGTTGCGCACCTTTTCGAGCTTTACAAGGTGGTTTGCCATGCCCTCTAGGTTGGCATAGATACGCACAATGATATCCAGAGAGTCTGCATCTTCAAACTGCTCTCGCAGGTATTCTCGTATGCGGAGGTTGACTTCGTCGGCTAGTGATTCGCCACCCTGTGCCTTTCGGGTGATGTATTTGTCTTGGAACTAAGGAAGTAATGTCAGGGGTTGCGTTTACCGTGATGAGGCGATGGGGCGTTACCAAAAAGCCCTCGGCATCGGCATCTATGAGAACCAGCACAAAAGGCCGTTTGGCCTGCTGTTGTACCAAGGCCTCCTCCTTTGCCTTGGACTCATCTATCTGGCCCTGCATCGTCCGTGTCGTCTCAGCGAGTTCTGCTTGTAGCGTTCGCCTGACATTTTGTTCCGAACCAAGATCGAGTTCGGTTTGTGTGAGGCGGGCCTCTGTCTTTTCGAGCTTGTCCAGCAGTTCCTACGTGGCCATGAGCACGGCTTAATGCCGTAAAACCCAGCAGGATACGCACCTCAATAAGCTCGCACCTCTTCTCCTCGAGGATCCTGAACTGCGACAGGCGCTCGCGAAACGTCATCTGAGGCGGGGCTGGCGGGCCAGCAACCACTAATTCCGCCATGTTTCCGAAGGATGCTAGACGTTCACGATTTCCAAGGATGTGCAACGAACGACGAACTGGAAAATCTGGGGATCCTAACCTTTAAGAAGACGCGTTGTTTTGGGCTCCCGCGCGGCGCTAGGCTGGGCTGTTGCATGCATGTCACTTGGGTGCGGTGATGACGCCGCCGGTGCAAAAGATGGGGACCGCCGACGTAGCCAAGTTTGATTGGCCAGCCAAGTGGAGTGCGTTGGGCTGATACGCTGCCTTGGGGTTGAAGGCGACCGGACTCACAAAGCGTGCAGAAAGAGTCATGAGCTGGCGAGATGGTTTTTGGTCACGGGCATTGTCTGTGTGGCAGACCTTATGCGGCGCGAGCCGCCATGGGTCGTTTGTGAGGCGGCGGGGTGATGGGGACCATGGAGGGGTACATGCCGTGCATTGACCGCCTCCTTCATATGAAACAACACCACACCAACTATTTGAACTTTTTTGGCCTGGCGTCTTAAGCTCCATGCTTTCCAGGCATCCTGCGCCGCGCGCCCAAGCGAAGTATACTGATGATTCTGAGATGAGAATATATAAGTAGAGGCTCTCCTCTCATAGTAGATTTCACCCCTCTCCCGTCAACGAACGTCAACATCCCCATTCTCGGCTGGGCTTTCCGAAACATTCTCATTCTGCTCCGACGTCTCCGATCTACAAGATACCCCTCTCAGCTGCCGCGGACATTAAAGCCAGATGGAATGTACCCACCTTTCTGCATCGAGCTGTTCAGCTACGAACAGCGACGCGACGTAATCGACGTCTTTCTTGTGCATCGTTGGATCCACCGCATTGTGCATGACCTGTTGCTGGCTCTCCGTTTCATGTCGTCTGCCTGGATTTCCTCGTGCAAGGCGGCTCGGTATGTATACGGGCATGGGGTGGCTCAAGGCCGAGGGAGTGAAACGCTGCGTCGAGTTCGTCATGGCTTGTTGATGGATCTGATGGGGCCCCTTCTATCACCGAAGAGATAGGAAAAGGTGAGATTATTTGCCGTGGTAGAGGAAAGGAGACCATCTTATCTACCTCCGCCTCGTGCAAAAGACTTGGCTGTCAGCAACATAGCCCCTGCTCAACAGATGTAACATGTCCCCTTTTATGGCAACACTCCGCTGTGGCAATGGGCTGGATCAGGAATTATCTCACGAACGAAGCCCTCGGGAAGTGGTGAGAAATGCACGTACTGTCAGCAATGTGTACAGCCGAGAGCTTGCCAACCATGCTACGGCATGGTCCACCGAGCAAATCCGTCAGGCTGATGGGATCCTGCAGAATCCTTCCGGGGAAGTCTAACAATTCGCATCCGAGTTTCACGGGAGGCTTAGGGCATGTTCTCAATCTGATTCAGCCTTGTATCCTCACAACCTTGGCCGGGTATGTACGTAAGAGACACGACGGGGAAAATCTCATACAAGATATCAACCCCTAGTCAGTGCGGTTTCTGAAAGGCGAAAATGCCAAAAATGTACGCTAGCCATTGAGAAGACATTTGTAGCATTTCTTTGGAATCTCCTCACCCAACCACAGCATCATGCGCCACAACCTCAATCTCCACCCTCATAGCCTGCTCCCCCAACCCTGTGACACCAACACACGTCCAAATCGGCTCATGGTCCGGCATCCACTTCCTGAATCCGCGCACCATAGCCGCCAATGCCTCGTCGTTCATAGGCACATGGTACGAATTCACGCGGAACACTTGCGACCAGCCTTTTCCGCCTGCGTGCTTGAGGTTCAGCTCTACGTTCGAAAAGGCCTGCTCGATCTCGGCGTTGATGTCTGTCGGTATGACTCCAGATTGCGGGTCCCAGCCACCTAGGGATTATTGTTGTCAGCAGAGTATTTGAAAGTAGCGGAAATGGCTTAGGAGAAGGGGATAAAGAGCGTGAGTGTACCTTGACCGGCGCATTCGATGCGATCGCCAACACGGACGGCTTGGCTGTACTTGATCTCCTCCTTCGCTCTCTCGCCTTTGCCGGGGTATGCGTAGTATTGCAGATGAGACATTTTCAGTGCCTTGGATTTGTTGTGCTGTTTGGTTGCAGATTATTACAAGGACCTGACGGCCTCATGTTATATAGCATACGTAAGCGCGCTACGAGGCCTTGGTAGTTGTAGTTCCGCGTTAGAAATATAATTACTCTGTATGGTATGCTTACCAATAATTGAACGAGTATTGCGCCAATCAAGCTGCTCGGCTCAGGGCCGAAGACACGCATCGGCAGTGCACCGCCGTTTTCGGCGACCTTGACAGCTCCGCATCGGCATCCCGCATCGCGAACATACTTTTCCGCAGCTCCGTAAAGCCGACTACTGGGAGCTGTTCGTAACAATTCTGAACCTTACCGACGCTGTTGCCAAAATTTTTTTTTGGAAAGGGTTGAAGCCGCAAGTGGATTGGAAGGATCGCGTAGCGATTCTGTGGTATGTAAGGCTTCCCACCACAGCCTTATCTCCGGACCTCCGCCTTGAACCTTACATCCTGCACAATACCTTCACGAGTCCAACTTCTTTATGAATGAGCCATAGCCCAAATTATTGAGTAAGTGATATGGATTTCACCCCCTCGGGTTGCATAGTGGCATACTTTATATTAAATCAGCATACGGTTTTCGTTGACTTGGGCCTCAATGGGTCCGCATCTTGCGCACAAGTTTAAATTGATTTACCATGAAGCAGACGTTCGCAAAAACTCGTAGAGTGGGTGGCGCATCAAGCATCAATCTTCTAGACATATCAGCCGCACTACGCCGGAGAGTTTGCTTCCAATCCTCAAAGTCGCGGATGTACCGACTTTCCGAAACAAGGCGGAAAATCGCTTTCGTACTGGCTGCAGCAAGTCCGATGCGATCAATTGTTGGACTAACGCACTACCATTGAGCTTCCCTCAGAAGCTGATACAGTCGTTCCCGGATCAGGTATGACCGGGGCTCTGGCCGCAAAGCATCATCTCGAGTCGTTCCCTTCGAAAAGGTCGTCGTTCTCCAAGTAAGGGAATTTTGCTCCGGCGCAACTGGACCCAATGCAGGCCATGCTACGCGTGGCAAGCATCGACATTGCAGCCATGGAAGTTGACTGCACACATCATACGAGAGAACATCGAGAAGGGAGCCGATATGCAACCTTATGGCGTCGCGGAGAACATGTTGAAAGGGTCTGGGTCAAAAAAGTGCTCAGTCACAACAAACCGTGGGGTAATTGCTTGCGACACCGTTGTCCACACCACAAACACGTATAGTGCCGCGCTTGAACCTTTGCTTAGGGGTTCATTATACACAAACCGTACATCTTTAACAAGGTAGTCCTACCACGAGCATTCAGTAGGTCCGAGGCTGTCAGTAACTCGTATGGTGTCTTGCTACCTGACTGCGCGCTTTTTCGTATCAACCTGCGTTGCGACGCAGATGGCAAAATCATTTTCGGTGGCTTCAGCCCAGGACAAAAGGAATTAGATGCGTGAGTCGAAAGCCACCCTGAGAACTGCACCAACAATAGGCTCGCAAATCTAGACAATGTGACAAAACATGTGTAGAGCTTCATGGAAGCAGAATTTGAGGCCCTGAAAGAGGCTTGGGTCGCTCCAGGAGAAGGCTTCAATTATAGCTGGAGTAATATCATTGTCCTGAGTGTTGATGGTGTGCTGTTTGTCGGCAAGGTGCCTGGAAAGTCTGGGCAATAGATCTGTGCTGAACACCATGGGCAGTAGGTTCGACTAATCGCCGTCGACTACGACGCTAACGCCTGACAGTGGTATGGCACGCATCTTCACCGCTGCACCTGGCCTGGTGAAGCTTATGAGTGGCGAAGAATGGTGTGACAAAATTGTCAGAAGTATACCGGATGATACCAGAGAGGCTGGAATGGCTTTCTAGCACAAGCCTGGGCCTGCAATCGCATTTATATAGCAATGGCCGTTGGTAGAGCCGTAGTTCGTTGCTAGTAGCTTAGGCGCGACCTACGACATGACTCGCGCAAGTAGACCCTTTCTTGGGCGAACGATGCCAATAATAGCTGGATCAACCACGAGCTGTCACGAAGAGTAATCCCTTCGCAACATGTCTGGGACGCTTGCGCAACCGCATATTCGACCCAGCTACGTCCAGTGGTTCGGCGGCGTAAGCGGCGGTGAAGAAGTGACATTCAGAACCGTGGATTGCTCACCGTAATCCACACTTTTAGACAATGTTTTCCTAACAGAGTAACTGTGCAATCTCTACTCTGCTCGCCCCAAGGTTATGGAGTGGTAGCGAACCCGCAGTGGTAATTTGCTGATGTTGTGACCAACGAAACTATTGGATTGGGAGATGTGGAGATTTGACGGAACGCGGCAGCGTCGCCGATGGACTGTTTGCGGTAGCGAGAGGGAAAAAAAAGCGATATGGCAAGAGCGGTGCATGCTTTTTGTGCAACAGTAAGCGCATTGCTTTGGCGATTAAGGTATTGCCTCAACCATCAGCCTTGCACCGTACACCGGGGATGATGTTCCCACGTACGTTCGTGAACGCGTGCGGGGTTCGCTCGGGCCGACATCATCGCGGCTGCGCTTCAATCCACCAACTTCGTCTCCGGACTTACAATGTCCGAAGGGAAAAGGTACAAATCCAACAAGAGCGACGGTGAAGTGTTTGGGCGGAAAGCGCAAGACGCAAAGCTCGATTTCTTCTAACACTCACATCTGAGCATTCTTCATGTCTGCTCTCGAACAAAACATCAGTCGGACGCTAGAGGTCCTGCTGCCGAACATCAGAACGCGCCAACGGGCATCTTCAGAACCCATCATTCTTGGTATCACTGGCCTGCAGGGATCTGGCAAATCGACATGGGCATCCACTCTTGTCAAGCTCCTATCTCAGGATCACGGCCTCCACACAATCACCGTATCGCTCGACGACTTTTACAAGACACACGCGGAGTTGGTTGCGCGGCGGGACAAGGATCCAAACAACAAGCTCTACCGTACTCGCGGACAGCCCGGCACGCATGATGAACATCTCGCACGGAAATTCTTCAGCGACCTGAAAGCGTATACTGCAGGCAGCGAACTCAAGATACCAAGCTTTGACAAGAGCAGATTCAATGGGGAGGGCGATCGAGCACCCGATTCAGAGTGGCCAAGTGTATCTCGGAAGCCAGACGTCGTCATCTTCGAGGGCTGGTGCATCGGTTTCCAGCCCGTCTCCCAAGCATTCATCGAAGAAAGATGTTCCCTGGCCAAGAGTGGCAAGCTTACTATCAACACTCCGGCGAACCACGAGACTCCGCATCTGTTAGAGGTGAACGAAAACCTAAAGCGCTATTGTGATGCATTCATGGGACCTCAGCACTTTGACTTCTTCATCCACATCGACACTGACGATCTTCGCAATGTGTACACCTGGCGATTGGAGCAGGAGCATAAGATGATAGAGGCGAAGGGATCGGGCATGTCGGACAACCAGGTTCGTGCGTTCATAGACGGTTATATGCCTAGCTACGAGATCTATCTTGATCAGCTCCGGGAGGGGTTGTTCAAAGATAAGGGCCGGATGGTAAGGGTTGTGCTCGATCGGGGGAGAAGCATCGATCGACTAGAAGAGCTATAAGAATATATGTCTTTGCATTTTGAAACGTGCGGAGGCGTTCATATCCAGATGGATGAAGGTGCAATCTTCACAGCTGATACCATAGGCCATGAAAACTCATTCACTCAACGGCCTGTCCATGCGTTGTGCCTTCTCATGTGCAATGATGTTCCTTCGGTCTGACCAGCACTCTATTTCAACTGATTTCTATCCCGACTGATACTAATCACACGTTTCAACCTCAACCGAGCCGGACAACGAATCAATCAACCATGGCCGAATACAGGGATAACTACTACAATGTCTCCGCTTCCAAAGGCTTCTCATACCTGATACCATACACTGCCCAAGATATCCTGAAGAAGCTTCTCAAGCAGCTACCTGCCGCCGCTCGTCCCATATACCGCGGATACTACGGCGACGTCATGTCATCACGAGCCTGCGCTCAGGACTCCGCCAATGCCATGGTAAAGTTCGTCCAGGAAAGCTTTCCAAAGATCTCGAAGAATCACAATCAACTGGCCAGAATTATGAATGCCGAGATCGACAAGGACTGGCATAGCTATATCCCTGTCAAGATGCCGATAGTTGCTGACGTGATGGGGGCAGATTCGGACGAAGGAGCCAAAATGTTGGTGCAGGCGCCGCAGACGCGCAAGAAAAATGATGCTGCTACAGGGTCCAGAATTGCCAAGGTTTCTAAGATCGTCACCACCCCAGTTTCAGATACGCAGGAAGCTCCTCTTATTTTATCACCTCCGGAATCGATCGCCGGTGCAGAAGCTTCACGAAAGGCCGAGCGGGCCAACAACGTCGAAGATATAGATGCACCGGAACCCTGGGATGACTTGCTGTGGCCGCATGGTCCTTGGGTCGACGGCTTGGAAGTCATCGACAAGATTCCAAAAATTTGATAGTTACCTAGGACCCAACCGCGAGCATGTGCCGCAATGCAAGCGCAAACAAGGCTACCACTGATCTTCTTCTTGCTTCATGAGATCCCAAAAGCAGGTGAACTGAAGCTTCCCATGGCCTATACATGGCTCATTTTGACACCGAAAGTAGCCCCGGTTCTTCAGGTCCGCCGTCTTGATGTATACGAGGCAGTACATGCATGGCCACCGTTCGACATGGTTCCGGTTTCTCCTAACATCTCTTGTTGAGTTCCTGCAACATTCATTATAACGCGCTTGTACAGCTGTGACGCGTGGGATTAGTGCTTACATCCAGAGTTTGAAATGGGCTCGCGGGAGCATGTGCGATACTGGGGTATGGTCGGGGTTGACTGGCGACATGGTGTGCTTTTTGTAATTGCTGCAATGCGGATGAGAGAGATGATGAAGGTTTCTGCCAAGTGAGAATGGAAAATGCGAGTTCTTAAGCAAGTTGAAGTTTGTGTGACTGGCTTCGTGGGCGTGAACCATGGGACATGGTTGGAACATCTGACTACGTCGCTCCAATCGAAGGCGCGCTATTTGAGATGTCAATAAGGTTGCGAAAGATTTGCATGCACAAAGAATTCTTATCGTGACAGCAATTGTACCCTGTTCTTCTAGATACTACCCCCACTGGTTGTATGCGTTGCCCAAGTGAAAGGCCTCTCATTTCTGACTTGTCATATTCTCACTGTGAACGAAATCTCAACATAGGGCATAGTGTACGGATTTAGCTGCCTATTTTCACAGCAGTGTATGCGCCTATGTTCAATGCCGCGCTTCTGCCTGACTAGAATTGTGGGGCGCTCAACTACAAAATGAACCCCCTGCATGGTTTTGCAGAAGGATGAATTAGGCACCGTGGACTTGAGATTAGATAATGAAGCTACCAGGGTAGCGCCAATGACAGTTTAGGGTCAATGTGACGCAAGCTACTACCCCGCAGCACACATACATTATTGGCAACAAGCCATGGCCACGTTGCACCAACCTCCAACGAACGGCATCAACAGCGCCGCCACCGCACCGACAACCAGTCCTCCGTTCTTTGATCCCAACAGTCCCCGACCGATTCGCTATGGCGTGCTTCTATTTCCAGGATTTCAGGCGCTAGATGTCTTTGGCCCTCTGGACGTTTTAAATTCGCTGTCCATGCTGTACAACTTCCCCACGAAGCTGACCATACTCGCCAAAACCAAGGACTCAGTGGAAACATCACATCAACGCGCTGGTAATATGATGTTCTCGCATCCAGATACAAATGTCTCGCAGAGCATAGTGGTGAACCGCACCTTTGAAGAACAGCTCAAGCTTCAAGAGTCGGATGCAGACAGTGGTGAAGCCATCGATGTCCTCATCGTACCAGGGGGCGTGGGAACCCGTAACGACAGAAGCACCGAGATCGATTTCGTGAAGGAGATGTATCCTAGCCTGAAGGCTGTTTTATCCGTCTGTACCGGGGCAACGATTCTCGCGCGCGCTGGCGTTCTGGATGGGCGGCGAGCGACTACGAATAAACGCGCGTTTGCGTGGGCAACGAGCACAGGGCCGAACGTGAAATGGGTTGCGGAAGCACGATGGGTTGTAGATGGTAACATTGTGACAGGGTCTGGAATAAGTGCTGGAATTGACGCTACGTACGCATTTGTTGCGCTGAATTACAGTGAGAAGATTGCGCAGGAGCTTGCTGATGGTGCGGAATATGTCCGCTGGACTGACCCGGATCACGACCCGTTTGCGAAGAGGTGGAACGCAGGCAGTGTATGAAGTGACTTTAAAAGTATTTGGGAGACACAATACCTCACTTGATGTGCTATGGTAGCATACTGGGTATTCCGACCTTTTTCTCATGACATTTCACGTAGTGTTTGCGAGCATAGCTAGAACAATAAGACAATGTCACCTTCACTTTCACTTTCACTTCAAGTGTTTTTTGTTGCTAGCTCTCGCATCAACAGCATGGCTCCTGTTCCTCCTGCTCATTCCCGATACCAACTTCCATACGTACCTACTTATGGACGTTGTGGCGCGCAATCAGCCTTACCAGCGCACTCCAATATTGCCCACCGGCTTCAATCGCTCGACCCCATCAAGTCCCGCCTCAGCGGCCTCCCGCGCGGTCCCTGCTTCCAACGTCGCCTTCTTCGACGAAAATCGTTTCTGCAAAGAGTCCCCCTTCCAGCCTGGCTACGATGCGCGCACCGTTTTCTTCACCGACCTGGCGAGCAAACACGATGTTGAAGATTTCTTCGCCTTTACTGGTCAAGAAAGCCGTCCTCGGAGGGACAGCAGACGTACCACAAAGTACTACAATGATGCTGCACCTGCCCCGCGCTATAATCCGGTTAATGACGATCTTACGGTTTGGAAGAAACGACCGGAGATGGAGCCTGAGGGCGCGGTTAAGGACATCAACGCGCATGGCCACGACAATGGATTCAAGAGCGCCGACATCTTTTGTGAATGACTGTTGAAAAGGCTCCAGTTAAAGCTCCTGGACCGATTTATCTGAGAGAACGGATGAACTGGGCGATTGTTAACGCGAGACGGCGGACCTATTCGGATTGATCATGGCGAGGGCGGTCACGAATTGGCGCCAGACAAATGTGACGAAACAACGGAAAGATTAGTTTACTTTTTGGGTATCTAAAAGCCTTGAATACATTTTATTGCCATATACATAACTACTGTCACTTCATTCACTTTTGCATATTCTGGCCAGGCCGTTATGTCGAAGTGCTATTCTAGCGCCTCTATGAATCGCGGTGGGATTGTATGCAGTAGGGTACTGCACAGAATCTGCTCTATCACAGAAAGCCATATGTCACTCTCTTCTCAGACATCACTCAAAGGATGGAGTGTCACGCCATCTCCATGTCCACCTACATCTAAGTGTCGAAGATACATGGTCCCTACAGGACAACGCTGCAGCATGTAGTCGAAAACGCGAAACCAGGCGCATACTCAAGCGCAGTTGGCCATCCTCAAGCACATTTTGCAAGAAAGCGGTAGCGTTCAAAAAGTCAAGCACGAGGCGAGACTTCTTAGCTCGTCGTAGGTGCTGCTAGCTCCAAGGTCGTTGCTCGAGGAGATTCTGATCTTAGCGCAATGCTATATTATCTGCGCATCTAGCGTTGCACATCTGAAGTATTCTTTTGTCTTGTTCTCTATGCAGACCTAACAGCGGTGTACGACGTGTTCGAGAAGTAAAGGAAAATCTTAGCACAGAGACTGGATGCGAGATGAATCTTCATTCCAGCGAACAAGAAGTTTAATAGCCGTGAAAAGCCCCAACAAATATCAATGCAGGAGAGTGCACAAGGGTCCAAGAAGTGGGTCTAAGGGGAAGTGCCACTAGCCTCCATAGAATATCTTACGGCAGTAAGTAAATTTTTTTCATTGTTTGTTGAGAACAGCGGTGCAAGGATACATCTCAAAATGTGCGGTAAACAAGGAGTCAGGCGAGAGCTGTCACGTAAGCCGCTAGCGCCTAGTCTAATCTCGATTCTGTGCGGAGTAAGCTCCGTCGCTATTGTCGCAGACCTAACCGAAGCACTCGGAGGCTCATCTGATCTTTTTCTAACATGCAAAGATTACGATGAGTGTAACAATATCACTCATTAAGATAGTTGCAGTAACATCAAGGCTTGAAAATGGGAAAGAGAGAACCAAACAGCCTCCGCCCAAGCACTCCCAAGCAGCTTTTCGGTCTATATTAATACAGGCTAGATGAACTTATGCAATGTTACTCCAATTGCAACTAGTACGGACTCGTCCATAAGCTTCTACCCTGCCTCTCATCACGACTATCCGTAATCATCCGTCCCATGATACCTGGTCTTACACTCCGCACCTTCCGCACTACCGACACAAGCTTAGAGCGCGTCTCTAAACTTTAAACAAGCAATGGTATTCGATCCGGGAGTGTCGGGAATACCAGGACCCCGTGTATATTTCTAATTATTAAACTTTGTAAGTTCGTGTTGTGCTTTTCCGTAACGACTACGACTGATGCGTTGTTGCACGGACACGAAAAAAGATGCCGAATACCGTTTAGGCCTCTCTTTGTAATCCGCAGAAGTTGGTATATAAAGCCTGTTTAATATCTCTAGTTTCTACTCATACAACAGATCCAGAGTCTCCTTCCTACATCAACACACCATCCTTCACTCTCCCAAAAGGATCCCATCCACCACCCTTCCGTACAAAAAAAGTCGTACTTTCCCCTCAACTACTATTATTCCACTCGCCACATCTAACCCCGCCCAACCCTCGTCCCAAAATGCGTTTCCTACCCATCGCACTCCTCGTCTCCAGCGCTACAGCCTGCTTCCAAACAAGCAGGTGCTCCGCCCCCAACGGTCCCGACATTGCCGTTCAGCCCAACGGCGTAAACGACCCCGAACACAACCAATCTCAATTCACGGTCGTCTTTGACGACGGGAGATTCGGACCTTCCACACGCGTCGGAATGGTCAACCATCTGCGCTGCAATGTTATTGTTAAAATCAGGTCCCCGGCCGCAAACGACGCGTTGCAATGCTGGGTTGTGCCGCCCAGGGAGGAGTGCGATCTTGATGTTACGCAGGCGGGGATTTGGTGGAGGCAATCTTGCTCTTCTTAGACGCCAACATTACGACCCATGACATGGTAGATTGATTAAAGAAATATGATGTGGGTTCAATAGAAGCGTCTTTGTCCGATTTGAGAATCCGTGTTCGTATCTTGCAGGGGAGGTTTGGATGAATTGCTAGAAATGTGTCAGTGAATTGCTTGCAATGCTATGGAGGCAGCGATCAGTTGTGGTATCAAATGAAACGAAGCGGCGAGGCGTAAGGCTAGAGGTCACCGCTAAAGTTCATGACAGCTTTAGGCATTCTAGTCTAATCTTCGTGTCTTTGCGATCACGCGACTCTGGACGCGCTGCCGCGGATGACGTTAGCTACGACACTAAAATCAGAATGGCGAGCTAGTCGACTTGACAAAAAACGGACATTGCGAAGTACATCACATCAGCCCTCCAAGTCACCTACTTTTAAAACATGCAATGTGCCTCATTCTACTATTAGCTGCAGGCGCTGGAAGCAGCGAATTCACGAGGACGTTGAAGTAATCGCGTGGGTCTCGTGGAAAAATACTACTAGCCGCAAAACTAGAAATCCGAGACGGGGTTCAATCGTCTTTGCACGAAAGAGCCGACGACTTTCGGAATATAGTTTGGAAAGCCATGACGAATTTGCTGCAAGATTCCCCAGCTCTGCTCACCCTCCGTCGTATACGGCACAGTTTTAGCCAGTCCCGTCGTGTTGAAAGAGTGGTATAGCAACGGTACTTGCCCAGTCGACGTCTTTGCCTCAACAACCGCAATATCCATACCCTGCGCATCCAGGAACCTCGCGTTGCCGACCGAGGCGAACACCAGCGGCGCATTGGCATTCACAGCATATACACGCGCGGCTGCGAGGTTGATCTCAAGAGACTCAAATGGTTCTGCTTGAGGATCTGCTGCATCTGGTGTATCTGCAGGGGGGAGTCAGTATCGAAAAGGCTATGCTCTACCGATAGAAAAGTCGACATACATGGCCACGACGCTAGATGCAGTGTCTCAGCTTGCGCTTGGACGTTAAATGTCATCGCGGGGTGGAAATGTTCCCAGCACTCCAGAATGCCCCAGCGGCCATACGGCGTAGCTATGACCTGCAAGTCGGAGACCACGCCGTCTGACCAGATTGTTCGCTCACCACCCGAAGGACGCAATTTGTGCCGCACGAACACCTCGCCCGATGGCGTGATAAGAGCTTGGCCCATGTAGATGTTGCCGTTTTCTTTGTGGGAAAATGCAGGGGCAATGTAGGTTCCGTAGCCCACGGCGGTTTTGACGAGCGTCTTCCAGTGGGTGGAGTTGATCTCGAGCGAGTTGTCGACGTAGTTTGCGAGCCACGGGGCCATTGTAACATTATCTGCCATGCCAGTCGGGTACCTTCAACGTCGCTGTTAGTCCACTGTCGTAGATACTCAGAGACACGTGCGACATACCCTGGAAACCACAGCTCTGGAAAAACGACCAGGTTTGCGCCATGGCTCACGGCTTCCTCTATGAGTTTCACTCCCTTCGCTACTGTGGCATTCAGATCGAACTTAACTTCCGTCCAATTCTTGTTTAGAACTGGCATGGGAAAGTTTGCTGGTTCGGCGCGGACAATCGCGACAGTCAAGTTGTTGTAATCTGGCGATGAGGCCGCGAGGACTGTATTTGCAGCACTGAGAAACAAAGGGAGAATTGGTAGAAACCTCATCATGATAATAGTTGGGAAAGATTGCAACAAGTTTGTGCATACTTTTAGACATTGGATTTCAGAGCATTTGTAGTCTTCTTGAGATCGCGCTACTGACCCCAATGTGGAGCATAGGCGCAGACGCTATTGTCATGTCAAGAGTATCCCTCGTATGCGATCGATTGTTGATTACATTGAGATTTTTCATAATCTAGAGATTGCACAAATTGATTTGGCGTGGGATTGATAACCTGGCTCGAGTAGAAACTTAGTGATATGCCGTAAGAGCGGATTGAAACCTAGGTTGGGCCGGCTGAGAGTTCTGCCCACAATGCCGACGGCAAGTGCCTTGTCTTGCGAAAGACTCGCGTCACCTTCTCTCATTACGCTTTCGTTGCTGAACTAGCTACCTAGGTAGGCCGAAGACGAGTATCACAATGCGCCTTATCATGGACGCCCGATGTTATGGCATTTCAAACGTGAGCCTACAGCCTAGACTTATTGCAGTTGCAAGATCCTGCCTTCTAATTTAGATAGTTGACCACGGTCCTCCATTGCAATCAACGTATCCAAGTCTTGTATCATTTCTCCTCCATGACTCATCGTCAATACCATCAATGAAGAGAGAATTCACGGATCTGCAATTACACATTTTCTACGCGCGATTTTCACGGCAAGGCACTCTACTAGTGCCAGTGCAGAACCTCTCTAGCTACCGAGTACCTTCTACATAACAAAGCTCCACAAAAATCTTCCACGACGAGCTCTATGTTCGGTGGCTACGAGAGACGCCGTATGATTTATCAACGAAACGTGGCCGCTAGAGACAGTTAGATCGATACTGCCACAGCGGGGAAAAATCGACATAGTAGATACGACTATAATGCCGGTTCCAACAGCAGATGGCACCTCCTTTAGTGATAACCGATCATGCCGAGTCTGCCGTCTTAAGTATGCCGAGTTGCCGTGCGCTGCCGAGCCTACCTGCCAGAAAACCCCCACGTGCATATTGAGCTTGTCAAGCTGGTTACGAACGCGACGTGTGCTTAGTATGCTAGTCTAGACAATTCCGCAATGCCAGTAATTGCTTAGACGGCACGCAATGCGCGCTCAATGTCTCAAGTGACATTTTCGCATTGGTCTGTGTCCCCTTCGGACTCATGAGTGACTGATTCATCTCTTGAAAAACGGGGGCTAGTGAGCCTTGCAACCCACAAAGGACGGCGGTCCAAGGCCCGTGAAGAGCATTTCCCATGCTACTTCTTGTGTAACAACGAACTAGCCTAATCTACCGTATACGTCAAGAGAGACGTGGCGCGCCATAACAAGATGTCTGACTAGGCATCAGAAATGGCCCTTGGCTTCCAAGCCACCCTTTTATGATCTACATATTGATTGAAAACCTACCCAAGGCCATAATCTCATACATGACCTCGCACGCTTTTCAACACCTACAATTCCCCCAATCTGCCTCATCCGATGCCCCTCTTCAAGCCTCTCATCCACCCTCCCCTTCTCTCCTCCCCATCGTACCTTGACCCCTCCACCAACGCCTTTGCATCCGCATTCAAGGCCCCGCCCATGTCCGCTAGAATTCACGCCAGCAACCCCTTGTGCCGCTGTGTGAGGTTCAAGCCGCGGTCTGAGATGATGGTTTTGCGGACTGTGAGGATGGAGGTTGGGGTGGGTGGTGGAGAGGTAGAAGGAGGGGAGAGGTGGTTGAGGGGAGGATGGGGTTGATGGTTGTGGTTGTGGTGGGGAGATGGTCGTGTCTGTGAGTTGTAGGGCTGCTATTTCAGCTGCAAGGTGATGGGCTGATTGGCGTGATGGAGACATGGCTACCGTTTTGTAGAATAGAAGAGCGTAAATTTTATTTTATTTTTCGCTATTATTCTTGTTGTCTATTCAGAGCAAAAGGATTTATACGTATTTGTTCATGGCCAGGCTGCAGCCAAACTTCAAGTCAATACCTGGCTACTGGTACCTGGAAGTAGTTAGTTGGGTTAGTGGTAACGCTTGTACTGACCACCAGCCGTTGCAGCAACAAATGAGCAGTCGGACGGATGTTCAGAGGGTCCTGATATGGAGGTGGGCTCACAACATCTCTCGAGCCTACGCAATTGGAGATTATGTAGTGGATCGAAGAATGAGGGCGAATCCACGAGAGTTGACAATTTGTCCATCTGCGGCGACTGTATTGGATGGACGACTCAGGCGGCAACTTGAAATTTCCATAATCATATTGTTGTGATAACTTCTACTCGGATAAGGCGTACATACACTCGAGACCGTGAAGCTAACATTGCAGACTTCAACGCAAACCCGAAGCTTTCGTATCACGTATCCCCATCATCATCATCATCATAATCCCCCATCAAATTGTACTACACAAGAAGTGAAGAGAAGGCACAGCTCCCACAGCTCAAGGAAAAACGGTAGCCATCCGGCGCTCGTTGACCCGAAACGCTCATGTTTTTGGGCATCATGGGGGGAAGGGGCTTATCCTGAACGCCGTATCCCGACTCCCACACGGAAAAAAGACGAAAGGGTTAGGCCGTTCATGGGGTGCGTTATTGATACATTTTGGGGGCACCCGCCATCCAAAAAGTTGCGCCAAAGGGTAGCAGTGCAAGGGAAATCTGGAAAGCGCGCAGGCAGGCAGGCAGGCAGGCAGGGCGTCTTAGCGACGCGGGGTTATCCCAGCTTTATGCCTTGACAGCGCTTCCCTGTGCGTCCTGAGGCGCGTCGTTGTTCTCAAACTCGGAGGCCGATGTCTCCCGGTTCAGGCTCGTCTCGCGATGCAGGAATGTGTGCTCCTTGACTGGGCTGCCGGCCAGGTCGCCGGTAGAAGCAGCGGGATTGGCGTTGCCGTTACCGGTGGCGTTGCCATTGCCATTCTGCCCGGTGGGTGTAGGCGGGGCGATGTGTGGAATCTTCTCGGGGTTGGGGTGTTCGCGGCCGACTTGGGTGACGCCGACGTCGCCAGCTTTGCCGGCTTTGGAGAGGGCGTAGTCGCCGCTGTCGAAATACTTGCGCTCCTGCAGGGTGTCGTTAGCAGGAATTGGGGAGCAGGAATTGGGGAGCAGGAATTGGGGAGCAGTTTTAGGGGTGGGCTCGTCGTACCTTGAGCTTGTTCTGGAGGAGGTCCTTTTTGTTGGGGAGCTTGCCGTACAGGCGGAAGAGCTTGGCCTCCTGCTCCGACATTTTCTATTGCATTGTGTTAGCGAGAGCCCTCTGCAGAAAGGTTGCGCAGATTCCAGCTGTATATCGAGCGACCGATCAATCTGCGCATATGTGACGTACGCTAATGTCGACCTTGTTCTGCTGGTGTGGGTTCATGATGGCGGTGGTGTTGGTGGTGTTGGTGGTGGTGGTGGTGGTAGTGGTGCGGATGGCGGACGACGTTCTTTTAGAGGGGTAGCTGCTCGTAAAGGGCGCAGAAAGTGCTATGGATGATTTGTTTTCCGGTATCCACGGCAAAGGGTTGGGACTCGCAATTTGCTTTATAGTCGGTGTCGTTGGCTCGCGCTGACTACTTTGGGCGAATACTGCCAACGGCTATGTGACAGGGACAGGGTGAACTGGTGTGATTGCTCACGGTGACGATTGGGTGTCGACCAAGCTTGGGCGTGGTCCGTTTACTGCTGCCTGACAACACACGACAATCGATGTGCTATGACTCTTGTGGGCTATGTCTCTGCTGCTGCTGCTGCTGCTGCTGCAACGGCCGATCTGATGGTGGGAGTGGGAATGCCCCTCTATCCAGTCGACTATGCGATAAGCCTTGATCGCCCGAGGTTCCAGATGCCCAGATGCTCGGAACGCTGCACGCAGTCAATCGAGCAACAAAGCAAAGAGCTGCAGATGGCGAGAGAGCGAGAGAAGGGAAGATTGTGTAGCGTCAATCTAGATTTCGCAGAAAAGTCGTGCTTTATGCGAAGAAATGCGTGTGGTGCTCGCTCCCAGTTGCTTCCGCTGATGGGCAGGGTTGGTCGCGAACCAAGGAGGGGTAGGTGCAGCAGATATGTAGGCGACGAGTGGGCCGACTCCAGCAATTACCAAAGCGTGGCTGATTGTGACGGGTTCATTGACGCAGCAGACACAAGGAATTCAGGGATACGAAGCCGTTGCCGCGAAACCACCCTCCTTAGCCCCTACGCGCGTGCCCGTGAGATCCAAACGACGGATTGCCGTAGGCCTTACCACACTTGGTATCCGAACAACGTCACGCGTACACACGATTGGCTTCTTGGGCCGCTCGGATCGCCAGGGCCTGCCTCGATAGAGATGGTATCATTGATTCTACTTGCCATTGGCGTCTGTGTGCAACGTCGTCACATGGAACGGGCTCCGGAGTGCACTGTGAATTCAATCATTGTATCATGATGCAACTTTTAGCTGGTGCTGCGAGAGCATCTTTCCCCGCTTGTAATGGTGCATGGTCGCGCGCTCGTGATAGGCTGTCCACTTGACTAGTCTCAGAAATTGTCAAACCCTGACGGTCATTCTCCCACTACCACACGATCTGGCTAGCGAGATACTACTGCAGGGCTTCGAGTCTCACCCCCGATCCAGAACACAAAACAAACGCACCTGAAGTGTGCAGACAAGACGCCCCGCCCGTTGTCACCGTCGCTTAGCAGCTGCAGTAGAAGCTCACGCCAAAATATACACAAGCCCGCTGCCTTTTTCCCCCCTCCAATCACAGTCACCATGGCGGGCGCAGGCAAAACTTTTGTTGTCGAACATCTGGACCCGGAGCTGGAGGAGTGGTCCTCGTTGGAGTACTCTGCCATTGCAGCCGAGTCCCATGCTTCTGGCGCACAGTTCCTACTCTCCTCAGTCCCGACTTCGTTGAAGTTGCCCTCAAACCTCCAAGGGGCCAAGGGCCTCAATGTCGAGACAAGGGGCATCGAGGAGATATACGCCGACAAAAAGGACAAAGTTTGTCTGCTTGATCCGGCCGCTTCCAAGGACCTGAGCCCAGAGGACGGTGACACTTTCGACATCTTTCTCTTCGGTGGTATCTTGGGTAAGCACATGTGATGCATTTCACCATAATTCTCCGAGCCGCCTGAGCTGACACCGACTAGGAGATGACCCGCCGAGAGGTATGTGAGGCCGCAGATATCGCGCAGTACTCTTTCAGCTAAACATGCATGTAGACCGGACTTCAGAGCTGCGCAAAAAGGGGTACGAAGGCCGTCGCCTGGGTCCGGTACAGATGACAACCGACACGGCAGTACGGGTTACCAGGATTTGCGTCCAGGATAAGAGTAGGTCCATCTCTTGCCGGATGCTGGTGTGAGATGCTGACGAGGCGCAGTCCCGGTTGACAAGATCCCATACATTGACCACCCGGATCTCAAGATCAACAAGAACGAGAGCACGCAGATGCCGTTCCGCTACGTCAAGAACGAACAGGGCGAACCGATCATGCCCGAGGTACGCGTTCTCGAACACGCCACGTCTCGAAAGCGAGATGCAACTAACCGCCAAGCAGGGCATGCGTGATCTGATCGTCAAAGATTCGGCCAAAAGCCTTGACGACCTTTTTTAGAAGCCAAAAAAAATAGGACCCGGTCATGCCTGATCTTTCAGGCCATGCATAGCCAGCCGCATTGAAAATGCAGATGCGCCACTGTGGCACGCAGCATTCGACGACGACAGAGATGTACCGTTTGCGGGAATGTTTGTTAACACTTGGAGTATTGGAAGGGCTCCGTGGTGTAGTACTAGCCGGCACTCGAGGGCTCAGTCGGGATTTGGAGTAAACGGGCCGATTCGGGGGGGGGGGGGCCGTGGTGCTCCAGAACAGCCTCCGCAGTGCGTAGCGTGACGGCAATGTGTTCTGGTGTTGAGAACATGACAGTCTCCGTAGTTCAAAGAAGCCTTGCCTCCAACCCGATAGACCCTGGAGGCTGCATATTCACGTGATGAGTGACACGGACAGTCGGCGGCGGCGGCGGGAGACGCGTGTCCAAGCCCCCGATCCACGCCACCCGCAAGCTTGAGGCCTTGGGACGGAGTTGACACACGGTTGAAGCATGTGTGAACGCTCAGCCGTGTCAGATGCAGCGCGCGATACTTGTCTTTTCGAGACGCGGAGGCGTGAGTAGCCGGAATGGGGGGGACTGTAGGCTGTGATTGGATGGTCCCTGGCTGGCGAACAGCGCTCGGACAATACTCCAAAGAAGTGCTCAATAGCAACGTCGCCATAGTAGTGAATTTGTATAACCCTTTCCCTTTGTTGTTGTGAGGATTGAGTGGTTGACACTATCTTGCCCAAACTTTGATTCCTCTCCTGGGACGACCGTGTGCCTCACGATTACTGTCAAAGCCCCCTGGTCTTGGACCCCGAATACAGGGACTCGTCAGCCGCCGCAGTAGCCACCTATCCTACTCTCTCTCTCTCGCTCTCTCCAACGACGTCCCGCACAACAGCCATTCGGCCTACCATATCTATACACCACCAACCTGTCGCTGCGCCGGGCCCGATTCCAGCTTCCCATGAGGTAGTGACAGCGCACCGCATCCTCCGCGGCGTACGACTCCGACACACGGCCTCACCATGGCTTCCTCACATGCTCCGTCGCGATGGCGGACAGCATTAATAGGCGGCCTCATAGCGACGATATCGTGGCTCCCCAGCATCATGGCGGCAGAGAAGACGCAGGCCGACTACTTCATAACCGATTTGCCCGGCGCGCCAAAGCCGCTGCTGAAGATGCACGCAGGGTAAGCAGGGCTTGTAAGGAGGATTGCATTGCGACAAGTCTGACCAGTGTGTAGACACATCGAAGTCGACCCAGCCAACAACGGAAACCTCTTCTTCTGGCACTATGAAAACCGACACATCGCCGATCGACAGCGAACCGTCCTGTGGCTGAATGGCGGCCCTGGTTGCTCCTCCATGGACGGCGCCATGATGGAGGTCGGGCCCTACAGAGTCCGCGAAGGCGGCAACCTCGAGTACAACAATGGCTCATGGGACGAGTTCGCCAACTTGCTCTTCGTCGACCAGCCCGTAGGCACCGGCTTCAGCTACGTCAACACAGACAGCTACCTCACCGAACTCGACCAAATGGCCGAACACATGATCGCCTTCCTGGACAAGTTCTTTGCCTTGTTCCCCGAATATGAGCAGGACGATGTGAGTACATGACGGTAGTGGCTGCGCGCTGAATGGCTGACATGAAGTAGCTATACATTGCTGGTGAATCCTACGCCGGACAGCACATTCCATACATCGGCCGCGCCATCCTCAATCGAAACAAGAACAACGCCGCCAAGACGCAATGGCAGCTCAAGGGCCTCTTGATTGGAAACGGCTGGATTTCCCCTGTTGACCAATACCTCTCCTACCTACCGTTTGCCTACCAGAACGGTCTCATCCAGGGCGACTCGGACCAGGCCAAGCGCGTCGAAAACCAGCAGAAGATATGCACGCAGAAGCTCAGCGAGGGCGGAATGGACAGAGTCGACACCAGCGAGTGTGAGCAAATCATGGTGAGAATCTTGGAAGAGACCAAGGACACCAAGGCGGACAAGATGAACCAGTGTCTCAACATGTACGACATTCGTCTGCGTGACGATTCTTCCTGTGGAATGAACTGGCCCCCGGATCTAACCCAGGTCACTCCTTATCTCCGCCGACCCGACGTCGTCCAGGCGCTCCACATCAACCCTGATAAGAAGACGGGCTGGCAAGAGTGCAACGGCGCTGTTTCCGGCCACTTCCGCGCCAAAAAGAGCGAGCCTTCAGTCAAGTTTCTCCCTGAACTCATCGAGCAGGTCCCCGTCTTGTTGTTCTCTGGTGACAAGGATTTCATCTGCAACCACGTCGGCACAGAAGCCATGATTGAAAACCTCAAGTGGAACGGCGGCAAGGGATTTGAAGCCTCGCCTGGCGTGCAAAACGCTAAGCAAGACTGGATGTTCGAAGGAGAGGCTGCCGGAACCTGGCAGGAAGCGCGTAACCTCACATACGTCGTCTTCTACAACTCCAGCCACATGGTTCCATTCGACTACCCGCGTCGCACCCGAGACATGCTCGACCGTTTCATAGGCGTCAACATTGAAGCCATTGGTGGCGCTCCCGCCGATAGCCTCATCGACGGCGAAAAGGGACCGCTGACCAGTGTCGGCGACCACCCCAATTCCACCAAGGCGGAAGAAGACAAGACCAAGGAGCTCAAAGCAGCCGAGTGGAAAGCGTACAGACGCTCCGGAGAGACTGCTCTGGTTGTCGCCGTCATTGTAGCCTGTCTCTGCGCATTCCTCTTCTGGCGCAGCCGCCGCCGGGCCAGCACATACAAAGGCGTCGACGGCGGTGACGAAGGCCGAGAATCCCTCCTCACAGGCATGGGCCTCGACAACTTCCGTCGCCGAGAGCGTAGACAGGATGTTGAGGCCGCGGATTTTGACGAGCGCGAACTCGACGACTTGGACGAGGCGCCTAAGAAGAAGGTGGGTAATGGATATGCGCAAATGGGCTCGGAAAAGAGTCGCGAGCCGCATAATGACTCTACTTTTTCGCTCGGAGTTGATAGCGATGATGATGAAGAGGCGGGGTCAAGTGATCGTGGTAGGAAAAAGGAGGCGTCTGGTTGAGGGGTGGGGATTTTGAAGGTGCTGCTTGTTCAGCTTGTCGTTTACTTCTTTTGGAATGGAAAGAGTTGAAACAGGATTGCAGAATATTTTACAGCATTGATAGGCGTTTTCTTGTTGTTGTATATGGCATACCAATCCACCTTGTGCAGAACCACCTACGCCTCGTCTCTTCACAAACCTTGACACATTGTCATTAAAGCCAAGGGTACAGCACTCTATTCCAATTCATGTGAATCCCAAACTGGCTGTCCGAAACGCCAGACCTTGTCGTCTACCACGCTCTCTCTTTCTCTCTTTCTCGCGTGCCTCATTCCTCTCTGGCTGCCGCCAGCCAGGAAGCCATGCTCTTCCCCGAGAGCACAGCCGCGGTATGAATTCCGAGTAGCCGCGGGCGCGGGGGAAACAACAGCTACATCATGCACAGCAAGCTTTCCCCACCCCCCACATTTCGCCCTCACGCGCCCTACGTACACTACATACAACATACAGGTCCCCCCACTACAACGCCGCACAGCCCCTCCACACGCCCTTTGCAACTACACGCCCAACCAACTGACACGAGCACAGCAAAGAGCGGCACAAAGCAAAAAGCCACCTAGTCTGCACACTTGAAATACCGTACCTGCACTCCCCGCACCATTTCCCAGACTGCATCTGCACTACTCGCAAGAGCGACATCATATATATACATATACGTGTATATATGCACCTTCCGCGCCCACTGCCTCCATCGCAATTCCTAAGACTGTCCTCGAAACCAGCGGGCCGCACGCTTCCTCCTCCTCCCGCCTCGCTGCGCAGCCCGTTCCAGCGCCGCTGCAACATGTCGACGACAACGTCTGCCCCGCCGGGCCTGCAGGAATGGCTGGTCATTGTGCCCGACCATGCCGGCGCGCTGCAGAAGCGCATCGCGGCGCGGCCGCAGCATTTGGAGGGCTTGAAGGCGGATAGGGAGGATATGTGGCTTTGGGGTGGTATGTGCTTGCTTCTTTGCTCGTCTTTCCTTGTCCTTGCCTTGTTCTTCGCGGTGGCTGACGTCTGTGTTGTTGGATAGGCGCCATGCTGGACTCGCCCATTGACGCAAATTCCTCTGGCCCCCCTGCGATGAAGGGCTCGGCGTGCTTGATTGGCGCGGCGACTCGAGAAGAGGTGGTGGAGCGGCTGAAGAAGGATGTGTATGTGCAGGAGGGCGTGTGGAATTTGGACCAGGTGCAGATTATTCCCTTCAAGAGTGCGATTAGGAAGGCTTTGTAGCTGGCTTTTCAGTGCAAAGTAAGAGGCAAGGGTTCGAGTGTGTGGTAAACGTTACGATATATATATATGTATACGTGCGTGTCATGTGCATCATGATAGAAAAGAACATGTCATTGGATAAAAGCGACAACGTGAATACATCAACGTGAGATACATGGCAAATCTCATAACCTTCGTTTCCCCGTTCTTTCCGTTGCGATGACTACCTCAAAGCCATATCCCAATCGTGAAGACGAATACAAAATTAAAAACAACGCCATCAAGGTAGAAGAATTCCTAGCGCAAACACAGACCAGGTGCTGTGCTCCCTTTTATCAACACAGCGCCCTTAACCGCTGCACATGACGCAAGACTCTGGGTTCTCTATCGAGCAAGCAAGAACAGCGTCGGCGTAAATGTCACCGTCGCGCGCCTCGCTATCGTCCTTGGAGTCCTCTTCCTGCTTAGCCTTGTTGGTGACCTCCTCATCCGGCTTGTCGACGGCATCAGCTGCGACCATCTTGGGGCTCTCGCCCTCTGCAACATCAGCCTTGAAGGGCTTGCTCGCGAGCGCATTGTTGTTTTCCGTTGGAGGAGTGACGGTCGATGTTGGCACACCATTCCCACTGCTCTCACCGTTCTCGCCATTCTCACCGCTGGTAGGCTCTTCCTTGGTCGCGTACATTGGCTGTGGATTGGCACGTGGCTGCGATCCTGTGACGGGAGAGCTGCGGATTGCTTCCTGAACGAAACCAGGCTGCTTGCGCACCTTGGGGAGGGTACGGGCAATGTTGGTGTCAGCGACCTTGAGAGCTTCCTGGTCGACGGTGAATTGAATAGGGGCGGAGGCGGCCATGGTACGGAGGTAGTACATGCCTGTCTTAAGACCAAGCTTCCATCCAGCAAAGTGCATCGAGGTGATCTTGCCCATGGTAGGCTCCTTCATGTGGATGTTCAACGACTGGGACTGGTCGATAAAGGCACCACGGTCGGCAGCCATCTCGATGATTCTGCGCTGCGAGATCTCCCAAACAGTCTTGTAGAGCTCCTTGGTCTCATCGGGGATGTTGGGAATTCGTGCAATGGAACCACCCTCGGCGATGATGCGGTTCTTCATGTTCTCAGACCACAGGCCCATGTCGACAAGGTCCTTGAGCAGCCATGGGTTGACCACCTGGAACTCACCAGCGAGCACACGGCGAGAGTAAATGTTGGAAGTGTATGGCTCGAAGCACTCGTTGTTTCCGAGAATCTGCGAGGTGGAGGCAGTTGGCATGGGTGCGATGAGCAGCGAGTTGCGGACACCGTGCTGGGCAATCTTGGCCTTGAGCTCATCCCAGTCCCAGAGATCGGTAGGGGTCTTCTCCCACATGTCGTACTGGAGAATGCCCTTGGAGACAGGAGATCCCTCGTAGGTCTCGTAAGGACCAAGTTCCTTGGCAATATCGCAGGACGAAGTCAGAGCGGCGTGGTAGATGGTCTCGAAGATCTGAATGTTGAGCTTCTTGGCCTGGTTGGACTCGAAGGGCAGGCGCAGGGCGAGGAAAGCATCGGCCAGACCCTGTACACCCATACCAATAGGTCGGTGGCGGAAGTTGCTGCGGCGCGCCTCCTCAACGGGGTAGTGGTTGACCTCAATAATCTTGTTCAAGTTGCGGGTGACGACTTGGGTAACCTCGTGCAGCTTTTGAAAGTCAAACTCGCCGCGCTTGTAGTCGACAAATGAAGGCAGAGCGAGCGAAGCCAGGTTGCAGACAGCGACCTCATCAGGAGCAGTGTATTCGACAATCTCGGTGCAGAGGTTGGAGCTGCGAATGGTGCCCAGGTTCTTCTGGTTGCTCTTGCGGTTGCAAGCATCCTTGTAGAGCATAAAGGGGTTACCAGTCTCAGTCTGAGCCTCAAGGATAGCATACCACAGCTTCTGGGCGCGAACCGTCTCGCGGCCCTTGTTTTGCTTCTCGTAGCTCTCGTACAGCGCTTCGAACTCGTCGCCGTAGACATCGGCAAGACCAGGGCACTCGTTGGGGCACATCAGGGTCCAATCGCCGTTCTCTTGGACACGCTTCATGAACAGGTCGGGAATCCACAGAGCGTAGAAGAGATCGCGGGCGCGAACCTCCTCCTTTCCATGGTTCTTGCGCAGGTCCAGGAAGCCAAAGACATCAGCGTGCCATGGCTCAAGGTAGATGGCAAAGGCACCTGGGCGCTTGTTGCCACCCTGGTCGACGTAGCGAGCGGTGTTGTTGTATACACGGAGCATGGGAATGAGACCGTTTGATGTTCCGTTGGTGCCGCCAATGTAGGAGCCGGTGGCACGGATTCGGTGGACGTTGAGACCAATACCGCCAGCGGTCTTGGAGATCAAAGCGCAAGTCTTGAGTGTGTCGTAGATGCCGTCGATGCTGTCTTCCTTCATGTCGATGAGGAAGCAGGAGGACATCTGGGGTGATGGTGTGCCTGCGTTGAACAGGGTTGGCGAGGCGTGTGTAAAGTACTTTTGCGACATGTAGTCGTAAGTCTCAATGGCCTTTTCAATGTCATCGCCGTGTATGCCGACGGCAACTCGCATGAGCATGTGTTGTGGGCGCTCGGCAACCTTGCCATTTACACGGAGGAGGTAGGACCGCTCGAGCGTCTTGAAGCCGAAGAACTGGTAGTTGAAGTCTCGGTCGTATACTATAGCCGAGTTGAGCTCCTCTGCGTGTTCCTGAATGACTTTGTAGACGTAGTCGGAGATCATGGGCTGCCTCTTGCCATTCTTGGGGTTGACGTAGTTGTAGAGTTCGTCTATGACGGCCGAGAATTGCTTCTTTGTCTGCTTGTGGAGATTTGACACGGCGATACGCGCGGCGAGAATGGCGTAGTCGGGATGTGTGGTGGTCATGTATGCGGCCGTCTCGGCGGCCTGTGCAGCGTTAGTGATCGAGGGGCATGACGGGCGTAGAGCGGCATACCAAGTCGTCCAGCTGGATGGTGTTGACACCCTGGTATACGCCAGAAATGACCTTCATTGTGATGGCGGCGGGGTCAACATGGTCAGGGTCCAGGCCGTAACATAGCCTCGACACCCGCGCTGTGATCTTGTCAAACTGCACGCGTTCCTTGCGTCCATCTGAAGTCAATTGTCAGCATGGAGAAAGTTTGCAGGGGACAGATATGGGGGGGGGGGGGGGGGGGGGGGGGGGAGGTGAGGGCAAGTCGGTAGTACATACCACGCTTGAAAACGAACATATTGAATTAGAGAAAGCAGTTGGGGTATCTGGCTACTGGGTATATGAAAGGTGGGCTGAGTGTTTGCAGGAGAGGGCAGGGTGGGAGGGGTGGGCGGAGTGGACGCAGACCCTTATAACGCGTTGGAGGGCCACAAAGAAACGCGACGCGTTGCTTAGGTCACGGATTAGTGTTAAGTGCTTGCATAATCGGAAGGCGGCGTGCAGGGGTGTGGAGTCGGGGAAATGGCCGCCGGCAGCCCGAACTTTTCGCGGGCCCAGAGCATCGCGGAGCACTGCAGGCAAGAGGGACTGCGACGGCACCCACGACTACATCGCCCTCTCCACCGCCTAGCACACCCAATTGCCCACCATGGCGGGCGGTCACATGAAATACCGCCACCTCAGCCGGTCGTCGGCCCATCGCCAGGCGCTCCTGCGAAACCTCGTCACATCGCTCTTCAAGCACGAAACCATTGCGACAACATGGCACAAGGCGAAGGAGGCCCAGCGCTTGGCCGAGAAGTTGATTACGCTTGGGAAGAAAAACACAGAGGCGACACGGCGGAGAGCGACGCAAATATTCTACGTATGACATGCGGAGGGCCCAAAAAAAAAGTGACAATGGCATACTGACTGGCGTCAGGAACCGAACACAATGGTGCCCAAGCTGTTTGGGCCGATAAGAGAGCGCTATGTAAACAGGCCCGGTGGCTACACCCGTGTCCTGCGCATTGAGCCCATGAAGGAAGACCAGGCCGAATCCGCCATCCTAGAACTCGTCGACGGGCCAAAGGACATGCGCTTCGCCATGACAGCGAAGACGCTAGCCCGGAGACCAGCAAAGCTCGGCCTGAGCCCAGGAATCACAATGCACGTCAAGAAAGTCACGCAGTTCCGCGAGGGGGGTGTAGAGAGCCTGCGGGAGATGGTTGAGCGGTTGCGTGTAGAGCAAGAAGACGGGCTCGACGAGAGGATATTACCACCACCAAGGAAGGTGTACCCCGAGGACAAGATGAAGAGGGAGATGCATTACTTCGAGGAGGTTGACAGCTACAAACTGCCCAATCCCATCAAGAAGAGGCATACCAAGAGGCAGCCCAAGGAGAAGGATTTGGTGGAGGATGTTGTGGTTGCCGAGCAAGTAGCGACGCCTGAGCCCAGGAAGGAAGTGTCGTAAGGCCTCTGTAGCCTATGTATAACGTATCAATGTGCAACATCGCCTCGAGCGAGGCCACCGCCATCCAGGGCCTTTGACATATGAGCCGTGATTTACTCTTAGTACTGCGTATTGGCATCCAAGACGTCTCAATTACATGTACAGGGGGTTGGACCTGGGTGGGCAAGCGTTTGCCGTGTAAAGCGTGTTTCAGTGTGAACCTCGAATAGTATTTCTTCACTGGATTGCTGTCGGACTAACACACCTGTCCAATCCGAGTTTCTGCACGAACATGTTGATGTTCCACACGCTCATCCTCATGACGCATCTGTAAAGACGCCATTCTGAAAATCAACGACAGTAGCCTTTTCTACCACCGCATCAGCCGCCTCTTTAAATGCTTTGTGCACTGGATCGTCGTTTACATAATAGTCTCGATCTTGAAGGGAATGAAACTGCAGGACAAAGGCGTGACTGATACCATTCTAGCAAAGTCAGTACTCGATTGATCACATCCGAACATGACGACAATCGTACCTGCAGATTCTCAGTCGAAATGTCTTTCCCGCCCGCTATCGAGACGATGTACGGCCTATATGTAGTCGGATGCACACACGCCTTCTTCAGCCCAAAGAAGCGCGAAGTCACCTGTAGACACTGGTCAGCAACTGGCCTGCCACCAGCTCAGCAACGTGCTCACCTCTTTGATAGCAAAAGCACTCGTGCCATGTTTGAACTCGAACAGCACGATATGCGTCGTATACGGGATAACAGGCGCATGAGGCCCAAAGACCAGTTCCGCAAGTGAGTGTCCGACAGTGCGCGAGAAGAGCAGCAGACTAGCACCGAGGAGCAGTAGCACGACGAGGCCAAAGGCCTTCTTCGGGATCATCATGACCGCGGGTCGAAGATAGCGCGGAAGAAGGCGCGCAAGGATATGCAGTCTAACGAGGGAAAAGCAAGGAACAAGCGTAGAAGCGTGCGACTGGCTACGAGATGACCGGCGATGAGCGCATTGGCCGTAGGCAGTAGCAGCAGCAGCAGCAGAAAGCAGGGCAACTGCAAGGATGGATGAGAGGTGTGTGTGTGTGTGTGTCGCATCTTCAACTTCTTCTGTCCCTGACGCCACGCCCCCCAAGGCCAAGGTGTACCTGATCACTGTTTGGACGGGCAGGCGAGGGGGATTCAAGCGCTAGACCAGATGCAAAAGACATTGCCGCCAAACTGGCCTTTCACTTCTCGCTTCCAAGGTTCCTTGCTGCAGCGCCGACGGCGGACGGGCAAAGGCCTGGCTGGCTTCCAGGTAAAAGACGGGGTAAGAAGCGCGGGCCCAAGCCCCCCCCCCCTGTTCCCAGCTTTCGACTTTGCGTAACGCCCGCCCCCACTTAAACTGCAGTGACGTACCTGATCACCAACATAACCGCACCTTGCACTTTGCAAAAGCTGACGCGAATGCAAACAGGGTGAATCAACAATCGCCTGCCAAACATGCGGAAAAGTTTAAACTGATGATGCTATTTTGTGGCGCCTCTTTGCCCCGCCAGTCCAGACCCGGCTGGAAAGTGGGTTAGACGTACGTCAATTGGGGGAGGAATTTGGGTTAGCCAGCGAATATGTCGCGCGGGCTGGGGACAGGTTCTGGGTGCGTCTCTGCGTTCGCGATGGGTGGGGCCTTGGCAGGTACGTCATTGGCATGTCAGGTGCAGAAGGTGCAAGTACAAAAGAAGCTCGCCATTCCTCCCATTGCGAAACCATTACTGCAAAGTTCGACTTTTAATCACATAACCCCCATCTCGAAACTCACACCACCACCAAAACAATGGCTTCTCTTCACTGTAAGTCGGCGCCCGTTGGCATATGCGCAGCGATGCAATTGCGCAACACCATCAGCACCAGGTCCTGAAAGGAAACCTCACTGATAAGTTCCCCCTTCTTCCAGACCTCCCTCCCGTCAAGCCCTCTGCCATCGCCCTCGGCACAGCTTTCAACCACGCCGTCTCCCTCGCTGTCCTCGGCCCCGTCTTCGGTGACGCCTACCGCCGCGCCCAGCAAGCAAACTCAAAGGAAGAGTACTTCCACTCCAAGGAAGCCGCTACTGCCGCCGCATCGTACGGTAGCTCCATCCTCGGCTCTGGTATCCAGGCCTACGGTGTCGGTGCTCTGATCAACGCCACCGGTACCCTTACCTACAAGGGCGCCGCCTACCTTGGTTCTCTCATCTTCTTCGCCTCGGCTGCTCCTTCGGTACGTCGTCCCGCACATGTAGATTGGTGTCGACTTTGTTCGCTAATTGCTCTTTTTTGTTTGCAGATTGTCTCCCAGATTGTCACTGAGAAGCGCCCGGTTGACACGATTGCCATTGGTGCCGTTGCCCGCGTGCTCGAGACTGTTGGTCTTAGCATGTTCCTAACCTACTGGGGTACCCGCACCAACCCCTTCGACTAAGCATCTTCATAAAACTGTCCTGTAATAAGGACCTGAAGGAGTTTAGGGATTCTGGCATCTTTGTTTGCATGATGTCGGATGATATGAGCTTTGCAAGGGAACGAAGCTGAAAAACTAGCTTCTCCCGACGATGTAATAATACTATCAAATGAACCAAATAATTTCATGAATGACGTCTTTGGTGTGATGAAGAAGTTGTGTTGCGTCTGGTCGATGAAGCTATATGGACCGCTTTGTTGGTGTCACAACCAAAGACCGAATTTGCCAAGGCTTTCAGATTGCTGTCTATCACATCAGCGCGCACAAGAAACGAATACGCAGCAAAATGCTACAGGTACAATACGATTCCAAGAAGATCCCATTCGATCCAAACTACAGAAACTTGTCTATCCAGCCTCATTTACCCCTCCACCTCTTCCAAGCCCGCACAAACCCCTCCTCTTCCCCACCACCACCACCACCACCATCATCATGCTCGCCCCCCAAACTCCCTCCCAGCCCCAAAACAGGCACCATACTCGGCCTGCCATGCGCACAGAAAAAGGGGAAAACACAGTGGGCCAGATTCCTAACCAGCTGCACACAATCCGGCCTACTAAGCTCATCATTAAACATGATTGCCGAGCGACAGGCGCGGGAATTGATCAAGTCGACCAAGGCAGGGGGGCAAGTTGACAGGGCGAGTGGCCACGACGGTGAATGGGATTGGGATTGGGATTGGGGTGTAGAATTAAGGTGGGAAATGGAAGAGGAAGAGGAAGAATGTAAAGGCAAGGGGGGTAGAGGGGGCGAGTGGCGCAGCTGTGACCAAGACCAGACGGTGGAGCGGAGGAGCGAGATTAGCGTGGCGGGGTCGAGGGTGCAGCGTTGGGATATGGGTGGTGGGAGAGCGGTGACGGAGAGGTGGGCGTGCTGTTTGCCGTCTTTGGTCATGTTGTATAAAATGCCCCAGGCGGCAAAGCGCGCGGCGTGTGTGCTGAACAGCGCGCTTTCCTGCGCTGATACGGCAAAGGCGAGGGGCTTGTCGAGAACCAGCGTCTTGATTCGCGATGCGTGACCGAGGTCCGACTGCGCGTGGGCCACGTCGTGTGGTGCTGGGGCGCAGAGTTGAGAGAAGAGCGATTCTACCTGCACGCGTTCGTCGGCTGCGTGTTGGTCGATGAGGACGAGCATGTCGGGCTGAGTGTCTGATGCCGATGGCGAGTTTTGCATCTTGACTAGAATGAATTTCTTGTCGATTTGGCCGATGACTTGGGCGGTTTGTAGGCTTTCCTTTGAGAAGCGGCTTGAGCTGGCTGTGGTGGATGCGTTGAAGGCCTTGTCAATGTTGTTGTGGGAGCAGCCATGATGGCTGTGATGCTTTCCTTGGCTAGATCTATCTTCGTCTATTCCGATTTGTTGGATGCGCTTCTCGCTGGGCTTGAAGATTGGGTTCTCCCAGTCTCGCAACACGTCGTCTAGCCAGGGGGTCTTTCCTATCACCGCTGGCGAGGCCCGCGTCGATAGTCGTACTGACCCAACCCAAGGCCTTCGAGCTACCCCAAATGTAGGTGCAGGAGAGTCGGTGCTTGGGCGCGGCTGAGTCTCTGGAATGGCACAGCCGGTTCTAGCGTTCAAGGCATGGGTTTTCCTTGTTGTCGGGTCTGTCCACAAGATCGTGTCGTCGTTCTCCTTATCACCAGCGTTTGACGTCTGTGTAACTTGAAGAAGCTCATCGCGCGATAATGCGCTCAACGTACCCTGCGCGATTGGCTCGGGGTTGAACGAGGCAACCCCTGCGGTCCTGGCGGCATGGCGAACCGCCACGTCAGGATCATCTGCAGACTTCGTCTGACTTGTCGACTTTGGCCTGGCGGGAATGTTGTTGAAGAAGTCGGATTTTCCACTCTTGATACGGGACCACTCTGCAAACGCTCCACGGTGCCTCTCGTATGGCACATGTGAGTCTGGCCCATTGGACCGCTTTCTCTTGCGAGGCATGGCAGAGGCCGATCCATTTTTAGATGCCACTCGCTGGCTTGCAGAAGCATTTCTTAAAGATGCTGGCAATGTGTCACTCTCACCAGCGTCGCTCAATAAAGTAGAAGCTGTATTGGGCCGATCATCTTTCTTGCGAGATTGTGGGGGTCGGAAATGGTGGACAGAGAGCCATTGCGTTATCATCGCGTCTATAACCTCCATGACGTTCTGTAGGTTCGCTTCATCCCCTAAGAACTGATCTTCGGACACGCTTGCCCTGGCTTCCCTCAACGAGATGCGAAGGTGAAACATGGGATATCGGTCAACGTCTTTCCTTGCCTTGAGCTGCCGGTTGGTATAGCCATCGTGTTTGAAACGCTTGTCTGATTGTCGCCGGACTTTCTCCTGTTCATCCACGACATGCTCAAGCGTGCCGAAACTAGAAAGCGCGAAGAGGCGATTGACTTGGTCGAACAATTCGTTGTGCCCACAATCGGGTGACAGAGGTCGCAGTCCGAGAGATATGAATTGAACTTGTCTGCTGGGTGCTGGGTCTAGCGAGATGGCGCCCTTGACAGAGATGGTAGAGGTGGATGCCGATGCTGGTACCCATGATGGCCACTCGTCAACAGTGATGTAGTTGGCTTGGGTCAAGACGCTCAGAAGGGATGTGAGTTGGCTTGGCCGTGGCTTCACAGCTTCTTTGCTACTCCTGGTCACGCTTGACGCAGAAGTGTTGAAGGAGAACAGCACTCTGTTGTTGTCGTCTCGGACCCGCAAGGATAGCCTGCCTTGCCAACTTAGTAGAAGGCCCGCGATGTCGCGCCTCATGGCATCCCACAATTTCTCCTTTTCCGCTTTCTGACCCGCGGCCAACGAACGCTGTTTCACCCGCACGGGCATGTTCCCAAAGAGGTTTCGTACGGTAACACGAGTGCCATGCTTCCCAGGCACCTCGTGACCAGCCGACGCCGGCAATTGCCGCTCGATGGTCTTGGAGTGATGCAAGGTGATGGAGTTGTGAGAGCGATATTCGTGATGATGCGAGGCAATGGTCAAGAGCGACATGGCAGCGAGAGAGGCGAGAAAGGTGCCATTGCGGCCGAGCAAAGGCTCGTCTGAATGGAATTTGGAGGTGCCTAGACCTGTCAGTCATCCGTCTACTGCACCGCGGACAGATGCACATACAGTATAGCTTCCCCAGCCCGCCTTCCTCATGGAACTCGAGGGGCGATATGCCCAAGCCATCGTCTTCGACAATGCAGCCCCCGCGCGCAAAGTCGACGGTAGCCTCTATCCTGGTCGCCTTCGCGTCGAGGCAGTTCTTCAGGAGCTCAAGCACGACGCCCGTCAACGACACAATGGCCGTCGAGGACTTGATCTGCGCAACGACCTCGTCGGGCAGGGGCAATATGCTTCGGCCTGAAGCGCCCGCGACGACATGTTTGGCGCCAGTCGTGTTGTTTCGCGTCATGACGTAGCGTGGGCTTTCTCGTCCGCCCACTCGTTGCCTGATGACCCGCGCCCGCTCATGTTTGGGGCCGCCCTGTGCGCAGTGGGGAGCGAAGCTGGGCGGGCTGTGTCATGAAGATCTACAGAACACACGCAATCAAGCCGGTAGTGAAGGACTGAGGGCTGCCTAGTGCGGCGGGCGGCACTTGCGCTCTGCGCTGGGGAAAGGGTCCAGCCGGAGATATCAAGCAGCACACCAACCAACCAACCACGACCAAGCCGCCCGTAGCCCTCGCCCTTTCCCCATCACACACGCGGTCCGGCCTCGACTGCGCAAACCAGACGTTTTCAATCGCGACATCGTACTCGCAGTAAAAACGACAAAAACGCGCCGCCTGCACATGTTGCCACGCCAGCACGACCGCATCATCTGACCGCATGCGCTGGCCTTCCCGCCATCATCAACAGCCGCACTTGCATCGCCCAGGCCATTCCACGTGGATAAAGTACCGAGACCGAACGTGGAGTCCCGCGTCTAGCCAACCCAACGACCTCACTTTCTCACCGTCGCTGCTCTATATTTGGCAGTCCACACAATGGCGACGGCCGAAGCAGCGTCGAGACCCCATGGTACGACAAACTAGCCCAGCACAGCCGTGTCTTGGGCAATTCCACAAAATCATCCCGCCCTGCACCGCTTCCGCTCTTCCTCTCCACCCCGTGTTGCAAACTATGCTGACCAGGAACAAAGATCGCCATGCGCGCAAACGCCCCTTTGCGGGCTGGATGAAGCGACTCGCCAACCTCAAGCCATCGTCATCCGACGCCCCCGGCAAGAAGAGCAATACCACCAAGAAACCCCCCGCGAAGAACAACCCCTACCCAGAATCCGGCTACATCAACACGGATGCGCCCGCGCCCGACGACAGCCTGTCCGTATCGACGCCAGCCACGAGACGGTCGAATGACAGCTGTACATCGGTCGAGGAGACGGCAGCTGGACAGCGGCAAGGGGTAGAGAAGAGCAACAAGTCCACAGCGCCCACCGTCGCGACACTGCCAGAGACCGTCCACTCTTCACGCTCAAAAGCCGAGACTGGTGGCAGCAATTTTGTCAACGGGGGCAGCACTTTCTCCTCGCCCCATGGCTCCGAGCAATCCCTTACCACTACTTTGACCACCATACAATCAGCCGCGCCCTCCAATGTGCTGAACATCGGCCAAGCCCAGAACCCGAATAATGCACCGACTTCGAACGGCATGGCCGTGCACTTCTCACATCAGTTCCCGACGACTTCACCGCCCCCTTTAGCCATACCGCCGCACCTGGCGCCCCAGCAGCAGCCCAATTCCTACCAAGGCGCCACCGCCAACAACATCTTGACAGACAATGCGTCAATTCTTACCCTTGCGTCCTCGTCGAAGCGCCGCCGTCGCAACTCGGTAGATACAAATGCCTCGATGCGCGCATTGGCCCCTTCGTCGCATTACGGCGGCAGTCGCGAATCCCTTCCGCTCAGCCTACTCTCCGCCAACCCCGAAACCATATATTCGCCCTCGAGCAGGCCAAGCAATGTCGGTGCCTTTGTCAACGCAGAAAGGGCGAGCGTGTACTCTGCTTCCGGAGTCACAGCCCCGGTGCTACCCAGCGAGCGCAACAGCTACTACGCAAACAAGCAGGCAGATGGACTAAGCGTCCGCAGCGGACTCCTTGGCCACGGCCGCACTGATAGCATCAGCAGCATGCGCGCAACCCCCACCAGTCCCCTTGCCAGCCCACGCGATCCCATCGGCCCCGGTAGAATTAGCCGCAAGAGCTCGGAGTGGAAGGAGGCGAGGGAAGCTAGCGACGAGGATGAGCTACAGGCTAGTCCTATTGTAGAAGAACACGAAGAGAAGCCCAAGTCCGACTCCCAAACTTGACTTTTACAGTACGAACAAGTATATCATTGTTAGAGCGGCTTTCGATGCCTTGGACAGAAAGGCGCACGAGGTATGGGAGTTGTCATGGTCTTGGATCGGTCGTGCGTCATGCTACCCGACACTATCAGCATCGAAATGGGGGAAATGATTGGGAAAGCTGGATTGAAGGGTGGCGTTTTTGTTGGTTGGTTCGGTATGGTTGTCGGATTCGAACATGAACATGGTGTTTTTTTTCCGCTTCTTCATCTTATACCCTAGTATCGAATGGAGCCTTTTTTTCTTTTTTTTCCTGTGTTCGAATTGGTGAGTGTTCTTGAATGGGTCTGGTTGCTATTTTGGGAAATTACCGTGGAAGACCAAGTGGGAGGTGATGACGTTGTTTGGCCGGTCGTTCCTGCTACTCACGGCGGATGTTGGGAATGGAGGGTCGAAACCAGCTCCCGCCATTCTTTCGACATCGTCCCAATGGACGTTGTGTCATCGGTCACCCGAAGACATGGCGCTGCATAATGTGAACGAATACGCTTTTCGACATTGTACAGTTCGAAGTGGAAATCTACTTGGTCGGAGGGCGTAGCAAGTACGAACCCATTCCCTTGGAGTTTACAAGAGATATATGAACGCCATGTCCTGGGTGTGCCCCCGTCGCAAACTCGCTCGCGATGTCTGGTAGCAGTGCAATGACTCTCTTGATGATTACAAAAGATGGATGTATACAAGATATGAGCGCTTCCCCGTCTTACTCGTTCGCAGTATCCGGTATCTGAAAGCCGACTCTCTTGTTGCTAGCAAAAGACGAATCAAGACTGGTTCCTTCCTGATCGCGCTTCCGCGTCTCACCCATCATTCTTCATCTACTGGATGCCAGACGCACGCCTCTTTTTCTTCAGGGGTAGCATGGAGGTGGTAAGAACAAGCCTCCACCACGACTTTGGCTCTGTTCTGGCGCGACAACTTACCATGCTTCCGCATTACCCTAAGGAGAAATTCATGTGGTAATCGTGGCCACAACAGCCTTTCTTCTGCGTTGTCGTATTTCTCGTCCCATTCCAAGCATTGCAAATCCACCATCAAGCTAAGAATTGGATTGTCTACTGCCAGGTTATCGAAAGCCCATATGATATCCTTGTAATTGCTGACTGTGTATTCATCGTAATCGTCCATGAAGTGACCGTCGACAAACATGTTGTGAGTCAGACGTTGGAATTCTCGGGCGAGGAATCGGTTACCAAACGCGGAAGACTTCAACATGAGAGGGCACCAGTCGCTGTAAGAAGCCGGTTTGCGTCTAGGAGAAACGAGAGAAACGTTGACCTCCGCGATTCGCGGGACTGACGCCATATTTCTCGGAAGGTCTTGCGCATATAGCCAGTGAAAGAAGATGTTGAACACCTCGACTTCGACATCTTCCAGTGCTACTCCTTCGTCGGAGTCCTTCCATCTGCCGCTATACGCGGTGCGGAAGTACTCCGAGTGGTGGCAGATGAGGTCCTTGTGGATGTGGTATAGCTTCTTCTGGGGCCCAACGGCAATGGCGACGACTTTGCCTCTAGCAACGGACCTAGCTATGTCAGAAAAAATATGCCCTAGAAAGCCATTTGCAATACAAACCCAAACATTGGAGCAACACGTGCATCGGGTGATTTAGGTCTTTCTGCCATTCGAGTGTAGCTAACGCAACCTGATGGTTGAACTGAATTGGTGAGTCGGGTTAAATGGTAGAAAGCACCGAACGCAGAAAAGCATATCTGCGTACCCCGTGCACGGTAGCCTGAAGTGAAGGTGGGAGTGGACTCAGGAGGGCCGGGGGCCTTTCATTGCTCGCCGCGCATTCACTTGGTGCATCGTCCCGGGGCGGCTTCAAGCAGGACATTCAAGTACGTCACCGGAAAGATGATCTTGCCTCTTTGCAACACCAGCCTGTAAGGGAACGCCAGCCTGGCGAATGTACACCAAGCCCCAACGAAGCTTCACGCCCGAAATAAGCTTACAACATTTTTCTAGATTAACACATGCTAGGCAGAAACTAGGTTTGTCTCGCAAACTTAAATTGATAACAGTGTTAAAAAGTCCAATTGCGCTTTCTTTTGGACATTGTGCACTCTTCCTTCCCTCAGATTCATGTGCTATGTACTTTTAACGACAGGAGGATTTGCGCGTCTATGAAAAGCGTACAACTTGTATCGCGCATGAGGTCCTTAAACCAAACATGAGACATTTACCTAGCCCGTTTGTATACTAGCCACCAGCCGTCCATCTACCAATGTATAGCAGGAAAGCTTCGTTGGAATTAGGCGTCTTATGCTAGGCGTTGTATATTCTAGTCCTTGACTGTCAGTACTCGAACCTTTGGCTGAAAATGCACAAATGATCCAGGTGGCCCTTTCACTTAGTAACTAGCCAGAAATGCAATAATTCCACAATCGCCACCTTTCTAGAAAATTGCGGGAAGTGGTCAGTGTGCAGTTGTCTATGAAAGTCCCGACACGCGACTAGTCTACGGTCGCACTTACCCCCTCTACCATACTCTGTACCACTCCAATCGGAAAACGATGTAAACACTTGTGGGTTCGAAGAGGCAATAGTAGAGGCCTTCTGCTATGGACGATGACTTGTGAACAGATGCGTCACGAAGTGTTAGAAATCATCGCCCGGACGTACAGTTTTGGCGCTAGCAACCTGCTAGGGTCTTGTGGAGGGGAAATATAAAGGGACTACCAAACTCGCTTGTTATCTCTAAGAAGGCCATTTGAAAAGTCAGTACAATTTCGCTAGCCGTAATCCCTACTTTTTGGTGTAAGTAGGGCCTAATCGCTTTCTAGCAATGCTTAAACTGTTCAATTTAAACAATCTCTGTTTACAGCTCTACTTGTCGAGCATTAACCCCACCGGTTTCTGGGTGGTACATGAACCACAGACCTATTCCAAAGAATGCGGGTTAGGGTGAGAGGCCAGGTTCCGCAAAGTCCAAGTACAAGTCGACGTTTTCGATATCAATCCCAACCAGAAAGGCGGTAATACGTGGCTGATGAAAGAAGGCGAGAAGCGTGCGAAGCGGCTGGTTCGGGCTAGTGCAATTGTTTTCTGGAATGGTCAGGGTAGAATCTTTGGTCCGAGTACGTGGTCACGAGTTGTAACGGTTGAACGGAAGGTGCAGCAGCCTCGATACTCACCGTCGTCTACCTTCGTCTACGACGCTCCAACAAGCACGAAAGGCATGTCCGATTCAAATGGTAGAAATGTGGGCTGAGATCTCAAGAAACAGTAGTCTACGATGCAGCACCAGGGCTGCGGGGATTATACAAACGACACTGCTAACATAGAGATATTCATAGGCTACTTAATATAGTCCAGAACCAAATGGCGAAAGGGAACGTCGGAGATGCAGGATCTAGTCGTGTAGTAGATGGAAGATAGTAACTATCAAATGCATGCAAGATCTGTTTGAAACATCAAAGCTCGAGTGCGACTACTAACATGGAACAGTTAGCAAATCCAAAGTCCTGTCACTAACAAGTTGCTATAAGAGACAAGTAATCTCAAGAATACAAGAAACCGCCGAGGGAAATGATCATGTTCCGTCATTCAGGTCTAAAGTAACCTTGCTAACATTTACATTTACTAGAATCGAATTCCATCGACAACAACCAAACTAAGCAAGCTCCAAAGTGATAGAGTCCGCATCCGGCTGACTTCCCTTCTTCGACACACCACCCTGCGCAAACGCCACCATCTCAGCCGCATCGTCCGCGGCAAAGAAGGCCGCAGTAGCAAACGGTGCACCAAACAGACAATCACCAGTGGAGAAAGACATCGAGCAGAGACCCGAAAACGAGTTAACGCCCGTGCGAGCATAGGTGCGCAGCGGAACCTTGATGGTAACCTTCTTTCCCTCGACACCGGTGAACTCAAGATCAAAAGTAACGTCCTTGGGGATAGATTCGCAGGTGCCGTTCCAGCCAATGACACCAGTGTCGTCGACGGTGAGGCCAGCGGCAGCAGCAAACTGGTCTCTTTGGCTGTAGTTGACAGGCAAAGAATCCATTGTAGTACCAGAGTCGACGAGGCAGGTCGAAGAGAGGACATCGTCGTTGCCGAAAGCGGTTCCGTTGATTGAGACAACGGGCGGGTTGACGTAGTAGCCAAGCGTCACGCCACCGAAAGGAGCCTCGACCATGGGGATCTTTACGAGCTCGCCCGTGTACTTGGAGTGGTCGATGCCGCCGAAGACGACATGGCCGGTGAAGGTGTCTTCAATTCCCTCTGGCGCTTCGTCGAACCACAGGCTCTGTACGGGTGCAGAGATGGCGCCCGCTTCAAGCAGGTCGTGGCGCACGTGCGGGCCCGTTGTGTTCCATCTGGGCGTGCGGTAGTATGGCGAGATACCCAGGATGCCGTGGTCAAAAGCAAACCCTGGAGTACATGTCCCGTCGTCGCCGATGCGCGATTGCATGTAGTATGAAATCGCAGCCTTGGTGTCCACGGTCGACGAAAGTCCGGCATCAGATGCGAACTGGAAACTGTCGTTTACCGCCACATGTCCCCAGATAAGCTTGCTGTTTCCGCCATACGCATAAGTGGACGGAAACGGCATGGGCTTAGAGGCCGTCGGGCTGTTTGGGTAGTCGTAAAACGGCTGCACCGTCTCGTTGCACGGGCCTGCGCAGCCGAGCGATCTGCATCCCCAGTTCCTGATGCTGTCGGGGCCGAACACCCAGAAGTTCTCGGAGCCTTGGTCAACGACGACTTCGATGGAGCGATTAGTCGAGGGGTCGACGAGCTCTGTTGAGATCTTGTGGTTGCTGCCGTGCACTAAATTCAGTGGTATGTTGACGGTGGGCACGGCACCCAAGACACTGCTGGCGAGCGCGGAGAAGGTGAGGGCGTATCGAACCATTTTGACGAGAAAAGACAAGAATAGCGTTGCTAAGGCCGGTGACGGTTGATGTGACACTGGAGATGGCGAAGACGTCTTAAATCAAGCTTCGTGCCAGACTAGCTTGGTCGTGTCCGTCGCTACACATGCCGAATGATCCCGTCGAATACGACGGCTAGCCGCAAAAAAAGTCTCACTGCTTCATGCTTTCGAATGTCGCATACCAGGGGCGGAGTGAACTGCCTTGCGGTGACGTCCAGGAAAGGGGTGTACCAACACTCTGCGGTCCGGGCTGCTTGTTTGAGATCCGCATGACGTGAATACGATGCAGCGAGGGCCCATCCTACCCTCTTGTCCAAGCGCAAGAGCGCGGAAAATGTCGTAAACGGCAGCCAAGCCGGTGGGGAGGCTAATCTTAGAACATGGCCATTTGTTGTTTACTAAGTTTACTCATCCATTTGAGTTGCGGCAGCTTCCCTGGCATGCAGATGCGGGAATTTGCTAATTTCGGGCAGGGGCCCACATCGGTGCGAACCTAGGCCGCCTTCGCTCTAGACTGCAGGTACTCAGCCAACCTTCCTCTGACGTTCTGCATCATTTTCTTCGCTCCTTGGACCTTCTCCGCCTACAATCTGTCGCGATTTCATCTTAAGCTGTTTGAAAAACATCGCCTGACCTATCTAAACACCTCTGCAGCACACCCAGCTCTAGCGATAACAGCGAGACTGCCCGGATGCTCGGCACTATGAAATACGAGATTTTCCGCACCACCCATGTCACGGCGATAAAGCCCGCTCCTGGTTATTCGCGATGCTTGTTCTCAATGCTTAACATGCCACGGCGCTATTCCCACTCGTATGGTAGAAGATTGCAACACGTCACATTAGAAAGGTCTTCGGGTAGCATCGTATTGGGGTCGACATCCGCCATGATTCATTGCATCATTCTATCTTTGCAATTTTCGTCTCGTCTTGCGCGCTCATAAGTCCGCAATGCTCTGCTGATTTTCTTTCGTGTATACCAGAAATAACAGTTATTTTCTTTCATTTCAAGTTATCGTTGGTTCCAATATGAGATTGGGCTCAACTCTCATATCGAGCGCGACCTTTCTGGGCGTATTTGCTCGTCCGGCGACATGGAACAATGCTGCACATGAGAGTGTTACAGAGCTTCCAGATGGATGGAGATCTATTGGTGAAGCCGATGGCTCACTGCCACTAATGCTGTCAGTTGCTCTGAAGCAGCCGCGCATGTCAGAGCTGGAAGCGCACCTCCAAAAACTGAGCGACCCGTCGCATTCAAAGTATGGAGCATATCTATCCCAGGGCGAAATAAGCAACTTTCAGAAGCCAGACCAAGAAGGTCTTGGCGCTGTTCGATCTTGGCTCAACGAAAACGGAGTATCATTCACTGTTGAAGGTTCGTGGCTAAGAATCAACACTACCGTTGACACAGCGAGCCACCTCATCGACGCTGATTTCGGGCGCTACCAATATAACGATGAGAGCCCTGTTCTACGTGCGACACATTACAGCCTCCCCAGCGAGGTGGCAGACTACGTCGACTTTGTCTACCCCGTCACCCAATTCATGCGCAAGCCTTCCAAGAAAGCAAGCCCATCATCAGAATCACAGCCTGAGAAAAGACAGGATTCATGTACGTAAAACCCGCCCTTATATCACTCAACACTACGCAGACCCGGCTAACGATCCCTCCTAGCATCCCAAACATGTCCCGGCGGAGACACAACACCCGACTGCATCAAGTCCATCTACAACATCAACTACCAAATCCCGGACGCTGACTCCCCCGTGACTTTCGGCATCGCGGGTTTCCTAGAAGAATACCCTAACCAGCCCCTCTTGCACACCTTCCTGGAAAACTTCAGCCCCTACCGCAACACCACCGGCTACAACCCGCTCTACAACTTCACCATGGCCTCGATTCAAAACGGCAGCACAAACGACGAAGGCAACGGCGCAGAAGCCCAACTCGACATCCAATACAGCATGCCCTTCATCCAGCCCATGAACGTGACCTACTTCTCCACGGGCGGCCGGGGCCCGTACCTCGACGAAAACGGCACCGAAGTACCCCTCGCCACCAGCCCCGACGAGCCATGGATCGAGTTCCTAGAAGCCCTGCTCGAACGCAACCAGCTGCCTACTGTGCTCTCAATTTCCTACACCGACGACGAAGAATGGATTCCACGCGCCTACGCTAAGCGTGCATGCAACCTCTTCATGCAGCTCGGTGCGCGGGGCACATCCGTTCTTGTAGCCAGCGGCGACGGCGGGTCCGCCGGGACCGGCTTTTCCGAGTGCAAAAACCACAAGTTCCGCCCTACGTTCCCCGTTGACTGCCCGTACGTGACCAGTGTCGGCGCAACGGCTGCCTACTCCCCGCTTAGCGCCGAGTGGTTCAGTGCAGGCGGGTTTAGCGAGTACTTTGACCGCCCTGCGTGGCAGGACGCGGATGCGAACAAGTACCTTGCGCAGCTGAACGGGTCGCATGACGGGTGGTACGCGCCTGGTGGACGTGGCATCCCAGACCTCTCGGCAATCGGAACGCGGTTTGTGATGGGCGAGGGTGGATTCAAGCAGAAAGGAACGAGTGCGAGTACGCCTGTGATTGCTGCTATGATTGCCCTAGCAAACGACAAGAGGATGCGGGCTGGGAAACCAGCGCTGGGATTCTTGAACCCTCTGCTTTACTCGGAGGAGCTGAGGCATGTTTTTGTGGATGTGACCGAGGGTCAGTCTGGTAGTTGTCTTTATGACGGCAATGTAGAGCTTGGGTGGGACGCGGCTGAGGGATGGGATCCTACGACTGGGCTGGGCACATTGAATTTTGCGAAGTTTGTTGAGGCTGTTGCTTAGATGGACTGCATAAATGTATAGCATTATACTTAGTACAAATGGATCTGACGAAAGACTTGCTCAGCTCGCTCTTCCTCCTTTCACCTACTTACTCTTCCGCCATGTCCGCAACGTACCCGCAAACCTCCTCCTAGTCACATAAATGAATGCCATAAACGCAATTGCAAAAAGAAGGCCTCCCGCGCCCGTCCTCGGGTGTTGCGCAGCTTGCTTCCTCGCCTCCTCATAGTACCCCTTCACCTGCTCCTTCATTCCTTCCCCAGTCTCCAGATCCGGCATCGCCATAATCTTGACCACCAACGCCGTCCAGCCAGTGAAATGCTGCGTTCGCTGCCCGTGGCCACCCCCAGGTTCGTACTGCTCCCAGATGAAACCCGTTCTAAGGTAATCGTTGAAAACGGTTTGAACGAGGTTACGGCGCAGTTCGGTGTATATCTGGCGGCAGCGTTGTTGTTCCGGACCGGTAGTCTCCGCGAGCCCGAGTAGACGGTCGAGAACGAGGTAGTTGATGTTGATCCAGATAGGTGAGCGCCAGTAGTTATCGCCTACGCCGTAATGCTTGTCTTCGGGGCTTAGACTGCGGATGCCGTGGTCCGTCCATAAGTGCTTTGGGTCGCGGAGGAGGTCGAGGATGGCGGGTAGGTGTGCGTGTGAAGCGTCGATGAAACCGGTGATGAGAGGGAAAATGGAGATGTAGCCTTTGTGGCATTCATAAACGTGCATGTCTTCTCGTACGACAGTGTCGCAGTAGAGCTGTAGATTTTCTGCCCAGTGTATAATGTCGAGATTTTTCTTGATACCGCGCACGTGGTTTTGGTACGTCATTGCGTCGTGCGCGTCTTCTGTGAAGAATGCGACGTGCTCCAGCGTCCGCGCCATGACGCCAACCCAGCACAGGGCATCGAGGTGTAGTTCGGTAATGTCTGGAGGCTCGGCTCGCGGGTAATCATCTAATCCGCTGGCAAGGTTGTTCTCAGGCGTTCGGCCGCGCCATCTATAGCCCTCATTCAGGTTGGCAGATGGAAGTGAATGGGCCTCGATATCCCCAGATTGCGACTTTCGAAACCACTCGTAGTGTCGTTTGAGGAGCGGCTGCATCTTTGTGACTAGCGCTTTGCCTGTCTCTGGCTTGGAGATGTAGACGGATTCGCGGCCGTGGTACGGGATGGTCCCCTTTAGCATCTTGATGAATTTCGAGATGACCAAGTACATGGTTGGCGGATTGGCGATGTGTGGATACTGTGTGATGAATTCGGGGGGCGTCGCAGCCTCGGCTTCTATACCGAGAATTTGCTCCCGCGCAATCCAGCCATCGTCATCCATCAGGAACAGCCAGTCGCGGATCACTTCCAAAGCAAGATCTGCATCCCATTCGATGACCATAAGAAGATGAAAGCCCTCGTCCCACAAAAAACCTCGCGGAAACATTGAGCGAGATGGTGTGTGGGTCAGAAGTTCGTATGGCCCTTTCGTCTCTGGCGTAGTATGCTTCTTCGCATCTTCAGACTTTTCCCAGAAGTTTCCGGTTGTCTCAGCAAAGATGGCTTTCTTCGATGTGCCAACTTTCGAAGTACCGGCGAAGTATCCGAGACCGCCTAGTAGGTCGGAGAAGACACTCTTCGAGAAGGTCAAGTGTGGGAAGGTCTTGAAGGGCGGGTTTGGATTGAAGACGGAAAGGAAATTTTTGCCAAATGTCTGCATCGAGATCTTTAGGTCTGCAGTGAGGGCAGTAGCTGACAGGAGTTAGCATATCGCGTCTAATGAAGAGTGTGTAGGGTTTGGACTGTCGCGTGGTGGGAAAGGATACTTACAGGTCATGGCCCGTTTCGCTATTTCCGTAGAGTACAAAACGTCAAACTGCTCATATTTAGCTTCATCCACACCGTGCCGTTGCAGAAATCACCTCGAATGTCCCGTGCATCACCATCTGCACAAACTGCATGTTCCCTGTACCCGGTTCGCTGCGAAGGACAATATCTGTCGGTCCCAGTTGTTTGCGATCTTTCGTCTGGTCTTTCAAGGAATCCAAGAAAGTGGCTTCTTGCGCGAAAAGTCGTCAGCCAGCCGTCCTTGCCACGAGATCCAGGCATTATTGTAATGGGGAAAATAAATACCGACATGCTCTGTACTCACATTTGGCGTGCCATAAGTGGTCTTCGGTAACATTCAGCGACTTGACATAGGATATCTCCCGGTGTCCATCGCTGTTCAGTGGGATAGGTATGTGTATGCCAGCAGTACCCAAACTCGGGTGTACCAGGTTCATATTCACAGCTTGAACGGATTTGTCGTCGCCATCTCCAGGTTGCTGACGCGCATCCAACCTGCAGCTGGTACAAGCCCCCTTCTCCTCCATTCCCACGTAGAAGATAACGGTCGTCTTCAATTCCGGTGGCGCATCAGGTCTGGGTGTGCCCTTTATCCGCAGGCCCCAATTCCCTTGGCTTTGCCCTTCAGAGTATTTTATGAACTCGGTCGTGATGTTGATCTTGTTGCCAACATCTTCGATGACTTGCCGGCCACCCTCTCGTGTATCGTATGCGGTCCATCCGTATCGCGCCATGCCTTCGCTTTGGTTCACATTGTGTCGCAGTGCTGCACAGCTTTGTTAGCATTGCAATTGCGCGTGGCGACGTCTGCCTACTCGTCTCAATATCCTCCAGCCTCCCCCACATCAACCCCGCGATGACGCTTTTGGGTATTCGTGGACGAAGCCCCAGGTACAGATTCGGTCGAAAGGGACCCCATTGCAACGACCGACTATTCGAAGAAACAGTATCATCGTCGGCGGACGCAGGCGTGGGCGCAATGATGGCGAGGACGAGAGCCAGAAGGGTCGACGGGATCATCGTGGGAGACGCGTCTCAGCGCGTTCGGCCGTATAATTGTAAGCTAAACGGCGGTATCGCGGGGGCTTGAGACTTCAGGTCATTTTCTTGATACGTCTCCCTTGGCTGCTAGTTGCTTCCACCAATGCGCCGGCTATATCGGACATTATTGCCCAGCCACATGTCTTGGACCCGCGTTTTTCTTGATTGGCCAAAGCACGCTCCTCGCGTTCCTAACCTGTGACGCCATCGCCAAAAGAACGTGCGGCCAAGGGCTTTTAGGGATCTTCAATCTCGAATCGGTTGCTTGCGATAAGGAGTACACTACGTTTTACTCACTAATTCCCTCTCTAGTAGATCTTCGTGGGAGCGCGTCCAGCTAAGGGAAAGCAGCGAATCCATCACTCGAAGGCCGGAGTTGGTGTCTTTTTAATACGCGGCCAACCATCTAAGCCCTCGTTAACACGATTCCTTTCCATCCTAAGTAACAATCGCCTACGAGTTACGTGTCGGCCTTGGTAAGCCCCTATTCAAAGCTGAAAGGTTAGCAGCGGATGAGGTCCGCTCTTGTCCCGCGCGACGTCAGCGGATGAAACTTGGATCCACCACCATGCCGAGACCCCCACAATCTGCAAGCTCGCGCGGATGGGCAAACTGAAAAGCATTCACATCCCGCATTGGATATACTGGCGATCCTGATCGACTCTAGGATAGCGACGTATAAAGGCCTGGCCGAAAAGCTTGCATCGTCCGTCACATAGTACCTAGGTATACATTTACAAGATGGATCAGCAAGTTGAACGCCTGGTGAGCAAGATCTGGGGTATTTGAACACAGGATCTGGCTACCTGACTGCGTATTGACTACCATATAGACAAGTACCAGGATGCGCCCGCTTCGACGCGATTGATGGTTGCGGTATCCGGAATTCCAGGGTCCGGTATGCACATGCGCACCACCACGGGCATCTCTCATTCTTCCCCGAGCTAACCAGTGCCAGGTAAAACTACCTTAGCAGCCAAAGTCTCAACCAAACTCAACGAAAAGCATGCGCAACAATCTCCGGGTGCTGCTAACAGCAATCCGGTCTCAGCTTTCATCCCAATGGATGGCTTTCATCTGTCACGCACTCAACTCGATGCGATGCCGGATCCAGACAGTGCGCATGCCCGCCGAGGTGCCGCCTTCACATTTGATGGCGATTCCTTCTTTACTTTGGTGAAGAAGCTGCGAGAGCCTATTCTGCCAGAGACTGCAACACTCTATGCACCAAGCTTCGACCACGCCATGAAAGACCCAGTCGAAAACGACATCGCGATTTCAAAGTCAGTTCGCATTGTAATCTTTGAAGGCAATTATTGTTCGTTGAACAAGTCGCCTTGGAGCGATGCAGCTAAACTCATGGACGAGCTGTGGTTTGTTGACGTAGACTTTGATGTTGCGCGAGAGCGGCTCATCCACCGCCACGTCAAAGCCGGCATCGCTAAGAATGCAGAAGAAGCAAGAAAGCGGGCTGATGAGAATGACCTTGTAAACGGAAAGGAGATTGTGGAATCGAGGTTGGATGTACATGAGCTAATCAAGAGTCAAGAAGACCGTGGTTGGGCCCCGGAGGAGCAGGGCTTTGGTGATGGACAAGACCGTGGAACCAAGGATGGCATCGCGGGGCTTGTATAGACGAAAGACATCTAAATCGTCGAACGACTTTTAGAAATACGCACAGTTCTCAAACTTTGCTATTACTTTGGCTCCAGTGATCTCGACAAAATGTCTCGCTGCAAGTTTCACTTCCGTGTCGTCAGTACAAACTGTCACTACTCCAACCACTTCAGTGACTTCGCATTCTGTACCCTTCAACAGATCTGAAATGTATCATCAATAGAACCCATGCAGCCGTCGTTGGCTACACGTGAGCCCTCACTGATTGGCTGACGGCACAGTGGGTCCGGGGTCAATGGGAGTGCGGAGTAACTACGAGACTGTGAGGCGCTACCAGACGCTAGCGACGTAACCCGCCACGGGCCTTGGTATCCGAGCCAACCCCAAAGCTTAGCCATCACCGTCCTGGCCCATCGCTTACTCGTACTCACTTGTGAACGGGAGACGACACTGGCACGCGACAGGGACGTTGACCCGCATTACCGATCCTCCGCAGACATTGACGTAAGTAGTTGTAGGATGAATGCAGATATGCCGTTTATCCGCGCATAACATGCCGTAAATCCCAGGCCGTCAACTTCGCTATTGAAACTCATTGGCGATGGATTTTATAACAGCGAGACCATTCTGGCATCCGAGAGGTACGATGGTCCATCTAGTCAGCTGACAAGCCATTCTGACGTGTGTGGCTGCAAGTCTGGGAAACCCCGGCGCCGCCAGCCTGCAGTATAAAGAGACAGCGGAGATGCCAATGTCTTGACACTCGCATTGGCATTGCATAGCTTATGCTTGTTCTTATGAGAAGCCCCACTTGGCGGATTCTCTTGTTTTGCTACCAAGTACCTCGAAGCTCTTGTTGTTATGAGCAATAAGATCAGTGACGATCCCAGCCCACATGGCTTGGGAACGGAGAAAGAAGACACCAAAGATGATGAACAGGCCGAGACGTTCGAGAAAAGAGAGGAGACAGCACGCGGTGTTTTCGACTTTGATGAAGATGCCACTGTTTCGGGTATGCAAAATCGCTTTTCACAATCCATCCCCTTCCCAAATGCCTTTGAATTCCTCTAAACTTCTACTAAGGCAAGTTCGAGAACCCTCTCGCGGGCATCCCCAAGCGCAAGCTATTTCAAGACGTCGAAAACTTCTGCAAGAAATACGACATGATGGACAAGTTCGAAATGATGAAAAAAGGCGCCCTCATATCACAAGCTCCATATCACGCCCACTCAATCGCCGAGCTCGATCCAGAAGACCACGCAGTCCTAGACCACGAAGCAAAGCACAAGTGGAGCCAGCCATGGACACTATACTTTCTCACCGTCATGTGCTCCTTGGGCGCAGCGACACAGGGCATGGACGAGACGTGCAACGCGGGCGCGGTAGCATACTGGCCTGACCAGCTCGGAGTATCGGGCATGCCAAATGCGACGTACATCGAAGGGCTCATCGTCGGGGCGCCGTATCTCGCTTGCGCGGTTCTTGGATGCTGGCTCAACGAGCCACTGAATCGGTGGTTCGCGCGTCGCGGCACAATTTGGATCTCGTGCTTCGTTGCCGCATTCGCGTCCATCTGGGAAGCGTTCACGTACTCTAAATGGCAACTTTTTGCCGCCAGGTTCGTACTGGGTCTTGGTATTGGGGCCAAGTCGAGCACGATTCCTGTTTATGCTGCTGAGTGCTCTCCGGCGCCTATCAGAGGTGGGGTTGAAACGACCTCTACTGTTTAATTCTTTCTGCTAATTATCGTGCAGGTGCCCTGGTAATGCAATGGCAAGTCTGGACGGCTTTCGGCATCATGCTCGGAGACATAATGGGCGTCGCATTCTACTCGCTACCCGAAGACGTCGCATGGCGCTTCATGCTCGGTTCCAGCTGCGTGCCTCCCCTCTTCGTCATGGTGCAAGTGTACTTCTGCCCAGAATCCCCGCGCTGGCTCATCCAAAACAACAAGATACCCAAGGCATACAAATCGTTCCTCCGGATCCGCAACTCCGAGCTCGAGGCCTGTCGCGACTTGTTTTACACGTATGTTGCTGTGGAATTGGAAAGAAAAGTCAACAAAGGCAAGAACTTTCTCGCCATGCTCTGGGAGCTTTTTAGCATCCCGCGAAATCGGCGTGCGACAGCCGCGTCGTGGATCATCATGTTTGGGCAGCAGTTTTGTGGTGTTAATGTCATTGCCTACGTAAGAAGAAACTCTTTCGCCCCGACTGATAGGTCTTCGCTAACGCAATTTTAGTACGCTGTTACAATCTTCATCCAAAGTGGCTACACGCGCCCTCAAGCCCTGCTCTTTGCGATGGGAACTGGTATCCTCAATTGGGTATTCGCACTACCGGCCTTCTTCACCATCGATACTTTCGGTCGTCGCTTCTTGCTACTCGTCACCTTTCCTTTCCTGGCCATAACGCTTCTATGGACTGGGATGTCCTTTTTCATCGGCGAAACGGACGAGAATGACAATTGCATCGGGAATTGTACTACGCGGACGGCTATGATTACGACCGGCATGTATCTGTACGAGGTCTTTTATTCGCCTGGCATGGGGCCTGGTAAGACCATCGCATCGGCATCTGAGAAGATGTTCTGGTAACTGACGGTTCTTTTTTAGTCCCCTTTTCATATTCAGCAGAGGTCTTCCCCATACAGGTACGCGTTTGACATGCAACTGTACAACACCAAGCACAACCCCTCTAACAATCCCCCAGGTCCGCGACGTAGGCATGGCCTCCGCAACAGCTGTCCTCTGGGCCTTCAACTTCGTCCTATCATTCAGTTGGCCGCCACTCGTCGAAGCCTTCCAACCCCAAGGCGCATTCGGATGGTACGCAGCTTGGTGCATCATCCTCTGGATTCTGGGTACGTGGCAGTCAATCCACCGTCCTCATCCCCTGTTCAGAGAAACTGTGAAGTATCTAGCTAACGCATTCCCACTAGTCCTCCTCTTCTTCCCCGAAACGAAAGAACTCACACTAGAGGAACTGGATGCTGTTTTCAATGTGCCTACGCACAAGCAGATGCAGCGCGGGCTCAAGGAACCGGGGTATTGGCTTCAAAAGGGCGTTTTTCGCCGCGATGTCGAGTTGCCGCCGTTGGTGGATATTCAAGCTTTGAGGGGTACGCGGGAAGATGAGCACCTGTATGGCGGGGCTTAGGTGCGTGTGTGCGTGGTGTGTTATATTGGTCGCTGTGGGAGAGTATCTAGATTCAAATGAGGATATTGTTTTTGTCACGTGATGGAATTTCACCAGGTGCGGTCAAGAATTTGGCTTCTCGTGAAGATGTTGATTGATGGTGCTGGAGTTTTGACGGGTGGGAATGTATTAGCTTCGCAATACCTTTGCCCGCTGTCTAGCGGGTGTCATAAAAGCCGTCGCTACTATAGCGGAGTGTTAGTGACGGCACCTCTGTGGTTGGCTTCCCGATTGGCGGGGATCATTGGTAGTTGCTAGGCGCGATATTCTCCGCAGCCAATTCTTTCATCAAAGGCAGCGTCGTTGGTGAGCCATGGTCAATGCGCACGTGACGTGATCAGCTCGCTGGTGCCTACCTAGGTAGCGATTGCGTCTTCTTGAACCCCACATCCCCGTGGTTCTGTTCTCCTGCCACACGACGCCTTCTCCACTCAGAGAGCCATGAATCTGCGCCAGACTACTACTAAAACGGGTGTCTAACCATGCAATCGCAAGAGCAGTCGCCGTTCTTCCGCTTTCCTCGCGAACTGCGCGACAATCTATGAGCACTAGACGCATGACGAGGGCGTTTTTCATGACTATGACTCAAATATGCTGCGTAATGTGGGCCGGAACCAACACGAGGAGAGAAACGCGCTGACACGCTGCTTTCAGCAAGCGACTGAGATGGAGGGTGCTGTAATGCGAGCCAACACGATGATCTTCCTACCAGCAAGTTGCTAAAAAGACAGTCCTCATCACAGTGATCTTGAATCTAAGGCTGGCAGATTCGAGCGCTTCGTGCAAACCACCCGACGAATAAAGTACCACATCCTTCACTACGTCTCCAAATGCGGATTTGTCACACAGGCCATGGTGGATGAGGTCGCGTATCGATTTCCTGACATATCGCGCTACTATCGGGCCCTCTACGCTGCCGTAAAGGATGGGGCTCTGTATGCACGCCGGTCGTTTGCTCGGTCGGATTTCCCTTGGAAATGGGGGACGTCAGCCATGTTGTACAACGCTGTGGCTTTTATATGCTTTTCAATGGAAACACGTGTAACAGGCAGCGTCATGTGTCAAGAAATCGGCGGGATTCATCTCATTTTAAGAGACTTTGCCCGCGACATTGTTCCAATCCCCACCTCTCTCTCTCCAGCCTCTAGTTGGAACGCTTCTCCTCAGTCGAGGCCACCCACATATGTAGCTGCGCCTAGACACTTGGTACATGAGACAATATGGATTGCATTAGTTTCTTCAACGTGTATGAGCGTATGGTCACTGCCATTCCGTTAGCGGCTCTCCGTCAGTGCTGATAGAAAAGACAATGCAAGCCAAAGCAAATCGGGGCACAAGTGCCCAACCTTGAATTTATTGGATGTGTAACGCATTTTGGTGAATGGTACAATAGTGGGCCGAGTGGGCCGTCCGTAACTGAGTCACTACAGGAGCACCTGGCTTTGATCCTTGGCTGCATATGTGCAGTAGAAAGTAGGTCGAGCCCAATCACGCAACCTCAATGTTCGCTTCTTTCAAAGGCTCCGACCTGCACCACAGATGATTGGATTTAGAAAGTAAGCTAGGACTTGGCGTGGCTCAGTGATCGTTTCTCCCCCTCAATTAGACATAGTTGTCATGGCGTTCCCCAGCTCCATCTAATCTCTGTCGCCGCTGATCAATGTTTGGGTATACCATGAGTCCCAATCTTCACCAGCTAAGCAACAAACGCATATAGCTCTCTTTGCAGCTTCTATTTTCATGAAAGACCCTCGAAAATCGTTGTTTCTTTGCAGGTAGTTGTAGATCAGGTCTATCTTGAACAAACTGCGATGGGGCAAGTAGTCGAGCTGGCCAGAGGACGATCAAGGTGATTTGACACGCCGTGCTTTTTTTCCTGGTGCAGAACGTATCTTCTGAATGGCGAGGATTGCGTGGCCGAGAAGTTGCAACATGGCAGCCGTGCCGCCAATCACTCTCAAGCGTTAGGTGGGTACAAACTCATTTCCAGCCCACCCAGAAGTTTTGAGGCATTCCAGTGCCTGCATCATTAATCTATCGTGCATTGCCTGCGCCAACAGGTTAAGCGTGCGTCACAAGTTTCGACACGGGTATGTCGTCCTTTCAGCTGAACCCTGAACGCCTCAATATAAGCGAACAGCATGCATGCTTCCTTCCCCTCCTTGAACCAAGCTTACGGCTCGATTGTCAAAAGCGACACGATTGTACTGTTGCAGGCTGAGACGAGCCTTCTGAGCTCGCGAAAGCTGCAGACTTCTCAATAAATGCACAACTGAGCACACCCGCCAGACAGCTTGGCCAATCTTCTGTGGCTAGCGGAAAGATCGTGGGCTGTCGCAATATTACAGAGTAGCAGCGGGCGGGTCGCACCGCCCCGACACCGCCCCGACAACGCACCCCACCACACCACCCCATTCACAAAAGGAAACATAAACAGGCTTTCCCAATCCTGTCTCTCCTTCTGTCCGGCTGTTCCCGGGTTTTTCTTCTCCCCTTTTCTTTTTTGTGAACGCGGCGCAAACATAAAAAGCACAACTTAAAGCGGGGGCCGAGCTGACGGCAATCCAAACCTGCATTACGGGGACAACGAACACAACTACTTCAACTGGCCCAGTCAATCGGCCCCAGACTATTGCATACCTATGTCTAGGTGCTGGAGGATGTCAACTTCTAGCATTGAAGGGCGCAGGATCAGTCACGGCTGTTGTGGATTATGAACGACCCGGGCAGAGGCAAGACGGTGATGACGATGGGCTTATCGAGGCACTATCGCAACATAAGCCATTGCATTTAGTCTTGGCAGATATATAGGCTCAGCAACGACATACCGCGCTTGTTGTCGTTTTTCTTTTGCTGGGAGATATTACCTACTTCGAACAACATACGGCTTACCCCACATCCTCGAACCCAATGCCTAGATCTGGTTAAAAGACTATTTGTTCTCTGGAAATATGCATGTCGTACATATATCGGTGATCTGCGGTTATATCGCGTCGTGCGGCCCACTTCCAAGCATCTGACACAGCAATCTACATGAGTGGGTGCAGTCACGTGATATCTTAGTCAACTTTTATGATTGGCAATATTCAGCAGGCTGGGCAACTACCAGTAATTAGCAATCAGGACACCCAACAAATCATCAAGCACGAAAGCGTTGCCAAATATATTGTAGCAGGCAGTAGGCCCCTGTAACTTACTGTGTTCACCCATTGGTTTAATTTAAGGATCATTATTCCGATTCTCGAGCCATTGTATTATTGTCGCGGAGCAAAAGGTCAACCTTCTGCTCTCTTGAATAGCAGCTATCTTAACCGTCACAATTATTATATCGATCTTCCAATTATGTCAATATTTGTAACCACGATGTGCATCCAGCGTGTCACTCTGCTCCCAAAAGCAAACCAGGGACCAATACCTTTATCAGGAAAGATTCAAAGCTCTCCATAGGCATGACTGCTTTGAGGGTGCCTTACGAAAGACTCAACAGCGGCCTTGCAATACATCGTGCATTAGATTCACTAAATGGTCTCACAAAGATGTGTTACACGTTTCTTTTGATGTTTGCCTTCACCGTCTCTCGTCGTCGCTAACGCAACCTTTTGTTAGTCTCGTAGGTTACATAGATCAACATCTTACTTTCCATTTTCGTTTACCCTGAAATTGAACATCGGGCTTAAAACCGGAATTGACCAAAGTACGCTTATGTACTGAGGTGAGGGGTAGCAATATAAATATCTCTCCTTTGGCCTGTGAAAGGACACAAGCAGTTTCTTACAGCCTCACATCACCATTACCTATCAACCTTTCTCGTGATACTTCCAAGTGAGTATTTCGTCAATGATATCAGATATAAATCTAATGACTGCCTACTTAGACATTGAACCATAATCCAACATGAGCTTCATGTCCGTTGCTATGCGCCCCTGGATCTCTGTTGAGTCCTGGGGCCTAGATCGTCTCGATCTCGTCGGAATCGGCTCTGACGACCAGATGTGGCTCAAGAGCTTCGACAGGGGCGAGGGAGGTTGGAGTCCTTCTGGCAGTGATTGGAAGCCCATAAGTGGCAAGTTCAAGCAGATCCCCGCGGCGATATCCTGGAGTTTCGGGCGGCTTGACATTTTCGGCGTTGGTCTCGACAACCAGCCGTATCACAAGGCGTGGGGAAACAACCGGAAGAGTGGAGGGTCTTGGATTGTCAGCGACTGGCAGGGTATTGATGGCAAGTTGAAGAGCCCACCGGTCCCTGTCTCTTGGGGCAACGGACGAATCGACGTTTTCGGCATCGGCATGGATGATCAGATGTATCGCAAGGTGTATGGCGGACAGTGGAGCCCAGGAGCCTGGGAACCGCTCACTGGCAAGTTCAAGAGCGTTCCCGCAGCGGTCTCCTGGGGCCCAGGCCGGATCGACGTTTTCGCCATTGGTATGGATGACCAAATGTACCACAGAGCATACGACGGTGGTAAATGGCTATCTGGTTGGACTCCCACGAACGGCAAGTTCAAAAGCTCTCCCGTTGTTGTATCATGGGGTCCAAACAGGCTTGACGTCTTTGGCATTGGCCTGGATGATCAGATGTACCACAAAACATACGACGGAAACGACTGGACATCCAAGAGCTGGGCGGGTATCAGTGGAAAGTTCAAGAGCGTCCCATCAGCTTGCTCATGGGGCCCAGGCCGAATCGATGTTTTCGGTATCGGCATGGACGATCAAATGTACCACAAAGCATTTGACAGTGGTAAATGGGTAGGTGACTGGAAAGGTATCGAGGGCAAGTTCAAGAGCGCCCCAGCCGCAGTCTCGTGGGCCAAGGGACGCATCGACGTTTTCGGTATCGGAACAGACGACGCTGTTTGGCAGCGATACTACTCAGGCGACAAGTGGAGCTCAAAGTGGGGAAACATGGGCGGAAAGTTCAAGACTTTCTAGATGCCCTGGTACTGTTCGAAATTTGTCGAATTCCGATCTTGTCAAAGGCTATCCTAGTTTGTATCGGTAGCGTCTAGAACTGTGTCTTAAGCACATTCTGAGGAATACAAATTACCCTATGAGCATCGCATATACTTCCTTCCAGTTCTCCCATCAGACAGTGCCATTAGCCTCTTCTCTCATCGCTTCTCTTTTGATACTATAAAGGTACTAAATCAAAGAGTTACGTGACTGTTGGCTCGAATTCTCATGGCTTCATTCAAGGATTCTATAACACTGCGATTCTGTCCAGATCAGGACCATATGCGCTTCCCACACCTGATATGGTGATCGTATTGGTGCCTGTAATACTAAACCCCGACAACTCCACGGCGTAGTCCTTGCTAACGTCCGCATCCCAGTTGTATCCGCTCAGTGGGAAGCTGACTGTCTTAGCTTTACCACCATTCACGCTGATGGACGCAACGCGCTCGTTGCTTCCACCCATGTAATCGACCTGCCCGTTGATGTAATCGAATAGTACCGACTGCGTAGCTTTGGTAGTGCGTATGTTCGAGAGCGTTAAACGACCGTTGGATGAACCACCAATGTTGCCGACTTTGTTAGATGACGTGCAGCCAGAGCAGGTTTGGGTGTTGGCGCCAGAGCCAAGAGAACCAGTGGATGCGGAGATATAGGTGTACTTTGGCTTGCTGGCTGCTGACCTTTGGATATTGGAAAGACGGAGCGCAGCCGATCCATGGGCATTGACTTGCTTCGAGAACGAGGATGCAGTGACTGTCTTACCGGTCCAGAGATCCTTGATGGAGGCAGATGTGATACCAAGTTCAGACAGCTGCACACTGAGCGTGCGAGCAGCATTGCTGAGATCAACCATCAGGACAGCCATGTCTCCGTTTGCGAGATCTCCAGCCCAAAGGTCGCGATCGCCAGTCCATCGCTGACGAAGAGTGATCGGCTTCACCGCCGAGTCCTGGTTGACCGCAATGAGATCTTTGTTCTGCAGCACAGCAACCAACTCGCTTGACAAGGCCGGAACGTCGGTCGATATCATGAGCGCTGACTTGAGCATAGCCCACGCAGCGAAATGCGTCGCTTGTTCGTCAAAGGTCATACCGGCGTTACCGACCATGAGCAGGTCAGCATCAGCAATATGTCCTGGGCCAACGAGACCAGCTTTCGCGATATGGACGGCTTGGTTGTAGATACGGTACATCGAAGACCACCCCTGGGTAATGTCATCCGAGAGTCGGAACGATGTCGATATCTCTTTCGTCCACTCGTCCGGACCCTGCAAGCCAGAGGAGGTTGAATAGGGAACACCCCACTGGCAGATCAGCATTCCGGGGATGCCGACACGCTGAAGCTCTTTCCACATGATGCCCATTCGAGAAACAAAGTCGGTCCTTGGGTTCTTTGGGGCGTTTTGGTTTGCGGCAGGTCCATCGGCGTAACAGTTGTCATCTGCATCATTGTAAGTTTCCTTTCTGTGGGTGCGCACATGTCCGGAAACAACTCACATTTGACGTACTCGGTACCGAGCGTCTTGAAGAAATCCGCATCCGCAGCTTCGTGTCCTAAAGAGCCTAGGACAGGACTCGGTACCTCCGGGTCGCACATTCTCACGCCGGCATCCGAGTACATAGTCCACTTCATACCCTTAGACCTTGCTAGGTCGCTCAGCGGCTTCAAGCCGTTCGGGAACGCCTTCAGATCAGGCTTCAATGCGCCGCTCGTTGAGTTCCGTTGCCCATCTCTTGAAGCCCACCCGCAGTCAATCTGGAAGAATTTGTAGCCAGCATCGACAAATCCGCGACTCGCAAGGGAGTTGATTGTTGTAGTAATCTTGGCACTAGTAGGCGAGCAGGACATCTGGTTGTAGCTATTCCAGCCCATGACTGGTGTCTGCTGGAAGGACTGAGCTGCAACATGAGATGCGCCTGCCAGGGTCACGAGGAAAGAGTTTGTCCAGATCATATTGAGGTTGTTTGGCGTAGGGTTGCTAGCTACAGAGCAACAACAGCTTGCGAAAATCGCCTCCAATTTATACAATTGTGCTCTAAACTTTTATATGAGATGACGGTCTGGTCCGCGACGTTTTACCGGTGGAAGAGGTGTGACGTCTGCTATTCGTCGGAAATACTGCTGTGTCCAGTATTCCTCGCGCTCAAAATACGGCCTGCGCAGAAGGAGACAGTCGTATAGAGCTAGCCTACAGCATCGTTCTTCCGCTTAATAAATTGTACGTCGCAAGTAACCTCGTAATATGCAGGCTAGCGACGGCGATGTACCTGTTCGGCAAGGGCCAACCCCACACTCGGCCGACCTTCCTCATTACCCCGCGCTCGCTACACCTTCCGTTATCAACAACCGATGGCACGACCCGCTTTCCCCAACACAGTATTCCGCGATGCATCATTCCCGTGCCTGTAACCTTAACATGACCGTACCCGTCATCGCTTGCTTGTGCACATGCGTCGTCTCGCCTCTTTTCTCGGCTAAAACGCCGTGATCGCCACTCACAGACCTGCCATGTGGTTGAAGTGGGTCAACCGCCTCTGGGAACAGGGTTCGCGCCATGGGTCTGGGGAAACGCAGTGGAGCTCGAGACCATCGGAGGCTTGGAAGGCTTGACAGGCTTCGCTTTGTGGGATAATGATAAGCGGGAAATGGCCCGAGGCTGATCTTTGGGAAAGATATAAAAGCTTCATCATCAGTGTCAGCGGCTTGCCTGTCGACCGAGCTTGGATTTGGCCCAGTAACTTGGTCTGCTTCGGAGCGCTGCTTTCATGCGACCCTTCTCCATCCATTTTTCTCCCCGACGATTCACTACTTGTATTCGCAACCTTACAGCCGCGAAAGTCTGTTGACATCTTAATAAGCAACAGTCATGGCGCGCAAATATCTTGGAGGCTCTGGTGAGCGACTGACGGTATGGATTTCTATTGCCGCTAGTACGGTACTGGTGTAAGTTGAGCTCATGAGGTTCAATGGAGATGATTGCTGATATTGAATAGCTTCTATGGCTACGACCAAGGTGTATTCGGCAATGTCATCATCTCGGAGAACTTCTTGCATACATTCGGATACCCATCTGCCAACATGCAAGGAGTGATGACCTCCATCTATAACATCGGATGCTTCATCGGTGCCATGAGTACTGTGTGGACGGGCGATATCCTCGGGCGCCCACGACAGATTCTACTTGGCTCGGCGGTCATAGGTGTCGGGGCTATCATCCAGACGTGTAGCTGGACTGTGGCGAGCATGATGGTTGGGCGCATCGTCGCCGGCCTAGGTACTGGTATGAACACAGCAACCGCCGGTGTCTGGCAAGCCGAGACGAGCAAGATGAACAGCCGAGGAAAGCTCGTCATCATCCAAATGGGTATGTGCAAAGCCCAAGTATTGCCTCGGAAACGTGACTAACAGTGTATCAGCTAATTGCATCACCGGCTTCAGTATATCCAACTGGCTAACTCTTGGCTTCTCCTTCGCGCCGCGCGACATCGCATGGCGCTTTCCGCTCGCCTTCCAACTCTTCTTCACTCTCTGCATTTTTGCAATGTGCCCGTTCCTACCCGATTCGCCGCGTCTCCTCATCCGCAAGGGAAAGCATGACGAAGCACTGGAGGTTCTCGCAGCGCTGGAAGGTCATGGAGCAACACCAGAGTCACCCTCGGTCACCACCCAGTACAACATCATCAAAGACATTCTCGACCGCGAGCAGATGAACTCATACACTTGGATGCAACTGCTCACTGGAAAAGGCCCAAGTGGAGTACTGCGACGAATGCTTCTCGGTGCATGGATGCAGGCTATGAACCAAATCAGCGGTATCAACGTAACCTCATACTATATGAGTTATATCTTCATCAACGCTCTAGGCATATCAGAGCTCTTATCGCGCATCTTAGCCGCCGCGGGATCAGTCGACTATTTGATCTTTGCTTGTCTGGCATACCTTGTTATTGAGCGATACGGACGTCGCAAGGTCATGATGGTTTCCGCAGGCGCATGCTCCATCTGCTGGATCGTCATCGCAGCCTCCCAAGGGCAAACAGAGGCAGGCGGGGACTCGTACAAGCTCGGAATCGTCGCCGTCGCTTTCTTCTTTGCATTCTTTGCTAGTTTCGGCATGGGTGTGCTAGGTGTCCCTTGGTTATACCCAACTGAGTGAGTTCCTCCCCATGCCAAACACAGGTCGCCACTGACATAAGGCTTAGGATCAACGCACTGGAGATGCGAACCAAAGGTGCATCTCTCGCAATGGGTACGTGAGGATCCTAACATCGGATTGTCAAGATTGAACTAACAACCCAAAGCAACAAACTGGATATGCAATTACGGGGTTGTACAAGCTACTCTTCCCGGTATTCAAAACCTCGGGTACAAGTTCTGGATCATCTGGGCAGTCATCTGCTTCTCTTTCATCCCGATCACATACCTCTTCTACCCGGAGACTGCGAACCGAACACTGGAGGATATTGATCGCTTCTTCGAGACGAGTCCGGGCATTTTGATTCATCGTAATAAACTCGCTGTGCAACTGCACCGTCCAGCTGAGTTTATTGAGGCTGATGCTAGAATTGCGGCAAGTGAGGAGAGGTATGCCGAGGAAGGCAAGGAGATGAGTGTTGAGTATGTGGAGACCAAGGAAACGGTTTGAAGCTACCCGCACAGGATGAATAGGTGATGGATACATTCTGGATCTCCAACGGAAGTATTTTAAACAATACGAACGCCAAGAAGCTATGTTCTTCACTGCCTCAATACATTCATCCAGCAATCTCTTTCACCGCAATTGACCGCTGTCGCATCGAGACTGGACGCGGCGTCCTGGCAGTTAGAAGCGTCATCTCTTATCCGCTCTGATAGTTGAAGGTGTAGCTTGCTCAGGCGAAAAGCTTTTGATGAGCCCTGGCAAGGCTTCTCCGGGTAAAGGCTCTTCCAAGCTAGGACCTACGGCACGTTGGCCGAGAACGCGTAACTTCAGCCCGACCTCACAAACACCAAACCGCCCCCAGTGACGCGGCGAGACCCTTGATACATTAGGCGCACTATGATTTTCTCTCTTTGGATCACTGGCAATGCATTGGAACGACGCGCTAAAACGGCATTGCGCATCATCAGAGGGCTGTACACCTCCGAGGTGAACCTCTATGAGGCTTAGTACACACGAGGATAGAGTCGAGCCAGGAACTTTCCGTGACGTTTAATCAAAAATTGCGTGAGAACACTCGCCTAGCACGGATTTCTTGCGCGGTAATAGATCTGACTCCTATGCTGCGGACGCGTTGCAGCTGGTCCTTGTCACCACTGACCGAGCATACATGATGCCTAGCACGCCGCAGCAAGCCTTTCGGTTTTCATCCAACTAATCCAGCTTTCCTCAATTCAAGCCATTCTTTCGATCTCGTTACATTCCGACAGATTTTTAGTCAGACGACTACTATGCGTCACACATCCCGTGCGACGGCGGTTGCCTCTTTCGTAGCATCCGCCCATGCAGCCTCTTTGGCTGATGTTTGTACGGTCGCCAACGTTCAGGCTGCGCTACCTGCCAATGGTACCCTTCTTGGTCTCGACCTCTTGCCCAACACCGTTACCGTTGGCGCAGTCTACAACGCTACCCTTGGCGGTGGTGGAATGAGCATGTCCTCGAGCGGCAATGACAGCATTACCTACTCGTACTGCAACGTTACTATGAGCTACGCTCACACCGGAAAGGGAGACGTAATTCCTCTCAAGTTCGCCTTCCCAGCACCTTCCGACTTTGCGAATCGATTCTATCTATCTGGTGGTGGAGGGTTTTCGCTTTCCAGCGATGCCACTGGCGGACTTGCTCATGGTGCTGCATCTGGGGCCACCTCGGCCGGATACGATGCTTTCGACATCAGCTACGACGAGGCAGTCCTGTACGGCAATGGTACCATCAACTGGGATGCCACCTATGCTTTTGCCTACACTGCTCTTGGCGAGTTGACTAAGATCGGCAAACCGCTCACCAAGAGTTTCTACGGTATGAATGATAGCAAAATCTACACTTACTTTGAGGGATGCTCTGATGGCGGCCGTGAGGCCATGAGCCAGGTCCAGCGATGGGGCGAGGAGTACGATGGTGTCATTGCGGGCGCGCCCGCTTTCCGTTTCGCGCAGCAGCAAGTTCTCCACGTTTATCCAGCCACAATTGAGGCTGTCATGGACTACTACCCTGAGCCTTGCGCTTTGGACAAGATTTTCAATGCCACTATCGCTGCCTGCGATCCTCTCGATGGACGCACCGACGGTGAGTACACGACCTCGTGATACCCAATTGGGAGATGTACTGACTTTTCCCTCCACAGGTGTCATCTCCCGCACCGATCTTTGCCAGCTCAACTTCAACCTTAGCTCCCTCATCGGCGAGTCGTACTACTGTGCGGCCCAGACGAGCAGCTCTCTCGGTTTCGGCTTTAGCAAGCGTGAACTTAACAAACGTCAAGCACCTGGAAGCCAAACCAGTTCGCAGCCCGAACAGAACGGTACAATCTCTTCCAAGGATATTGCAGTAGCTCAAGGTGTCTATGACGGACTGCACAACTCCAAGGGCGAGCGTGCTTACATCGCTTGGCAAATTGGTTCCGACCTCAGCGATGCAGATCCGACCTACAACAACGCAACGGGCGCGTGGGAACTCAACATTCCCTCCACAGGCGGCGAGTACGTCACCAAGTTCGTCCAACTGCTTGACTTGGACAACCTGACCGATCTCAACAACGTTACCTATGACACACTCGTGGAATGGATGAACATCGGCATGGTTCGCTACCTCGACAGCCTGCAGACCACTCTCCCCGACCTTACTCCTTTCCAATCGAGCGGAGCCAAGATGATCCACTATCACGGCGAATCAGACCCCTCTATTCCCGCAGCATCCTCTGTCCACTACTGGCAGTCTGTCCGCTCAATCATGTACCCCAACATGACGGATTCCGAGGCACAGGAAGCAATGGCTGATTGGTACCAATTTTACCTGGTCCCCGGTGCGGCGCATTGCGGTGCCAACTCCCTCCAGCCCGGCCCTTACCCCCAGGATAACATGGCTACTATCATTGACTGGGTTGAGAACGGTATCAAGCCTAGCCGCCTCAATGCCACTGTATCTTCTGGTGACAACGAGGGCGAGGTGCAGCAGTTGTGCCAGTGGCCTGCGCGCCCTCTTTGGTCCGGAAACAGTTCCGACTTTGAATGTGTTCAGGACAAAGCGTCTATCGAGAGCTGGACTTACATTTTCGATGCCTTTAAACTCCCTGTGTACTAGATATGGCTTGGGTTTCTTCGCATATACCTTTCGTCAATGCGACTGGTGCGGATGAGAAAGGGTCAGACTGGAGCGAGTGAGGCGGATGTTGTCGTGAGGAAGTGTTTCAATCATTTCAGGTAGTCAGCCTTGCGTGCTGATTTTCTTTCTTTGTGTATCATACATTCGTTTAGTAATTATAGAATATGGATCTTTGACCCCAATCTCTATGGCTCATTGCAATATCCATCAACGAAGTTGACCGTGAGTGTATTCCGAGTCTCTTTTAACAATGTCTCTCGCCCAATCTGTAACAGCTTCGACACGTCTTGCCTGCAGTCTTGATGCATGTCAGTGCTGCGCTTTCGACGAAAAGGCACAAACAACTCACCCAGGAACAGTCCTCTCAGTTCTTTCCCCTGGCCACTCGCCAACCAAGCGCACGTCTGCCCGCAAAGCGACGGCCCATCTTTGAACAGATCCTGGTAGTACGCCTCATCTGTGATATCACCATATTTCTTCTTCACATCTTCCGCAGCACCAACTGCGCATTTTAGCTTTTCTCAAACCTGATGGTGACGAAGCAGATCGCTTACCTCCGCCCATGTTCCCTCGTACACCACCCGGATGCAGCGCGTACATGTGAACTGCGGGATCCAATCCATCAAGCTCCATCTCCTTCTGCAGCGTGTGCGTCGCACGGATTAGCGCTGCCTTGGACGTTCCGTACCCGAGTGTCATGGGTACATCGACGGTACCAGAGCGAGAAGCGATGTTAATGATGCAGCCCTGTCCGCGGTCGCGCATATGCGGAAGAACGGCATGAATGAGCATCAACGGCTAATAGCGACATTAGCTTTCCCTTGCCCCTCCCCGAAAAAGAGACCCCAGATCAATAAGAAATTTGAGGCTCACAGCTTTAAAGTTAACCTCAATCTGTTTCCAAAACCCTTCAAATCCCCCCATGATGAATGGTCTCTGATCAAAGATCCCCGCATTATTAACCAACACGTCAATCGCACCCAGTTGCCTGACAACCTGCGCCAGCACCTCGTCTACCCTTTCTTTATCCGTCACGTCGCACCCAAAAGCTTCCACCTTGCCGCCGAATGCCAGGCATTTTTTCTTGGTTTGCAGGAGCGTATCCGCGTTGAGGTCTAGGATGGCTATGCTGGCTCCGGATTGCGCTAGCGCTTCTGAGATGGCGGCGCCGATGCCTTGGCCTGCGCCAGTTATCAGGGCTACTTTTCCCGTGTTGGCGCTTTTGAGGGAGGAGGGGAGGATGGGCCCGTAGGGGTTGTGTTGGAGGGGGAGGGTGCTGATGCCGAATTGGGCTGGGTCCATGATTGTACGTTGTATGTTGTATTTCAGTTCGCGAAAAATGTTTTTGAGGACTTTGTCGTGGTTATGATATGTTATGATTGAAGATGTCTTGTTGGAGTTTTGAGGTATGAGAACGGAATTGTTCCGTTGTAGATGTCTGCTGCGGGGTGGTTTTGGGGTAACCATTGCCCCACATCAGGGTGTGGGGTAGCCTGGAAAGAGTACTCGGGATATCATCGCGGGGTTTAGAACTTTCGCAGGCTTATGCCATACAAACGTAGGTATACGTGATAATGGTGAAGTTCTGTTGCGAAAAAGACGCGTTCTGGGAAGCCTATCTAGGTACACTTGAGGGAAAGGGAATAGCCCACACGCTACCCAGGCCGACATCTAACCAAGAGATCCCGCAGTCTGGAACCGCTCATGATGCCGTCAATGCCCTAAGTGCGCAAGAGAGAGTCGCATGGCAGAGCGATACAGACTGACCAATGCTGAGTCTGTGGAGATAACACGGAGATAGCTGGGGATAAAACGTTGGTAGGGCTGTAGCGTGATGACCCGGTCCAACCAAACCAAGCACTGCCTACTTTCTCTCGCTGACAAACTTTGCGAACACACTGCATTCCAGGTATCAATGAATGGGCTGTCATCAATTCGTCTTGCTTTTCAAAACACAGTGTCGAAGGATGCGCTAACCTCCGCAAAATAAAAAGGCCTCAAATACCCTCAAAACGCCACAGCAGGGATGTGCGAAATGACAGTATATTACTCGAGTCAGCGCGACACCCTCTAAGACCTAAGGATAGCAAAACCAAATCATCTATTTTCTGTGTGTGCTTCATATCGACGGATCAATCGGGACGTGTGTTCGAGTTTACTACACGTGGCAGGTGCGATATTTGTCCTTTTCGCAACTAGATGAGATGCAGTATAAAGTAGACTGAAGCCGATGATAGGAGATTCATGTTACCAAATTCGGGCCTTCTTTTTAACTTATCTACAGTGGTTCGTCTCGCAACGATGATCTCCCAACGGGGAGATGTTTTTGCTGCGACGCTCGTTGCGCTTCCTCTCTTTGTTAGCGCGGCATTTGGCGAACCTCAATGCGAGCTGTCTACTTTCCAGAGCGTGGAGCTCAAAGGCAGCAAAATCCTGAACGTCACTACAAAACTACATGAGAATCTCTCGTTCGAAGCACCCGCTGAACAGAACCATTATTCGAATACAGTGACAGATCTCCAAGCCTGTGAGGTTACCATCACATACACCCACCCTGGATATAACGACACCGTCAACACTGTGGTATGGCTGCCCTCTGCTGAGAACTGGACTGGACGATTCCTCGGCGCCGGAGGCGGAGGTTGGTCCACGGGGCCAGAAACTAACACTACTCTTCCTTGGGCGGCAAGTGAGGGCTTCGCTTCGGTCGCGACTGATGGTGGTCATGTCGGACAAGACATCGAATGGTCGCTCGTGAGCCCCGAAAACGTCAACTGGGTGTTGTTGCAGGACTTCGCTTCGATTGCGCTTGATGATGCGGCAACGCTCGGTAAGACTGTCACGGAAGCTTACTATGGTAAAGCACCAAGCTATAGCTACTGGAACGGTTGTTCGACGGGAGGAAGGCAAGGTTACATGATGGCGCAAAGGTACCCGGAACAGTACAACGGTATCCTTGCGACTGCGCCAGCGATCTATTGGAATGAGTTGATGATGCAACTCTTTTGGCCGCAAGTGATCATGAACGAAAACGGTATGCATCTCTCCCCTGAAACAAAAGATTGCTTGCTGATACATACCAGGGTTCCCCTCTCCTTGCGAATTCGAGGCGCTCAATGTGGCCACGATGGAAGCCTGTGATGACATGGATGGGATCAAAGATGGTATCTTATCTTCGCCCAAGAAATGTGCCTTTGATCCCAATACTGTCGTCGGGAAAAGTTATTTATGCCCGTCTACCAACCAGAGCACTATGATCACGGACACTGTCGCCACTGTCGCCAAATTGATATGGCAAGGTGCTACTACTCCGGAAGGCGAGTTTCTATGGTATCCTGGCAATGTCGGTGCCTTATTTGATGGTCTTGCTGCGACAACATGTAACAACGGGACATGTCGCGGCGTCCCGTTTGCAGTGCCCGAGACTTGGATCACCGACTTTGTGATTCGCGACCGGGAATTCGATACCGCGCAGATCAACACCACGTACTTCGAGCAGCTATTCCACCAAGCTGTCAACCGCTACGACTCCATCATCGGCACTTCCGATCCGAATCTGGACGAGTTCAGTAAGGTGGGCGGAAAGCTACTTGCTTGGCATGGGCTTGCAGACCGGGCTATCGCTCCCGACGCAACGGCGCACTACACCAAAGAAGTTTATGACCGCGATCCGAAGGCGAGTGACTACTATCGATACTTTGAGGCGCCGGGCGTAGACCACTGTGGTGCTGGGCTGGGATGGTATCCTGGTGATGGCCTGAAGGCACTTATTGATTGGGTAGAGAAGGGTGTGGCTCCTGAAACACTTGCAGCCGAGACCCCGAAAGGGGGGAAAGCCGAGCTTTGCATGTGGCCGAAGCAATTGGTGTATATCGATGGAAAGCCAGACGAAGCTGCTTCATATGGCTGTGAGTAGACAAAAGGAATAATTGTTATTGTGTTGTGACTAGCCACGTAGTTGATTTCCCATCGCGTTTGAACAGTATAGTGGAAGTCAGCATTTTTAGCTCCGTCAAGTGATTTTCAGCGTTTTTGAGCCCCGTATCAACGGTCTATTTGCCCCAGTGCGAGATATAGTCTCCAGAGCAGTGTTCCAAAACGTTATTACATGCAGAATATCACGTGCGATATCTCACTACATGTACTTAGGTACCTAGGTAGCTTTCTGATGCAATGAAGTAATTCGAGATGAGCATCACGATGCTTTTGAGATCGCTTAAATTACCGTATTGTGACGAGAAGCTGAGTGAATACCAAAGAATGTCTTGACAGTTTTTTATTTGAGAGTATCCCGCACGCTTCGTCTGTATACTACCATATGTCCTTACCGCTTTTGGTTCGATGCAGCCGCCTAGGCTCTTTGGAATCCCTTACCAAGCGCCGCATGGAGCGAGCCCAAAAGTGAGATTTCAATTATTTTTCATTTAGCTACTATGGCAGAGAGATATAGGGTAATAATAAACAGTTCATTTTCGCAGTAAAACTTTCCTTCATCAAAAATCATCTTTCGAACATCTCAAATTCACTTCTCAGCTACTGCTTTACCAAAGGTTCAAGAAAGATCACCAACACAGAACGTCATGGCTACCCATCACGCTACCCTTAATGTTACACACGATGTTTCTTCCGAATGCATCAAATGTCGCCCACGAAGTTCTCCCCAATCCAGAGACTCCAGATTCCACTTCCTCAACCCTGACCATGTTCGGACGAACCGACAACAAAGCTCTGCAGAAATCGCGTTCGGTAGCACAATCAGACATCAATAACGCCTGCCATGCCGTCCTCTCCGCTCACCATCGGGAAAATTCAAGTATCTCCCGCCTTTTGCGCGAGTCTTAGTTGGCCGCAACATTCGCTTAGCTGAGATTGCATTGGAGGTACTCCCTAATCCAGCAAGGTGACAGATTTACGGTGGACTGCCGTACATGGATGTAGACGAAGATTTTTAGAGACCTTCCACCAATGCTGCATCTTTTGATACAGCGTCGGGCGGGACTGACCGAGACTCTAAATCAAGTTTTGCGGAGGGTGTGGGTCCTAGGGACGATGAAGACGCTAAAGTCGGAGAGGAATCCGAACATTCAACTGCGGCAGGGGCCAAGTTTCTTGGAGGATAAAGGGCTATGTTCCGTTAGGGTTTGACACGAATCGCTAGTGATATCGATATAAAGATCGGTAGTTGCCGCGTCTACTTAATTCTTTCCGCGAAATTTGGAGGATGGCGGCTGTGGGTTATAAAGTCGGATCGTTGATCTGAGCGAGACAGGGAAAGCGAGGTGTAATTCTTGACAGAGAAGCCTATACGTGTAGTCAAGGCCAGTGGTATGACGCGAAATAGAAGGGATTCGCTTGCCATTCCCAAGCGATGTAATTTGTATTCCCGCGCTTGGATTGATCTCGCGTCATGGGCGCAAATTAACTACGTATATGTAGGTCGTTCAGTAGCAGCAAATATGTAGTGCCGGTTGTAGCCCACACGATGTAACTCCGGATTGGCAACTTGATACTAACATAGTTTATATCCCGTCCGTGCACGTTTTGCCCATGTTCGAGTTTTGCCCCGTTTTCGAACACCAAAACTTCAAAAATATGAGGCTGTATAGCCACCAACAAAAGCTGTAATTACGAGATTTCTTGGAGTTGAGCTTTATATAGTACTGCGATATATCTAAGCTACTTATATTTGGCTAGTACTACGGTGGAGCGGCCGGCTTTTGTCGTTTGAGATGAAACGACAGGTGCAGCCACCTGAGCTTGTACACGCGATATATCAACAACACCACGATTTTAACGCTTCTGCTTTAGAGTTTCTGCTTTTGAAGCCTTGCGCTTACCCTTTTGGGATAATTTAACTGCTGTTTTTGTGTTGCGGATAGCTTTCTGGTGGTTTTTCTCTACCAGCTTTTTAGCCCGCTCCGCCTCCCGCTCTATCTTGAGTTTCTCACGCTCTACTCGCTTCTCATCTTTCTGCTGAAGCTTGTACAGCCGAGCTTGCTCTTTTTGCTGTTTGCTCTCGATTTTTTGGAGTCGTAGCTGCTCGGCTTGGTGTTGTCGTTCTATCTCGTCGTCCCTGGCTTGCCGTACTTTCTTGGGCGACCAGAAAACTGCTCCACCATGGTAACTATCGGGATTGCTGAGCCGGAGCTTATATTTCTTCTTTTGGTGTCTCTTTTTAGCCAAAAGCGAGCTCCGTAAGCCCTGGATTTTGGCTTTAAGTATACTGTTTTGAGCCGAGATATGGTGGAGACTCCGCTGGATCTTTTTCACTGCCTTGCTGCTCGATCTATTGGTGGCCTGGTCGATAAGAGTCTTGATTTTGAGCCAATCCTCGCCACTATATTGAGAACTAGAGCTTTCGTCTGAACTAGACTCGATATGCTAGAATCGTTGTAGTATAATCTCTAAGTTAGGTGGGTGAATACTAGTAGCTTTGAACGACTTTCTGATCGTATCTAGCTTGAAAGTAGTACTCTAGGCCTTCTAGAAGAATAAGAAAAAGTCTCCTTTTCTTATCGGGCTAGTGTTTTGGTTCTCAAAAAGGTAGTTTTCTAGCTAGGTAGAGTAAGCTGCTCCGAGTGGGCTAAACATCCCAACGTCGAGCGGCTGAAGCGTATAGGTAGCATGAGGCGGAAATACAGCTAATAGGATCTTGTGGCTATTATAGTAGTTGATAAAATCCATAGTAACATGGGATGCATGGCCATCTAGGAGTAGTAATTGGTACCTAGTTCGAGCATATTGGCTAGTTTCTCTCTTAAACACCTCCTTGAGCCAAGCTAAACCGATATCGTTATTGCTCTAGCTAGTAGGAGATAAGCTGACAAAGACGGAGTGTTTTTCTAGATTGATTAAGTCTACCTAGCTTAATTGTAGGTCGCTAGAATCCGATTGAAAGATGATTGCTGGGCTTAAAGCTGTTCTATCCAATAAAATATAAGCTAGAACTGTTATCCACTCTCGTGAGCTATCCTGCACAGCTGCAGTTACTGCTCCTTTGTTGTATAGCTTCTTGTCGAAGATTCTCTTAGAGCGTCCAAGTATACTAAGTATAAAGCCCTTCTCGTCTATATTGAAGATATGAGATGGTTGTACGTTATACTCTTTTATCTTATTATGAAGCAGCTTAAAGTATAAGCTATACTTAGCTTTAGAATTAGCTTTATGGCGATCCTGATCTATAGGCTCTTGCCAGCGTGAGATAAGACGAGTAGAGTTCTGGTTTATAAAGCGAGTAACCTAGCTTTCTGAAACTTCTCTACTAGCTAAAGTTGAAGCAAAATTTCGGATCATCCGACGGGACGGTGGAGTACGCCTCTCGGTAAGCGTCTGGATATACTGTACAAGCTCTAGCTCGCGTTGTGGGTTGAGTTTTTGGTGAGCGATCGCATGCGGCTGGTGTTTGCCTTGGTGTCTCCGCGCCAGAGTTGAGCGCTCAACACCATACTTTGCGGCAAACTTTGTATATGAAAAAGATGCGCCTGGTGCGCGCGAATTGATTTCTGTAATTGCTTCTTGGATCGGATCCATATTGGTGGAGTTATGGGTGGTATGGTGGAGTCAGTATAACTGGTGGGGCGGGGCAAAACTCGAACATGGGCAAAACGTGCACGGACGGGATAAGCGAGTGACGCGTACAAGCGAGTGACGCACCCCACCAACTTTGCGCACCTTACCTATCTTAATCTACAATGGCTCTACGCAACGTTACTCAATTACTCTCAAATGAAGCTGATATTCAGCTTGCTATCTTATCTATTAATGCTCAACAAATCCAAGGCAATCGTGCTGCTGCAGCGGTCTACAACGTAGCTGAAGCGACGCTCCGCCGCCGACGCGCTGGGATACCTGCCCGACGCGATTGCCAGCCTAACTCAAAGAAGCTCACCCAGCTAGAGGAGGAGGTAATTATCAGACATATACTTGACTTAGATACACGCGGATTTGCGCCTACGTACGATGCTGTACGTGATATAGCTGATAAGCTGCTAGCTGCGCGCGGCGTTAGTTAGGTCGGCGTCTACTAGCCGCGCAACTTTATCAAGCGTATAGACAGTCTTACAGTATATTTTAATTAAGCGTACAATAGGTAGAGAGCTCTATATAAAGATCCTATAGTAATTAGCTGCTAGTTTAAGCTTATAGAGTAGATAAAGGCTAAGTATAGTATCTATAATAAAGACGTCTATAACTTTAATAAGGCTAGCTTTATAATAGGCAAGATTACGACTTAGCTTGTCGTAATAGCGTTAGAGAGGAGAGGTAGGCCAAAGGCTATCTAGCTAGGCAATCGCGAGTGGGTAACAGCAATCGCTGCGATCAACGCTACTAGCTAGTCAGTCCCGCCGTTCCTCGTCTTCGCTAGCTAGTATCACCTGTCTACCTAGTATAAAGAGAAAGATATCCTACGCGACTAGGCGATCGCAGTTAGTAACAACAGCTAGATAAATAACAAGCTAGGAGTAGAGTAGCTAAAGCACTTTAACGCTTATATAAAGACTTGTGTTATAGGTGCGCGTCGCCTACTTATCTTTAATAGCTATAAGAGCTACTACTTACTTAAGTTTTAAGAGTTTTATAAGGAGAATAATATCTATACGCTCTATATACTATCTTACTTATTCTACTTCTTATAGCTACTTAATATTAGCTGCTTCTCGCTATTAAAGCGCGCGTATAGCTATAAGGTAGAGAGCCTAATCTGCTACTATATTAACTATATTACGAAGCTTAAGTTTCTGCTAGCGTTTAAGATAGCGTTTAATTAATTATTTACGCTAGCTAATATCTACTTAGCTTTCTACAGCGTAGGCCTTATTCCTCTTAATCTAGACGCTATTCTATTAAAGCTAGACGTATAGCTCTATACGCCTACTTTAGCTACTCTACTAGAGGCTCTCTAGAAAGCTTATACGCTAAGCAACATACGCAAGCTTTAAGCTTAATTAACGTTAATACGTAAGCGCGTGCGATAGTATAAGAGCTTATTACTAGCTTTAATTATTTAGGTAATTAATTAGCTTAAGAAAGGCGCTAAAGTAATAATACTCTTAGCTAAGTTAATACGCGATTAGATTACTAGTCTTAAGCGAGCTAATAAAGTAGCGTTAAAGCGAAAATAGCGTAAAAAAAAGCGTATATAGCAGCGAGAGACCTTAACAAAGAGAGAGGGGGAGGATATACTCGCTTAACGCGAGGTTAAGCAGCAGATTGAGCGTGAACAGCGTCAAGGTGGTGAGCGATCAGGCGTTAGCCGCCAGGCTGTTGCGCGCTGCAGCAGGTGCAGGGAGACTGGGCATAACTCACGAACGTGCAAGAAAGATATCTTAGATACTGCTTAGTCTACTCTGTTTCTATCTATATATTATCTTGTAAAGTGGTTGAGATTTACGCGTGTAGAGGTGCGCAAAGTTGGTGGGGTGCGTCACTCGCTTGTACGCGTCACTCGCTTGTAATCTATGTTACCTTTGGCATTCAGTAGTGAGTAATGCATTCTCAATCCATGGCGTGCCGTGTCTCTTGTTGTCAGGGTCTGAACCTTATGTTAGACTCGTAATGCGTGATACGGCGTCGGATGAAATCCGGCCCTTCGTACGAATTCAGACGTATTGTGCTGATGTAATGGATTGTCGCGCCTACCCGCGCGCAGCGTAAGGTTCGCACGAGGCGCTACAAAAGCAGCTAGCGCCGGTGAAGTCTCGCCACCGAGACCCCGACTGTGCCTTTCCCGAGGTCTTTAGGCATCGCTGTTGCGAAAGCTTCGTTGCGACAAGCTACACTCGCACTCACCACTTGCCACGACGAACGTCGATTGCGCGTTTGATTCTCGGAATGAACGCAGAGACTCAGGTGTCACGCGTCGTGCCTCCCAGCAGGCGGAGGGACAAGCCCATCCTGAGCTGCACTCTTTGCCGGCGACGAAAGTGAGCGGCTGATTACCCAGTCATCTCTTCTCATTCGGATTTGGGCTAATACATTGGAGACTCAAATGCGATCGCCAGCAGCCATGCAAAACTTGTGTTGATCGCGGTCTTTCGCTGTCGTGCGTATATGTGCGCAGCGTGCCAACGCCGAAAGAGCCCAAGATACCAAACAGTGTACATGACCGGATCAATCAACTTGAGAAACTTGTCACCAATCTCATGGGCAGCAACGACGCTAGTCACTCCAGTGCCGCCTCTCTTAATTTAGCGCACGTGCACCAGCATCATGATGAGGACAATGCCGAAGTACCTAGCACTCCCGATCGCGTGAAATTTAGTGGCGACACAACAAGCTACTCGAATAGTGGTCATTGGACCAGCATCCTTGACGGGGTAAGTCGCTCACCAAGTCATCATCGGTACTTCGTTGAACTTGAAGCAGATCTCGGAACTACGTGAGTATCTCGATCAAATGCCCGCATCGGCGAGTCCGAAAGACGACGTACTAGAAGAGACTCCTGGCCCAGAACTCCTCTTCGGGAAGCAGAGACATGCTACCAAAGAAGAGCTTATAGCTGCTGTACCACATCGACAGGAAGCAGATCAGCTCATAGATACTTTTTTTGCCTCGATGGATACGCACCCTAGTAAGTCAAGTACAACCCACAGCAGAAACCTATTAACAACATTAGCTATTCTTCACAAGCCAACTTTTCTTGACCAGGTATGACTCTTCTTTACTGTAAGTCATTGACCAAAGGGCTGATGATTGCATAGTACAGCAATTTCTGGAACAACCCATTCCAGACTCCAACAATGTGGTTGGGGACTCTGTATGCTGCGCTGGCCCTGGGCTCCCGGTTCCAAGCAGCTGTCGATGCACATGGATCGGGTTGTTCTGACTTGGGACTTGAACAGAGTCAGACTTTGTCATCAGCTCGTATGAACTTCTATCGCGAAAAGGCCGTACAATGCTTGCTCCTTGCCAACTACACCAAGTGTCCACCAAGCACCATTGAAACATTTCTGCTTTACTTTGGTACGGAGTTCATCCGCTCGACTGATGCTCAGTTTAGCATATACATGATTGTGGGTATGCTCGTAAGGCTATGCTTCCGGATGGGATATCACAGGGACCCGTCGAGGTTTCCAAACATTTCTCTTTTCAAAGGCGAATTGCGACGTCGCAAGTGGCTGGTAGTCCTTTCCCTTGATCTCATTACGTCCTCTCAGTTAGGGCTGCCGCGAATGATTCAGCCATTCATGTACGACACTCAAGAGCCTCGCAACCTAAACGAAGACGACATCTATGAAGGCATGACCGGTTCTCTGCCACCGCCGAGACCATGGACAGAAGTGAGCCAGCTGATATATTCTATTCTTCTCACAAGGTTGCGCCAGGCCCAGGCGCGAATCATAGACCTCATAAACGCCTCATCACTGCCCCCTTACCACGAACTTACCGACCTCGACACATGTCTGAGACATATTTATGATGAGATACCAAGGGTTCCAAAAGCCGACACCATCAAAGACTTTGGTATCACCATGACACCGAACTCGATGCGCCGATTTTATCTCGATTTGGCCTTTCTGAAGGCCGAACTCATGCTCCATCGTCCGTATCTCAAACTTGGGAGGACCGACCAAAATTATGAGTATTCACGTAGGGTCTGCTTAAACGCTGCTACGGAAATGTTGTCGTTCCAGCATAAGCTGGACGCTGAGTTCCAACCAGGAGGCAATATAGCCTCACCGGTAAGAAGCGAACAATTCCAATACACACGATGATTACATACTGAATCTCCATTCTTACTCTAGAAATGGCGTTTATCCACCCTGAGCTGGTTCCTATCTTCTCTTGTTGCCCAAGACTTTCTTCTCGCCACGACGGTCCTAGTCCTTGATCTTGACGAGGACTTGATATCTCCTCTGTCGAAACCCGAGGACTCTTTGCATATCGGGGTCCGACTGGACAGCGCGCCACCATCACGCGAAGAGATTGTCGCAACCCTGCGCTCCGCTAATCGCATATGGATTAGAGCCAGTAAGAGGTCTCAGGAAGCGAGAAAGGTGGCGGCAGCGGTGAATCTAGTACTCTCTAAAGTTGACGGATGTGATGCTACAACGAACCATCCTCGCAGTAAGCTGTTTTCGATTAAGTTTGATTGAATGCCAACTAATTTTGTTGAGTAGCACACGCTGTGCAAGACGAACACGACATGACTTCTCCATCCTCATCCTTTGACTTCAAAGGCTTTTCACCTGCCGCCTCCGGATCAAACGGCCTCCCTGTGGGTAATGACGGGTTCGACCACTCATTTGCCTATGGTCAAATGCCTATGGATCTGGATAGCTTAAACATACCATTCGATTGGGTGAGCGGACCAGTCCCGAATGGCAGATGACATCACTGACAATGTACAGGACGGAATACTTGCCAATCTTCAGATGCAGCCATATGGCGAATTCCAACGCCAGATATTCGAATAAGGTAGATCTGGACTCTGATTCTCTGAGGGATGCGGTAAAAAAAAACACTATCCAGCAGATATACTGCAGCCACAATGAATCATCGAGTAGTCGTAGGTCACTCACTAGATTCAAGCTGTTGTGAGAAGAAGCTGCAGTCACCGCTTTGGCGTATCGTAGCGTCAAAGCCAGCTGGATCTTTGAAACCCCGTTCGTTTCGTCGCGAAACGTGACTTGCGATTATGAACACCCGCATACTGGTTACTTCCGATTTGCCCCACCAGTCTATGCGATAGAGCGTGGAATGGTTTGATGGCGGTGGCATAATGCGGTTTTACCAGCTTTCGGCGAAGGGTCACCACTGCTAGCCGCACCAGCGCGGCGCTTTGGCCACAACTGTCGCAGCGAGGGGGATCTACGATCGCAGCGTTCGCGTGCACATCGAGATCTGGAGATTGGGCTTTGTATCGTTCCAATACGATACCAAGCAGCTCACCGCTAACAGCGCCTTCCCGTGTCTGTTATGCAATACCGCAACATGTTGACTGCGTTCATCCATGCACTCGAAACATCCGGCTGTAGATCTGCGTAAAACAGAATTTACGTCATACAGCAATCTAGCTAGACTGTACTTACATAGAGCATCGTTCTGAATTGATTACATGGCGAGCGCTGTGGGTACCTGTTGCCCGCTGTTGCATGTTGGCCATCTTCAGCATCGCCACCCATATCGCTAACATCGTCTTGACCCCGCACAAACCTACACAAACATGAACGAGATCGACGAGTCGTTCTACTGCGACAAAGGGATATCCATCGAGCCCGACCTTGGCGACTTGCGAAAGTCCACAGACAAGGCTTTACCGGCACCACCCAAGACGCCGAAGAGGGTCTTGATGAAATACAGATTTTCAGCTGTTCTCTCCATTGCAGTTGCAGTCGCAAGCTTTGTTCTTACCTTGGTACTGGTACTGGCGGGGAGCGATGCACATACTTTCGGTGGTCAGTATCTGGTTGCGGTATGCTTTCCCCCAAGGGATCGCCGAGATCGTGGGCTTACGCATCGCAGCTGAACACCTCCGCCATGGGAAAGACGTCAGCGCGACAAAAGGTGATGCCTGTCAGCTCATCTAGTGGTGTGAACGATACGGGGATGGCACGTGTGTACCATCTCTACATCCAGGGGGTATGTACAGGCTCTCCAGCCAATAGCGAGGAAAGCACTTCCGACATCATTATTGAAAACTGCGAGACTTATGCAGAGGCGAACGAAAGTAAGTGTGTTGTTTAATCGGACGTATCTCGTGCTCTTGGCTAATCGGGCCATTCAGGATTAACAATGTTGGAGTCCTCGGCCGAGGCGGCACCTGAAAACTTCACGTCACCGTTAGGCCTAGTTGCGAGATCACTGAAGATCCTCTTAACGACTCTGGCTAGTGTGCGAACAGCCGTATTTGCCTCGCTCATCGTCTCCCTTGTTGGTTCAGCTTTCTCGGCCATATCCGCTGTCCCGGCCATCTTTTTCCCCCACTCTAGGCTCCTTGCCTACGTCAACATGTTCTGGCCGTTGCTCGCGAGTATCTTTGCATTCCTAGCTTCTACTCTTTTTACTGTACTGATAGCGGGCGTCTTCGCAGCAGTCGGCAATGTGGTCGGTGCGGCTGGTGTGGAGGTCCAACAAGGCGCATCGGCATTGCTTCTCGCATGGCTTGCATGGTTACTCGCTTCGTTATCGCTGGTGTACTGGGGGCTTGTCTGGTTTGTGGAGGTGAGGAGATCGAGTCTCATTAAGAGGAAAAGGAGTGAAGATGAGGTGGGGAATTGGAGGGGCATAGGGAGGGAAGTGTGGAGGGATGTTAAGGGTAGAAGAACGGTATGAGTAAGAAATTCATACAGGTACATCTTGACACTTTCTTGTAGTCCTTGGCTTGCGTTCTCTTACTGCTCGCTCTTTTTTGGTGCTAATGGCTCTGTCGCTACAACGTCCTGTTCATGTTCACTCAGATGTTTTCCCTAGCGTGGCTCGTGAAATCCACTGCGCGAATAGGATGTTATATAGACGCGTTTGTGCTACGTGGGGCAAGATGAAGGCAAAAGGCAGCTGATCACGGTGGGCATGGCGTGTAGAAACACGTGCATATTTGTGAGGGAGGAACTTGCCATGTACAAAGACGATTAACAATGTCTACAAGCCAAACTCCGGCTCAATGGTACCAGATGCTGTGTTCAAATGATAAGTCAAGATGTAAGGTGAACCTGTCCGTTGCAAGCGAAGAACGAAGTAGGTAGATGCAGTAGTTCGCGCCCGTTTCTGCCATGCCGTATCTCCGAAGGGCAGGCTAGGAGATGAAGCTCAAGACGGGGTTTGAGTCAGTTGGATTTTCAAGGAGACAGGTTCGAACATTGAATTGTTTGTCCGTAGCTGCGAACATGATTTTGGGGTCAGGAGAGACTAAGGTGATAGTGTTCTAGAAGACGTTGCGCACGTTCCTGCACTAGTGGGGTGGCGATTGAAAAGTGGGTTTCGGCCCACCGCCTGCAACTAGCGCCGAGCTCAGGGTCTAAAGCACTCCACAAACCTCCAGAGCTCAACCCCTCTGCTCTTCACACACACTCTGCAATTGTTTCTACAGCCGCCATCATGCGGTCTTCGATATCCACTGCTACAGTGCCATCCAAGGAGCCTGTTCCTAGAGGCTTCACGGTCAAAGCCGGGAAACAGGAAGAGCCAAAGGTCGAAAACGAACATGACCACTTCTTCTGGACATACACCGAGGAGCCACACAGGACACGTCGAATGGCTATTATCAAGGCACACCCAGAGGTATGCCGGCCACTTGATTATATCAATTGCTCTCTTACTGACCCAATGGTAGGTAACGAAACTTTGTGGCCCAGAGCCTCTCACCAAATATGTCGTTCTACTTGTCGTATCGATACAAGTCGCCTGCGCATACCTCCTCCGCGATACCCCCGTGATATCCTGGCCATTCTTCCTTACCGCATACGTGATTGGCGCCACGGCGAACCAGAACCTCTTCCTTGCCATTCACGAGATCTCGCACAACTTGGCCTTCCGGTCACCAATGGCAAACAGGATCTTTGCCGTTTTCGCCAACCTCCCAATTGGCATCCCGTACAGCGCCTCATTCAGGCCCTACCATCTCACACACCACAAGTCGCTAGGCGTCAATGGTCTGGACACCGATCTGCCGACCGCTTTCGAAGCCATTTTCCTTGACTCTGTCGCTGGCAAGGCTTTCTTTGCGACCTTCCAGATCCTCTTCTACGCGCTTCGACCCATGTTCATCTACGCACTGCCAATGACCAAGATTCACCTGTTCAACGTCGTCGTACAATTGGTCTTCGACTACCTACTGGTGCAATATGCGGGCGGAAGGGCGCTAGGCTACTTGATCATGAGCAGTTTCCTCGCTGGGTCCCTGCACCCATGCGCGGGCCACTTCATTGCCGAACACTACGTTTTTGAGAAGCCTAACAAGGACGTGTCGAACCCTGCCAACAAAATCCCGATCCCCGAGACATACTCGTACTACGGACCCCTCAACTTCTTCACCTACAATGTCGGTCTACACAACGAGCACCACGACTTCCCCGCCATCCCGTGGACCCGCCTTCACGCGCTGAACAGAATCGCACACGACTACTACAAAGACTTGCCGCAACACAAGAGCTGGGTATACGTGCTTTGGCAGTTCATCTGGGACAAGGACATTAGTTTGTGGTGCAGAGTCAAGCGTGAAGAGGGTGGACGCAAAGTCGGTGCCGCAGGTGGATGGAATGAGGAAGACCTGGGCTCCAATGAGAAGAAGGGCCCTATTCCTGGCGTCTTGTAAAATATACCGTACGATTTGCATGACTGGCGTTTTGAGCGGGATTGCATCTACATAATGCATAGAGTATAGAAACAAGATTTCACTTTACAACACATTATGCGTGAGTACTATCATCTTTGACGTGTCTTCGCACTGTTGGGAGTCATCACATTTGCATCAGACGTGGCTGACAAGCCTTGCAGATTCGGCCAGCGTGGAATTTGGAGCCATGTGATGGAATCCAGAAAGGCTGCTTGCGCAAACGAAACACTGGTATCAAAGTCGCGCTAGTCTCAGATACTCTTCCAACTCTCTGCTTTGCAGATTCCGCTCCCAGACATCTCGTCTAGCTTCTCCCCACCTTCCTTGCTCGCCACTGCCACAGCATTCCACTTGCCAAGCGTGCATCATGGCACGCCAGCACGCCTTGTACACATGGGATTCCCAGCAGCAAACAAGAACGAGAAAACAGAGTCGAAGGTTGGGGGGGGGGGGAGAGGTGTACGCGGAGCCGCAGGACCATAAAGAGACTGGGTGGGCTTGTCGCTGCGAACGGCGACGTTGCAAAGTCGACGCTTGCGTCACTGGTGCGGATTGAGAAGACTGGGGAGAAGAAGTTGGGGAGGGGGCATTTTGTGGGGTTGGATAGGGAGGATGTGAAGGGGGATGAAGCGGGGATGGGACGGTGTGGTGGGATGTATTTGCGTTTTCACGATTGAGGAGATTGTTTACTTTGTCTATCGAGGGAGGCACGGCGGTGTGCTGTAGATGAGGGACTTGGAGCCTCGTGGCCATGGTGGGTTCAGCCCAGGAGACTCAGTCTCTCAAACGCCTTGACGATCGGTGCATCACGCTTCTTGCCGACTTCTTGCAGACTATCCCACAACGTCGCGTCACCGCCCGTAGGCCTTGCCGCCTCGTTCTCACCCCCATTCACCAGTGCCTCCGCGCCCACCTCCGCAGAAACTCGCGTCTCGGCGGGATACATTTCCTTTACTGCGTCTCGACACCTTTGCAGTACCTCGTTAACAGCATTGGCCACAGCATCAGCACGCTCCCGCATCCCCCTTCTCACCAACCCCTCCACCAACCGCTGGATCTCCTCTTGCATACTGTTAATCCGCTCAATGAGTCGCTCGATAGAGTTTGTAAGATACTCTTCTTCATACACCGTCCCCTTCTTGCCACGGGCGCGCTTCCTCTCTTCACGGCGCTTATTCTTGCTCGTCTTGCGGGTCGTCGCCGTGTTGACGGTGCCGGTCTGCTGCGTATACCGCGTCATGAACGTGCCGCCGGACGTCGTGTCAGTCGGGGCGAGCGAGATGTTATCGGGGATGTTTGCGTCACCGCCGTTACCATCAATCATGCCTTCATAGAACGCCATGGGATCTTCTGCTTTTTTGGCGCGCAGATCCTTGAGCCGCGGGACTTGGGCCGAGAGTTGCGTTTTCATGTCTGCCAAGAACTCGGTCATGTCTGCGCTGCGCTCGATGAGTCCGGGGTCGATGACTGAGGTGAGCAGGTCGTGTGAGCGCCGCAGCGTCACAGTCCGGATGGCTTCGGCGAAGTGGCAGCCGCGGCAGAAGAGGCGGGCTGCGGAGGCGAGGTCGGAGAGGTATTCTAGGGTTATTGTTGCGGCAGAGTGATAATCTTTGGATTCTGAAAGCCCTTCTGCTAGGTCCGTGGCTATGGTTGATAGCTCGTCTGCGCTCACTTCGGCGAGCATGGCGGATGACAGGGCTTCGCGCCAGAGGTTGGCGGAGCGGTAGCATGGCCATGCGGAGGCGTGGTCGGAGAGGTATTCGTATGCTAGAGCTGCTTCCTTGTACTGATTATTTGCGCTCAGGTAATCGGCGTACATGCGCATGATTTCTCTCAAGCGTGTGTTGTCGTATTGGTACATGCTCAATGCTTCTCGATAGAGATCGTATTTCTGCACGTAGTCATGCACTTCTTCGTAGGCTTGGAGGTCTTTGAGGTGCGTGAGTGCTTTCGCGCGGCGTCCGAGCTGGTCGTCGATTCGGAATTTGCGGCGTGTCTCCGGTACATCTTGTAGTGACTGCAGATGCGGAAGGTATTCTCTCGGGTCCTGAAACGGTCAGAGTGATGCGGGAAATGGGGCTTGTGAGTGAAAATACCTTCTGTGATTGCTGGGCGATGAGCAACGCTAGGTCGAGGTTGTAAAGTCCTAATGCCGTATCGTAGAGTTGGTTGACATCTGCAAGGAAGCAGATGTGCTCCGCAGCTTTTTCAGTCAATGGATCGCTGGATGCTACATTGTGTTAGTGATGTGCAAATCGCTTGACAAGTAAAACATACCCTGCAGGCGGCCTATCATCTCCAATCCTGTCTCGAGAGCCGGGGGTGTCTTGGAGACATGAGCTGTGATGATGTTTTGCAAGTGGGCATCCTTGTAGTAAGATTGTTCTAGCACGGCAAGGAAAGCATCGCAGATGCGGTTGACCTTGTTTTCCACTTGGTCTTGGGATAGTTTTGATTTGGTCACCAGCTCCTTGGTCTTCAGAGTTTCCTTATACATTGTTTCAGAGACATCCTCGTTACTGAGTGTGTTAGCTACTGTTGCATTATTCGGTTGTAATTTTACTTGCCGAAGCTGTGCTAAGAGCAAGTCAATGTGCTCCACTTTCTTGATTTGCATGATGATCTTCTCAAGACTCGCCATAAATCGCTCCGGGTCGTGATCGTGTAGGATGTTGAAGTCGACGCGCTGGTTGCGACATGCGAAGAAAGCTTCATCATAGCGCTCCGCTTCAATGCTCCGCCTGATTGCAGCAAGCACCAGTGCTCGTGGGTAGATCGTCTCCAAGTTACCTCTTGGCATTTGCAGTACAACCGAATAAGTCGTTGGGATGACTGTAACGATCTTGGCACCTCTTTCAATGCTTCGGCATCGCTCGTCCTTTTGAGGCTCGTCCGCGGGTACTTCGAGGTCTGAAAGAAGTTAGCGCTGCTTCATGCTTGCGGTGACCTTTGTACCCACCATGTACGTTTGCGAGATGGACGAATTTTAGCAGGTGTTGAGTCGTTGTAAATATGAGATGCGCAGAAGTCGCAACAAATGATGTACAATTACGAGCCAATATCCGCTCGTTTACGAACAAAGCTCCACTCTTGGACAAGCCAAAGGCCAGCGTCTGCAAGCGTCAGCTGAAGTCACGACAATCCAAAATCAAAATACATACCTGACCCTCAAAATTGACCACTTGAACCTCTGGCGCAAAAGTGGGAAATCTGTTAATAAGTAATGTCTGAGGAGGTAAATCCGCCGCCGTTTCGTCGGCACTAATCTGATGTAGTGAGCCGTTTTGAAACAGAATGTGCAGCGTCTCATGATCTATGCTAGAAAGCAAGGTTGAAGTACTGTCAGCTTCGACTATGGGTCCCTGGGGCAGTAACGTGTCCCCTTCAGATCTCCAAAGGGTACTCTCATCCTCGTCCCAGCTGTCAGTAAGCGCAAATATCTGATCGTCTCCAATGAATGTGACGTGGCGTGGGGAGTGGTCCTTGATCGCATCGCTCTTCCAGAGGAAAGCAGGCTTCGGTATGGGGCGCTTATCAAGATCAAGGGCGTAGACAGAGAGACCCTTGTCAGAAAGCACGGCCATGCGATTTCCTGACTTCGAAAGTGCAACATCGACAGCTTTAGACTCCAATGCCAAAGTATGAAGGGACATTGGAGGCGGCACGTTTGCAATCCGCAGCGGTGTCAGCTTCAGAGTTACTGAAAGTTGTCAGCATGGGTGCATTCGTGAGATAGTGTCCATGACTTACGCCCATCTATCGATGCAACCATGCCGAAATCGTTTGGTGGCGCGACTGAGCCGGCTGAGATTGCGGATGCATACTCTAGCACCTGGAGTGCACCTGAGATTCTTTTAGCTGGAGTTGGAGGATTGCGGGGTCATGTTCTCTACCTGGGGTCGAAAAAGCTACTGCCAATGGACGCTCCGAGTGCCAGTTACACATAACGGTCCGCGACGCAACCTCTGGAAATGGCAGCTCCTGCTTCAAGTAGTAGTGATAGTTGCTCATTGTCCAAAGCTGTACCTTGTCCGGATAAGATACCGCTAGCACATTTGAGTCACTGTTCCATTCGAGGGTCAAAGGTTTTGTGAGCGCCGCCAACTCGTCGGGGGTGAAGCGAAGATCGAACTGGCCATGACGAAGACCGTTGCGCTCGAAGAAGACTACTTCAATTTTTTCATCGGTACGTCGAGTGCTTGCGATCAAGTTGCCGGATGGTCGCCAGCTGAGAGCCCCTTCTAAACCATCGACAGGCTCGCTCACGCTATCCAGCTGGCCTTCGCGAGAGTAGACCCGAATCATACGGCGTCGGTCCTCTTCGACCTTGGTCACAGCGAACCACGCGCCATCGCCTCTCCAGCTTATGGTGACGGAGCGGTCTTCAAGGGGACTTAGAACACCCTCGTCGATTGTCTCGGGCACGGTTGGATCTTGGAGCGCCCTAGCCCGCTTGCCTTTGAATTGCGTCTCTTTCTTTCCCCATCCTACTGATACATGACTCGATACGTTGACATCTTCGGGTGTGAGGTTGACGCTTGCGATGTTTTCAATGTCGCGACTCATCAGTAGCAGAGTGTCTGCTTGAGTGGTAATGGCCAAGAGTTCCTCATCGGGCGACCAGGCAGCGGCTGAGATACCAGCGTCGACGGAACCTACAATCTCGACCAGTTCCTCGGTTGATGTCGGGGCTTCTCTGACAAGCACGATATCTCCTCCGGCCAGGATTAGGCATGATGTCGAAGTGTCGGAGAAATGGTGGAGGCTCAAGATAGCGTCATGGGTAAGCGAGGGCAGCGGGCATGGCGCATCCCACGAAGCGATGCTCTCAAGCTTTTCCTCACCACCGTTACGCGCGTGATGCAGTCTCTTGAGTTCAATGGTCGCACGTGACTCGGAGGGTCCAAAGGCGCATACCAGTGCGTTAGATGCAGCGTCCCAGGCAGTCGCCGTTAGCGGAAGTGGCTCTTCTCCGGCAAATCGCAGGAGCGATTTCCCCACAATCTTGAGGTTTCGCATCGCTGGAGGGTCATAGGTTTGGTGAAGGGAGGATGTGTGCGTGCTCGCTGGCTCGAATTTCGGGGTGCTGTGAGTGGTCGCGAATTTTTGGTGATGCTAGCGCCGAGCTTCTACCGAAGGGTAATGCATCACATCATCACAGTTGCTTCCAAGGTGTTGCAAATCGAAGTGCCAGTGCGCGTGATCATGGTGCCCTGTCTGCATCTCGATTTTCCATACATCTGTCTAGTGATTTTCTGGCACGTCTCTGCAAGTAGGATTGCCACGCGGAGCAAGGCATGGCACAACGCAGTGAGGACGTCATCGGTTATCAGGTTAGCATCACTGGGCCGGAGTTCATAGTGTGGGCAGCTTGAAGACAGACGATGAAATTGATGCTGTGATGTCTATGCGATCGCTCTGGGGACCGTCCCGAATTCTACAGACACTTTGTCCTTGTAGTGCCAGAAACCCACGCCCATGCTGTGAGTGATTGCACTTATTTGTTCTTCTTGGTTTGCCAGACTGTAGTGGCAGCTCAGTCAGTATGCTGCTAACGTTTGGTAGAATCGTGCGGAGAGCCTCACCAGCAAGGAGGAAGGGAAGGGAGAATCCGGTAGCTGGATGCATTAGCCTGTGGCGTGCCATTGGTGTCCTTCAGGCCTCACCCATGAATCCCCAGTACTTGAAGGCAAAGCCCCTCTTCAATGGGTCAAATGGCAAGTTGCTGCGCGGGCCCTCGGGGTAGTGGTATGGGCTGGCGAACTGGGCGCGGGTGGACTGGAAGCCGCGGCGGGCGACGAGGGTGGGGGCCGAGGCGGCGCGGAAAGTAGCACGGGCGAGCATCTGCGGGAGTCAGTGTTTGTCGCAATTGGCACGGAATGGAGGCGTACGTTGGCGGCGTTGTAGAGTGGAGAGGATGCGGAGTGGTCGTCGCGGTGGTTCGATGAGTGCAGCTTCCCACGGGCATGGCTTGGCATCTGCGGGCCGTGCGCCGTACTTTTTTGATCTCGCCCGCTGCTTTGCATACTCTCTCCATTCCGTCGCATGACGACCCGCGACACACTCGACGAGTAGAGCGCAACGAAACTCGCCCACCATGGACGACGACATGTTTGACGTGTTCGAGGGCGGCCCGTCCGAGAGGAGCGCGCCCCGAAGGAACAAGAAGCGACAAGCCAACGGCCATGTCAAGTCGCCCGTACCCGTAGAAGATGCCTCCATGTCGGATGCACCAGCAGAAGCACCCGAAGGCGCCAACGAGAACAGCGCGGCGCAGACGAAGAAGCAGAAGCGCGATGCCGAGCCCGAGCCTATCGTTACCGACGACTTCGAGACGGAGCAGTCGCGCGAAATCGCGGCCGCTGCTGGACTGCAGGCGCAGACGCAGGACGGACAGGCAGTCGTTCTTTCGCATCAAGTTCGCCATCAGGTCGCCTTGCCGCCAGACTACGACTATGTCCCCATATCCGAGCACAAGGCCCCCTCGGAGCCGGCGCGCGTCTGGCCCTTTGCGCTGGATCCCTTCCAGCAGGTGTCTATTGCTTCGATCCAGCGCAACGAGAGCGTCTTGGTCTCGGCGCATACGTCGGCCGGAAAGACGGTCGTGGCCGAGTACGCGATTGCGCAGTGTCTCAAGAACAACCAGCGAGTCATCTACACCAGTCCCATCAAGGCGCTCAGCAACCAAAAGTACCGAGAGTTCATGGCAGAGTTTGGCGATGTCGGCCTCATGACGGGTGATGTCACTATCAACCCCACGGCCACCTGCCTGGTCATGACTACTGAGGTATGCACCCAAGCATCTCACCGCCAGCGCATGCTAACGTTGGCAGATTCTGCGATCCATGTTGTACCGAGGTTCCGAGATTATGCGCGAAGTAGCTTGGGTCGTTTTCGACGAGGTCCACTACCTTCGCGACAAGTCAAGAGGTGTCGTCTGGGAAGAGACGATCATTCTGCTACCAGACAAGGTCCGCTACGTCTTCTTGTCCGCCACCATTCCCAACGCCATGCAGTTCGCCGAATGGATCACCAAAACCCACAGCCAGCCGTGTCACGTCGTCTACACCGATTTCCGCCCGACTCCGCTACAACACTACTTCTTCCCCGCCGGCGCCGAGGGCATTCACTTGGTGGTGGACGAAAAGGGCGTGTTCCGCGAAGAGAACTTCCAAAAGGCAATGTCGTCCATCTCGGATAAAGCTGGAACGGACTCGAAGGATTTCCTGGCGAAGCGCAAGGGCAAAGGCAAGGACAAGAAGACCAACACGGGCGGTAACAAGGACCAGACGGACATTTACAAGATTGTCAAGATGATCATGGTCAAGAAGTACAACCCCGTCATTGTCTTCAGCTTCAGTAAGCGCGAGTGCGAAAACTACGCACTCGCCATGAGCTCGCTCGCCTTCAACGACGACTCGGAGAAGGCCATGGTTTCCAAGGTCTTCAATAGCGCCATCGAGATGCTCTCCGAGGAGGACCGCCAACTGCCTCAGATCCAGCACATTCTTCCCCTTCTAAGGAGAGGAATCGGTGTCCATCACTCTGGACTGCTCCCCATTCTCAAGGAAACCATTGAGATTCTGTTCCAGGAAGGATTGATCAAAGTCCTCTTTGCGACAGAGACCTTTTCCATCGGACTCAACATGCCTGCCAAGACGGTAGTCTTCACCAGTGTGCGCAAGTTCGACGGAGTGGCTCAGCGATGGGTTACGCCGTCAGAGTTTATTCAAATGTCAGGCCGAGCCGGTCGTCGTGGTCTTGATGACCGTGGTATTGTCATCATGATGATCAACGAGCAGATGGAGCCCGCCGTAGCCAAGGAGATTGTGCGCGGTCAGCAAGACAACCTGAACTCTGCTTTCCATCTCGGATACAACATGATTCTTAATTTGATGCGAGTGGAGGGCATCTCGCCAGAATTCATGTTGGAGAGGTGTTTCTTCCAATTCCAGAGCACAGCTGGCGTTTCCAATCTGGAGAAGCGTAAGTTGTTTCCTTTACTGTCTCCAATCGCCCGCTAACAACATGACCAGAACTTCAAGAACTGGAGTACGAAAAGGCCAACACCAGCATCATCGACGAAGCAGCCATCCGGGACTACTACAACCTGAGGCAACAGCTCGATACCCACACCAAAGACATGCGCGATGTCATCATGCATCCCAACTACTGCTTGCAGTTCTTGCAGGGTGGTCGGCTCGTCAAGATCAAATTCAAGGACCACGATTTTGGATGGGGTGCTGTCGTAGCATTCGCTCCGCGCAGGGCGAACAAGGGCGAGGTTCTACAACCTCAGGAGTCGTACATTGTTGATGTCCTTTTGCTGGTTGGCAGTGACACCAAGTTCGCCCCGACTGTGAACGACGGCTTGCCTCCTGGCGTCAGGCCGCCTGCGCCTGGAGACAAGGGTAAGATGGAGGTGGTTCCTGTAGTCCTGAACTGCATTGAGTCGATCGGTCACCTTCGCGTCTTCTTGCCAAATGATCTGAAGTCGACGGAACAGAGGAACAACGTCCGCAAAGCACTGAGCGAGATCAAGAAGCGATTCCCCGACGGTATTGCGATACTCGACCCTATCGAAAACATGGGCATCAAGGACGACGGCTTCAAGAAGCTGCTAAGGGTATGTATTTCCCATGAATATGCACAATGCTCAGCAGCTGACATTTCCCAGAAAATCGAGGTGCTTGAATCTCGCCTGCTATCAAACCCCCTCCACAGCTCACCGAGGTTACCTGAACTCTACAGCCAGTACGCAAACAAGGTTGCGATTGGTGAAAAGATCAAGAACACGAAGAGGGAAATTGCCAATGCTTTGTCCGTCATTCAGCTCGATGAATTGAAGAGCAGAAAACGGGTGCTGCGTCGACTGGGCTTCATTGATGATGCCGATGTCGTGCAGTTGAAAGCCCGGGTTGCTTGTGAAATAAGCACGGGCGACGAGCTCGTGCTGAGCGAGCTGCTTTTCAACCGCTTTTTCAACGAGCTGACACCAGAGCAGTGCGCTGCTTGTCTCAGCTGTTTCATCTTTGAAGAGAAGACGCAAGAGGTGCCGGCGCTCAAAGAAGAGCTCGCCAAGCCCTACCGCGAGATTCAGCAACAGGCCAGGGTGATTGCGAAGATGTCACAAGAGAGCAAGCTGACACTGAACGAGGAAGAGTATCTCAAGTCGTTCAAGTATGAGCTGATGGAGGTTGTATTCGCGTGGTCCAAGGGTGCTACCTTCTCCCAGATTTGGTATGTCGGCTTGATCCATCATGGCTTAACAATAGATGCTAATCGGATGCAGCAAAATGACCGATGTCTACGAAGGTAGTCTCATCCGCCTGTTCAGGCGACTCGAAGAGTTGCTCCGACAGATCGCCCAAGCGGCCAAGGTCATGGGCAGCGAGGAGCTCGAGCAAAAGTTCACGGCAGCGCTGGAGCTCGTGCGCAGAGATCTAGTAGCCGCCCAGTCCCTTTATCTCTGATTGTTGGGCCTAGTCTTGTATAATATGCTAGCGTTGGAGTCTGGGAATCTGTTCGAAAAGGTAAGTATGGCGTTCGCTTTGGTATTCGCCAACGCAAAGCGCCATGACACAAGAGGCGCCAGGCGCATGCAAGGATTGTTTTCTTTACTGCCCAAAACAAAGCGCCGTCCAGCACGCGAGTGTGCTAGGCGCATGCAAGGATTCTTCGGCGCTGAACTTGTCAAAAAGAGAAGTCTCAGCAAGATGTGTCCTGGATAGAAATTCACTAGATCTGACGCTGTGGGCCTGCACCGCGGCGGATGATCCCCGACCCATCTCTTGTGCGCCTGTCTGTGAATGAAGATGACGTAAGGTGATGTGCCGCTAGCCATAGCCGCAACCACGGCATGAGGAAAGGAGGGTGAAGGATTTAGAAACGTCTCGATCGGGCACATGGTAAAGAAGACAGCTGAAGATGGATAAATGTCCAGGCTTCATGCCTCGGGAACAAGTGCAGACCCCATTCCGGCACTGGTGACGTGTGACGTGATTGGCCGGCGATGCACGGCCCATGCTTAGCACATTCTTGGGCCCAGCATGGCTCTGCTGTCTCCACCACAGCAACAACACAACACCCGACACCGCTCGCCCGCTCGCACGCTCGCCCACACAGCAAGAGCGTCTCCTTTGCATCACTTCACTGGCATCGATATCCGGCGTCCAACAAAGCAGGCCTGCGCCTTCACAGCGTTTGCGGGCCATTCGTCGTCATGAATGTACAATACCAGGCCTTCACGCCCCCTCACCTCTTGAACAACAACCGCCGCTCTCCCACCCGCAACAGTATGTCAACTTGCCGTTATCACGCTCTCACCCATACGGCGGCAACTAATCCTCATCACCATCCAGTTCTCCCCCCCTCAGCCGCCATGACTGGCCGCAAGCGGAAAGCCGAGGACGAGGGCAGCGCCGGCGACGACGACCGCATGAGTGCATCGCCATCAACCTCCCCCGCCGTACTCCCACGGCCTGCCCCGCGAGGCATGAAGCGCATGCGAACCAACATTTCGGGCCGACCGCTCCCCCTGCCTCGCCTCCTGGAGACGCTCAGCGCCGACGAGATGAGGAACCTGCTGCAGTCCATCTGCCAGCGCCACCCAGACATCGGCAACGAGGTCGTCACCACCGCGCCCCGACCAAGCATACAGTCAACGTTGGAGGTTCTGTCCAAGTACGAAGCCGCCTTCCAGGCAGCCTTTCCGTTCGGCGGCCGTGCGTCATCAGACTACGCATACAATAGGGTCCGTCAACAGCTCGACGACCTGCTGGACTCTCTCAAAGACTTTACGCCCCACTTTCTTCCGCCAAACGAGCAGCAGCCCGCTACCTCGCTCGCCTTCCTCGATGGAGCTACCGACATTATCCACCGTCTTCCCAACTGGGACACCTACCAGCACAACCGGCATAAGCAAGAGGCGTACGAGGAGATGGCCAAGGCATGGGCCATGGTCATTCGCGAGGCAGCCAAGAAGGCTGGCGGAATCCAGCTTCAATATGGCGGATGGGACCAGAAGATTGCCAAGCACAACGAAGTCTCTGGCGGAAAGATGCAGGAGGCTGTCAACGAGCTGCGCGGGGGTCTTGGCTGGATGGGTGCCGAGACGGGGAATGCTGCTACAGCCGGACCTGCTGATGCCATGTCGATTCGTCAGCAGCTATTGAGCGGCAACTACGGCAGCGGCTCACCTGCCAGCATTGGTGCATGGTAGACGGTACCTGGACTAGAGCTAACGCGCGTGACTACACCAAAAAGCAATTCCTACGTCCACTTGGAGAATCCAGGGGCTTGGAGAACATCTGGCCAGGCCCTCCAACTCCTGCGCCCCACAACCACCATCACCACCACCATCACCATCGATCATCTATCATAAACCTCGGCATTATTACCAGGACCATCTTCCAACAATTACGGCCTGATTCACAACAGCGAACGATACCATTGCATGGAGGCATATACCCATGATAACGACTGCATAGCGTTTCTTTCGGTCCTAGTTTACGTACAATCGCATCTGGCAGACGGGCTTCCGATGCATAGGCGTACCGGATGTGATATCTTTGCGAGCATGATTCTTGATCTTTTTTCCTCTGTCTTCGCCCTCTTGGGCGTAATGTCTTGTTATCATCACATGTCATGTACCCCAATTTGGGCTACTGTGCGCCGGAATGCATTCTCTTTTTTTTCCTTTTTTTTCGGTTGGAGGACTGAAGCCTCTGGGTTCAAAGAGCATCATGGGACGAAGGAGGTATTTTCGTTTTCGCGGGCTGGTATGAGCAGGAGTATGGAGGCGGGGATAGACACTGTATATATCAACTGACGATTTCTTTAAAAAAAAATTTGGAACTTTTTACCGTGCTCGTTTTGCTGACGTTTGGCTGGGCATGCATATTCCAACGTCTGAGTGCCGTACATCTCGATTATACTCGATGAATATTTTTCTCGACCCTTTGAGGTGTTGTCAGCGCGCAATCCACAATTGGCAATCACGACCAGCAACCCCGACGCCTCACTTTCGCTTCAAGAGCTCGTTTCGGCGGATGCGTGCGTGGGGGCAGCTACATGACGGAATGCCAAACTAGAACCCAGTGTCAAGCGTGAGCATAGTGCCGTCAGATAAAAGCCCCTCCACCGGCCTGATTGAATCCTCAACTATGAGTATTACCATCGGTGGCGAGAGTGTTGCCTATCTGAACGACAATGTCTACACCGTCGACAAGAATCAGCCATGGGCAGAAGCCTTCATCATTGCCCTGGACACAAAGTTCGCAGCAGTTGGGATATCATGGACTGCGTAAACAGCTTCTTCTCTCCTTCGAATCACCCGCAGATGCATTGTTCTTGCTCAACCACTCGTCATCAGATATCACGATCCCGCCATATTTCTCGTCTCACCTTCCACCTTCTTCTTCTTCTTCTTCTTCACTCCAACACAATAACCTCAATCTCATCGCCAGGTACCTGCTGCCTCCTCTTCTGCTCCCGCTCTATCCTTCTCTTCTTCCGCAGATCGTTTGAGCCGGTTTCGATGAAATCAGGGTCTCCGACGTCATCGGCGTCGTCGGCTACGATTATGGGCGTATCGGAGCGCTCGCGCTTGAGGCAGAGACGGGCGTCTTCTTGGTTCTGCGGTTGGGGTTTGAACTGTTAGATCTGTACGGGAGGGGGGAAGGGTTTGTAAAAAAGAAAGAGGGAAAGAGGAAGACATACCCTTAATCTTCGCACAATGGCTTCAAGCTGTTCTCTATTCATCTGGCCTATGACTGAATCATCGTTGGCGAGCAGATCGATTGGATCCGGTGTACGTTCGATGATGTGAAGGTCTTTGAGGGCAGCTGCACGGAAAGCGGAAAAATGGATGTGTTAGCGGGGAAAGGTTCGCAGGCGGGTTTATGTGTGGGGAAAACTTACCCATGGACCGATAGTAGAAATGGAAAGTAGCAAATGGTTCCCCTCCATCCGCGTATTCGGCGTCAAAATACTCAATCCCGGGCGTGGGCTCCGAGACACCCAGTCTAGCGCATTGCAGCATGTTAGCTGCTGGAAACAAGAGTCCCTGCCGCCGTTGCGGTCTGTTCTCCGCGCCAGTATTCACCACCGAGACTGCCGGAAGTTAAAGGGGAAAAGAGACTTACGTAGCTTGATGTGACAGCGCCTCACCCTTGACAGCCTTCTCATCCACGCCATCCAACACTTCCAACTTTTTCCCCTCGATGCTTCGGCGCTCCGGACTCTTCTGCGCGTTTTCGAGAAAGTAGAATTCGCACGTTATGATGCCGATGGGTTCGAGTCTTCTCTTCAGGTCGTCTGATGGAGCTGCATCGCTGCATTCTTCTATGTGTCGTCTTCGTCAGTGGAGTCACTACGACCAACAATACCACCTTCATCCTCGTCTTGTGGCATGCCGATCCTGGTGATACGGTGTGAGACGTACTAATACTAAGCGCAGCGAACTGATACTTTTGCGAAAACCATTCTCGCCCGTTATACGAGATTGGTCCTGCGCTGACATGGCCGCTCCGTGCATATAGTTCCTCGGCGCGAATAAAAGGTTCATCTACGTCCTTGCCGTCTATAGTGACGATCATGGAAACGGGGCGATTTGTGGGGAAAGGCGGGGTGAACTGAGTGTGGATTTCGAATGCGGCGTTTGACTTTGCTTCGATGTAGCGCTCTTGTATCTTTTCTGCGACCTGCGTGTGCTGATCTATGTATTCTCGTAGGGGTCGGTCGTTGACGCGGATCTGGACTTGGAGACCAGGTGTTTTTTGTATGATTGCCATTGTCGCGGGGAGGGTGGTGAGGATGTAGAGAATGGGGGAGAGAAGGGGAGAAGAAACGGGGTGGGAAGGGACGCGCGACGCCCAGACCTTCACCTCGACAAGGAACGCGTCGCGAAGTGTGGAAGTCGAGGTGAAGATGACAAGTCGAGGAAGGGAAGGGCTTGGCTACATCGTTTGCTAGATATCAGCGTGGCAGTGAAGTGAGTGAGACGGGCCGGCACGTGCGAGTTGCTGGATTGCACCTTCCTCGCTCGTAGCACCTTCTCGCACTGCGGCTGATGGCACTGGAGATACAATAGCAAGAAATTGGGACTGAAGACAGCACATGAAAGTTGTGATTTCCTTGCTGTCCCAGCTGTTGTGAGGAGGTCTAGTAGAAATGGCTCAAGGAACTGAGAGACATGATACGCAGAAGAGACGAGTCAATAGTCTTCTCTTGGGTGAACATGGCTACGACGTCTTCTCCATGCAATTCAAGAGCAGCATAATAGAAGCTGATATGTGCACGCAGTGCTATTTTATCTCGTTGTATACTACGTCGTCGGCAGTGAATACGAAAAGTATCTTACAGTGTAATTCAATAATAGAGTTCCTTCCTGATGCGCAATGAATACCCATGTCAGCGTAACATAATGGCGAACCCGTAGAGTATATAGGGAAGATATGAGGTCAGAGCCCCGCCCTCTAGTGCGCGACTTCTTCGTGGGTGTGACGCTCTCAGTCGAGCACGATGACTTCATCGTTACTAGTGGGCAAGCATCGGCGTTTTGCACTTTGTTCCTCCAATACCTTGATCTCTCCATCTTCGCAGCGGTCGTGTGTACGTTCCCGCTTCAGAGTAGGAGAATCGTCTTTCTCTACCTAGCATGGTATCTTAGCTATCAACACTCAATCTCGATGCATCGCGGAAGCGTCCTACCCGATGCTTGTTCAACAGGAGAGGCACCTCATCGCTGCTGGTTTGGTTGGTGGGTCGCTGTTCCAGAGGCAGAGGGCTTGGCTGTCGAGGAATGATGAAAAGTGATCTCAGAGCAGCTGTTGAAGTGTTCAGTTTGCTTTGTCTAGATTGGGGCTTTTCTCCATACCTGCTGAGCGATACTTGAACTGAATGACGGCGAAGGGATAGTTCTCCCCGTCGACGGAGTCAGCCTCCATCCACTTGACGGGCGCGATGCGCTCCATAGGTTCCAGACTGTTCCTTCATTAGCGGCTACTGCAAGTAAAGAGGCGTGTCTGTTTACCTGGTTTTATGCGAAACTGCTGAGCCTTTGAGTGCTTTCTCAGGAACTTTGTCGTATCCATACATCGTCGGAGCATCCTTGCTGCCGCTCGCCATGCGCAAATTCGTAACCCTGTGAAATGCAACAGATATGTTACCCGTTAATGCAAGCTGCTTCTGTAGATGAGCCCCAACTTGGCCGTACCATCAATGCTGACTATGGCTTTGACGTCGCATTGCTCGAATACGTTACCTGGGATGAAATAGCGCACACCAAATTGTTCGCCTGCTTCTGATTGTACGTAGACGGTGTTCGTGTTCGGGTGTGGATACTCACTGACAACGTGCTCAGTGAGCGCTCTTCCTTCGACGACAACCTCAGCTTCCAAACCAGGAAAGTCGGGTGCAGGTGCCATGAGGAATTGCACACATGAAGCAATGTATCTTTGGAAAGGCGAAAGTGAATGAGTGAGTGCGAAGTGACAGTGGCAGGCAAGAGCGCCTTCGGTACGTAAGCAGCCACGTGCTGCACGCGTTGGGAAGTCACGATGCAGCAACTGGAGCTGCGCTTCACTCTCGCCCCAACGTATATCCAGCATGGCCTCAGCATAAACTGCTCGTCAGGCATCACCAGATAGTAGCAGATACATGCTTCCATTCTCTACACCACAATCCATGCAATCACCCAGCGCCTACCTTACATAAAAACCTCCGCTCTTGTTTACAATTCCAAGGCGAAAACCTCTACATCTGGGTGCGCATGCCACGCTCGCCATCGCATAGTATCTTCATCTCTTTGTTCAAATTGCCTAACAGAACGGCATTGTCGTCGTTGCGCCAGGCCTTCTCGCAGGCCTATATAGGATGGGGACCGAGCTCGCGGGTGTGCACATCGCAATGAGCTTTCGAAAGTCGACAGGCTATACCACAGCATCCCCGTACGTCGCAAGGACCCTAGGGTATTTGAACCAAACAACATGATACCCCACACGTCAAAGCAACGACGTTCGAATTGCTCTCGCTCTGTTTTGTCAGCAGAAATATCCACTTCACCAACGCTGGCGCCAACTCAGGCTAACCCTAGCGTAAACCCGCGATCCTAACCCCCTCCGCTAACACCAAAACACGAGCACGAGACTCCCGGCTGCTCGCGGATCGAGTTCGCGCAATGCCATGATTCCAAGCCTCGTTCACCGCGACTAGAATCCACGTCATCTAGAATAGTGACGTTGGAACAGAGTGACGTTGGCCAACCAGTCGGTTGGAACGGATGGGGCGGAAGCACCGCCGAAAGAACGTGGCCGCCTTATCCGTGGCATTGCATTAGTACAAGTCAGATGCGCATCCAAGGCATTGAGCACCATGGATTCTCCGATTTCATGTAGTCTCCACTCCAATCACGACTGCACAACCGGGCTGACAGGCCTAGGCGCACAGCTGACTGTAAGCTTGGAGACACATTGCCAGGCTGTGTATTACACTGTGAATTGACAACATAGTCTAGCAGGAAATGCGTCTGTATTGGTATTAAGAGCTAACTATTAGTCTCGTCGTTAAGGTTTCCCAAGCCCAGAGTCATCATCATGGGATCCCCGCCGAACCTCCGTAGTACGGCTTCGTCGGGCGGGTTGTTCGCGCTCAAACTCGTTACGTCGTCGATTGTAAAGGTGGCGCCAGTAGTTGCATGCTTACGCCCAAGCTGATGCAATGCAATGCATATGTGTGCAAGAAAAATGCCAAGCCGATATGTTGTAGGAAATTCGTGGTCTGCGTGAACTGCGTGGTCGTTTCAGGTCTGTTCTGCGACAGGCACCTCCTGTTTCTCCAACTCCTTCAATCGAGTCTCCCTGGTGGTTCTCCGTAGGTAGGCCTGGGTGGAAAACATTCCCAATACCACGAGTGCGAGAAGCATCAGAATGATCTGCATCCATTTGACTGTGACCTACATGGGTGTCAGTACAACGGCTGGGGGCATCATGTGGAGGTGACTGACGGCTTCGTTGCATGCTACACTCGCGTTTCCCTGATCCTCGTCGTTTATGAAATCCGGTTGGTAATTGCAAGCGGCCATTTCGCGCGTGCAGTAAACGTTTGTGTTCATGCTGCCGCTCATCATGAGCCTTTCGTGGGTGCATCCCCACTGATCATCACCTTCCTTCGTGTAGTGCAGTGCAAGCGATACCACGGCGAGAACAGCTCCGGCGAGAGACATGAAGATGAGGCTGAAGACCCAAAACCGACGTACGGACTAGAGAGAGAGAGTTAGATGGCATCTTCTCCTCTGAGGTTGGAACACCAACCGTGTCAGGCTGCGAGTCCATGCCTGGTTTACGCAACGTACTCCAAGCAATCAGAGCGATCACCGCCGCAGCCAGGTTCAAACATCCCGATACAATCGTCGCATCGGTATCCGCATCGGTGAAGTAAACAATCGTCGCGTCCGTTACATAGCTTTGGAGTCGATCATCGAATTCGGGTGTTACGACAACGAGACCTCGTGGTATGACCCAGTCGGTAAGGATCCAGTAATGTGTCGTTAATGCCACGGCTACGACCGATATGAGGAAGTAGAGTATTGACGGTACGAGGGCATACTTCAAAATGACATCGAATCGCAGCATATTGATGAAGGTGTACAAGTCGGTCCTTCACCGCGGCAGGCAGACGCAAACAATAACCAGTTTCAGAAAAAAAGCGGGAATGCAGCGTGCAAGGGCATGGGCATCCAGTAGCTAAAATAAGGCGCGACGCTCGTCCCGTTTTCCTGTTTGTGGCCATTACCAACTCCCAGCACGGAGGATAGAAAGCTTGTCTGGAGCTCGGTACACCCGCCATGACCCGCTCTTTGAAGATGCTCCGCCATGTCAGCGCAGCGCTACGCTCTAACAATCGTAGTCCAGGTAGCGCGAGCGATTGGATACGACGAAAACATCAAGAGGCGTAGGCTTGGCTACTTGTGTTTCGCGCCGCCTTCACTTTTGTGTGGAGTGCCGTCAGCATAGCGTCCCAGCCACACGATGCGAGCCTTCACCGCACAACCGGCAAGACAATACCGGTCCCATTGACTAGCTTGAAGGATGCACGTTACTTATCCGCGGATTTTGCCATCAGGCAGCGCCTGGCTGTAACTGGTAGTCTTCGAAGTGGGCATTGCTGTTATGTGGTTGCAGGAACGTCATGGTACCCCGCGAAGGAACGAGCCGACTTCCCGTGTAAGTATTGCCAAGCCCGCTTCATATCCCTATTACTGCCGTCCATTCCGGCACGATTGCCTGTTGAATGTCTTCATCACCACTTTGGGTTGGCGGTCGACGCAGGTACACAGCGGGGACGCGAAAATGGCTGGTGCTGACCAGCCTATGACATCAACATTGCGGGTCATATGGCCCTTTTCAAAATGCGACATCGTTTCTTCACAATGCCCCTCCAGCAATCGCACAGCCTCGACCGTCGTAGTATCCGCGTCGCGTGAGACCTTCTGGAATGCGCTCATCGCAGCGTTTGTTTTATGCAACTGCACTTCGGGTAAGATACCTCCTTTGCTGGCCCGTGCGGTGTCACCGCCCCCTTTTCTCGGCAGATGTCGACTCCCAACGCAAACAGGACGACGTCGCTGCATCTGGTACCCCTTATCTGGGGGCCTCCCGCCGTGAACATTGCCGCTCCCATAACAATAGGAACCATACTATCCAAACGTGTAGGATTTCCCCCAGCTAGGCTTAGTTCCCTGGAATGGCACTACAGACGGGACGTCTTTCGAATATATACCCGGCCGTTGGATTAACTGGTTTCTTCTGTCCGTTAGACTTACACCCCTTTCTTCAATATCTCCCGTAGAATGCCAAGCGGACCCTTGTTGACAAAGTTTGCCTACAAAGCAAGGAAAATTTCTTAGGATTGTGGCTCTGCGTGTTGCAAAACATCGCAGCCCCTACGATCCGAGCTTCATACTCCTTTATGCGGCCAGCTATCTTTGTTATCCAGGAACTGGCCTTTAACATGCAGATATCCCGCCTTGGGTTGGGAGATGTGCCGTTGCTTCTGGCCTTCGTGCGCATTGGAGTGTTGCTTTCGCTAGTACCTTGAATTCAACCCCTTCAGCACTCCTTCGTCGCGTTTGCATCCTCTGTTCTACAGAAATGTGCAAACGATGAGCGGAGGCCTGTAGTCGTTCACGACTCGGCTCTGCAGAGAATTCCTCTAGTCTCGTTCTATTCCTAGACCTAGCCCTTCTGATTGGCTACATCATCGCGTTGTAATCATTAATCATCCATCGGAGCTCGGTAAGTGGATCCCTTCCTCGTTGCGCATTTTTACCAGTTCCGTTGCTATGCAGGGTATCATTACTCAACTCACCACGGCCCTCATCATCCGCTACTAGTGAAGAAAAGCCCGTCTGGTTTGAATAGCTATCTCAAACTTGCATGGCTCTCACCACCTACCTCTCTTTGTGCAAGAGGTGCTGTGCCACATGAGCACATTTTATTATTCCTTGCTGAAAAGACTTCTTATCAATCAAGAAGTGTCAATGCGCCGAGCAGATGCGGTTAGGATTACGCCACTGGGAACTGCCCCTATCCACGGAACGCCAGCTAACCACATGCTACGGACGAATATATGGTTCTTTTTCAGGGATATGGTAATCCTCACATGGTAATTCGGGACCGCAGCCCTATACAACCTTGCGATTAGTCTATCAGAGACGGCAAGAAGGAAAAGCGCAGTCTAAGCAATGCTAACCCTTGCCTAGCCAAAACCATCCTACATGATCTCTAGAGCATTCATCGTTTACATTTTTTGTCTCTCTAATACCTGTCCATCGGCTATGTTTCCAAACTCGTCCTTGGTAGCCATTGCTGAGCAGCGATTTGCCATAACAAGATAGTGTAGTAAAAACCAAACTCTGTCATTGCCCATTGCGCCCTGTTTCCATAATTAATTTCTGTTCATCCGCCCGTCGCTCCATGCTTTGCTTTCACTTCTACTCTGTAATACGAACCCGACGTCTCGCGACAGTTTCCCGCCATCCTGGATCGCGGGCAGCCTTGACATGGTGTTAGGTTGCGGGTCTCGTTTCCTAACGGACCGGCAGTAGGGGCGAAGGGTTAGGCACGGCGGGGCTATGCACGTCTCACAAACGGACATAAGCAGATGACTAGAGTGACATAATGTTCATAGAGAGAGAGCTGCAAACTTTGCCTTGTTTGCCTGAGTAGTCAGCGGATGAATTGCAGTGTCAGCTCATCGCGTGAGAGCTCCGGGTAGCTTCAATGTTAGTAATAAGCGAAATCTTACTACAAACCCAGGGTTGCTCAACGAACAGGATGCTACAAGGGTTTAGCTTAACGTTGTAACGTGCATTTTAATCAACCAGGACGTCATCCAGCCTTCCCTTCCGGTTTGTCTAGCTATTACCTTGCCAAGTGCCGCAGCACTACAGAGTTTTATCAAACATGTGCTTGACACCTTGTGCCAAACAATCAAGTCTTCAATGCAACAGTCTGTCACAAACGCTCTGATTCCGTGGTTGAGTGATAATTCCATGTTGATTTTCAGTGGCGGGAACATGGAGATGGTACCTTTTTTTAATCAATCAAAAACACCTACAAGACACTGCTTCACTTGTAATCACGGACCACTCGATTGCATACACAGGTGAGAAGAGGGCGACGATATGCGCGCAAATGAAGCGAGAGGGCGGCGGTTGCGCGTAGAGAAGAGTCAATTTGAGGGCTTGAGGGAAGCTTGAAGGTGACCCGATGCAATAGATTAGTTTTATCGGTGCAAGGACGTGTCTCCATCGTCATATTGTTTAAAGCGTACTGCTGAGGGGCCAGGTGCTAATTTCCTTGTCATTTAGATACAAGTTGACATGTCTAAACAAACGTCGTCGACCACGAAAGCAAAGTTACTTGAATCTTCATCATCAAGCGCACAGCTTTCTGATAATGAATTCCAAGTCACAATCTGCAAGAGCGCGAGTATGTCAATCAAGGAGGGCAAGTTAAGACATCATTGAACAAAAAAGGGTTTGGTATTTACGAAGATGATAAATGTATATACATAGAATAGAGAAAAGGTCATTTCAGCTTTTAAACTGGCCATACACCTTTCAATAGCGTGCCGACTAGCAGCCGCATTCCGCCCAAGAGAAAAAGTAAGCAGGACAAAAAGGCGTCGCTTAGATCCTTCCGTAGCCAGCAGTGTTGACGACGTTCTTAGCGCTGTTGGCAGAGCTAGCAGAAGCAATGTGCTTGCCCTTGAAGCTGGCGAGAATAGCAGTGTCATCACCGGTCATCTTGCCAGAGCTGCCGTAGGCGTTCATCTGGCAAGAGCGGCCAAGACCGGCATCGCACTGACTGCCACCGTCGGCGACGACCTTGCCATCAAGACCCGGCTGAGCAGCCTCGGCAACGTTCTGGAAGACGTTACCCTCAGCAACGATCTTGGCGCCGTTGTCGGCCTCGAAAGCGTGCTTGGAGTTGGCGTAAAAGTAGTTGTTGACGGCATGGAGGATAGTGTTACCGGCGACCTTGGGGGAACGGCCGGAAGTGTGGTGGATGTAGTTGTTCTTGAGGGTGACCATGTCGTTGGCGCCGGTGAAGTACATGCCCCAGTAGTGGTGGCTGGATTGTTTGTCAGTGCATGTTGTGCAATGTGTGTATGAGAAGCTTACCCGTCGCAAGTGGCAGACCAGGCGGTGGCACCGTTGATCTCGTTGTTGGTGATGCTGACCCTTCCGGAGGCCTTGTTACCGAGGACAATGTGCTGGCGGGCAATAAGGTCGGTGGTGACGTGGTCGATCCAGATCATGTCGGCACCGTCGACGGTGATGGCATCACCACCCCAGACGTACTGAGGGTTGATCTCAGTGAAGCGGACGTTTTGAATGATGACATTCTTGGCGCCGTTGACCATGCGGATACCCTTGCCCTTGATGACGCCCTTGGAGCCCTGGCCGATGAGGGACTTGTTGGAGCCGACGGTGATACCGAGCATACCAGCCTTGTCGTAGGTGATGCTGCTGACCTTGGGCGCGTTGGGCTGGTAGTTGTCACACCATCCGTCCTTGTTGATAGCAATCTGACATCCAGAGCCAGTGCCCCAAGGACGGCAACCAGCAGAGGTAGCGCGTCCCTCAGTGCCAGTGAAGTCGAACTCCTTGGTGAGGACAATGGTGCGAGCGTGGGAGTCGCCGAGGTAGCTGATGAGCTCATCAGTAGACTTGGGGTACACTGGCGAGGCGTTGCCGCCTCCAGTGACGCCCTTGGCGAAACCCTCAGCGGCGCCCTTGACGGCATCAGCAGCGCAGACAGTGGTGGCGAGAGCCGCCGCAACAGCGGTAAAGAGAGAGTACTTCATCGTTCAAGTCTAGTTGGATTGAAAATAGAAAGAATGGATAGCAAACACAGTTTGCTGAAAAGAATGTTGGTAGAGTTGAACGAGAGTGGAGTGAATGACAAGACAAAGCTGGATGATCTAGAAACCGGTGGCTGAAGTCGCATCTTTATATGTCACAGAGGATTCAGGGCTGTTACCCGATCATGACCCACACCTTAATCAGAGGAACAATCCTTCGGAACATTCACCAGGGCCCCGACATGCCGTTCATCACCGAAAGTCGGTAGCTGTCGGAAACAAACTACCATGACTAGGGCATCGGAGCCGTGTGCCGCGGTTCTGGAACGAATGGAATGTACTCGTGCTGGGCGAAAGCCATATAGTCGCCGGCGGAGAGTGGAGTACAATTGATGCGCTCAGGGTACTGCTGCAAAACGGAGGTTTACAAACAGCATGGCGCTGCGGACGTAGTCTCACAAAGGGTCTAGTTTGGCGTGTCCCGCTCCTGTCGTTTCATGTCAACATGACAGGGCTGGCGCTAGGTCCACATTAACCACTTTTGATCACGGTTAGCAGAGAACATGTATATTGAGCTTATCAGGCTTAAGATTGGGTACCTAATTACAAGGACACGGCACATATGGAGGCTACGTGCGACTGTGCTCTACATGTTGCGGTCCACAGTGTTGATGAGTAATATTTCCGATAGGTGGAGGAACACACTTGAAGTTCTGCGCCACATCGTTTGAGATAAGCCTGGCTGGGCAAGTTTCATCCTTGACCCGCGGCTAAGAATCACAATCTGCAACGTGATAATCTGCAATGTGATAGTCTGCAGTGTACAGAGCCTTTCTGCGGTTTTGAGAAATTACTGCCACTGTTCAGTTCGCCCTGCTGAGACAAAATTTATATTTTTTTCTGCCATTCCGATTTCTCGGCAGTTCATTTGCCAAGCTTGGGTACCTGAACATAGCAGCAGAAAGGACCGATACTATATTAAGCCCATAGTGTCTGAACACGATGGTAAGATGGTGTTGTCGGACGCCAAGATAGTCGCAAAAAAAAAGGATGGGACCGTAGAACTGTTGCGGTGAGGCTACTCGGGCGATGTGCGGAAACCTGGAACGCTAAGACGTCGCTAGCGGCATCTATATGCGGTTAGAGGTCCAACACGTGTTTGTGCATGACAATGTCCCGTCCAGTCGCCAAAACAACAACGAAATGAAGCAACCCAGATCCCAGGAGCTTCTCCACTGCCAGCCGGTTGCTTGACCCAATCACAGAGGCCAACGTCATCGTAGGGTGCAGACTGCAGGGCTCACACGCAGCCTTTAGGCAAACATGTCGTACCAAACGTATGGCAGCAGCCAGTACCATCACAGGCAGAGCAACGAGTATGGTGCAGCGCGGCGTAAACGTGGCAAATCCTCTCGACACCAGCATGCAGCTTGGTCATCCGACTACATTTCTGAACCAGTATACTCGAGCTCGGACGACTACATCAGGCCACCGAATCAACATCCCACTTCTGCGCAATACGAGAGTCCCTCGATGAGTTCAGCGTACAGACCCCGGCAAAGAGGGCCCACGCTCGACCAGACTTCCTCGCCATATCAGCCTGGATATGAGCCGCGTAGGACGGCTCGGCAGCGCTACCGGTCCCCGTCACCTGGTCCAGATTACATGGCGCAGTCGGTGCGAACGCAAGATGAATACATAGCCACCCCAGCAAGGACTATACCCGGTGCTTTTGTGGATGAAACTCCTGAGTACAGCCCAGAGTACAATGAATATGGAACTGAAACTAGTTCACCGCTACAACACTCTGCTCCCAGAGATTACGACGGGCGTCGAGAAGTCCACGATAGCCCGCCGTACGTTGAGAGAAGTCACCGTCAACATCCCAAAAATGGCGGCTGGGGCCAGAAATCAGGCTTCCAGCAGAGCCATGGTGTCGGATCCCACAAGCTAGAAGATTACCAAGAGGCGAAGCAATTCCTCGACAGATTGCACGCGTTCCATGCGCAAAACAACCGCCGCGATGATGATCCATCCGACGAGGAATATGACCATAGTGATGAGGACAGCGACTGGCACGACCAACATGCCTACAACGCGAGATGCCATACACCCGACGACTTCCAAGCCGTAAAAGAAGCTCTCGAGCGTATCCGAGCAATCGGCGCACCGAAGCCTCCACCCACCAAGGCCGAGTATGCGCCCCGTGATGAGAACATCAACAAGAAGAACAAGAGGCAGTCTGCTGCTCCCCGCCGTCGTCCCAAAGAACCCAAGGAGCCCAGGATACCCACGGAACAGCGTAGATGGGATGCACCCAACACATCTCGCCGACGAGCGCCCCAACCGCGCCTAGACGACTACAGAGAAGCAAAGCAGTTCCTCGCATGCTTCCAAGCGCTCGAGGCGAATAGTAAACGAGAGGAAGAAGAAGCTGAGCGCTCCGACGAAGAAGAGTATATCAGCGAGTCTACATCTGAAAACGACTACCCCCGCAATGAGCCCAGAAAGCAAATCGCCTATAACACTGTCGTCGACCCAGAGCCAGAGCAGCAACAGAGATGGGATGTACCGCACGGTGCAGCACGTAGAAGCCGTCGTGAGCTGTTTGATACCTATCCAGCTCCTAGCACCACTTTCACCGATCAACCTCGTTCTCCCTCGCCGCCAGCTTCGGATCTAGCTTCGTACCGCAGCGCCGTCCTCTCTGGCCCTCCATCTCGCTTCCCTTCAACCGAACGCTCGTATCGGTCTCGATCGCCATCTGTCCACAGCCAAGCCAGCGACTGTTGTTCTATTCCCCCATCGGCCTCCGCCTCCGCACCGCAGAGTCCACGGATTCAAACCGGACCGCAAACGTTCCCCCCTCCGCTCCCATCATATTCTTCCTTCTCTAGACCGCCGTTAGATAAGCCTCGACCGCGTGGTCGCAGTCACAGCCAAGCCAGCGACTGCTCTTCTATCCAGGACTCCGCATCCAGATCTGCCTCTCCAGCACCGGCGCCGTCGCAGGGTCTCCGACACAAACAGCCCCCGCCTACACTCCCATCGTATCCCTACTCGTGCTCTTCCTTCTCCAGACCGCCGCAGGACGGGCCTAGATCCCGCAGTCAGAGTCGCAACAACGGAATTCCAATTCGCACCGAGACCGGCCGCAGTCCAAGTCGAACCCGATCCACGCACAGTGATAGCGACGACAACGGCATAGCAGAAGGAAGCGACTACCTACCTTCCGACACAGACCCTGGATCCGACAACGAGCACAACCCTTCCCGCACAAACAAGGCGGCTAAACACACCACCGACGGAGCTGTGCACAGTGACGATAACGGTATTGGTGAGGGGAGTGATTACCTTTCCACCGACGACGACGATGATGCTGCACGAAGCGACATTTGCTCTGCCCGTGGCGGGGCGGCTGGTGGGAGAGGGGTAGCGAGGGGGGTCGGAGGAAGGCAAGCGATGTGGAGTAGAAAGAGCGAGAGTGGAGATGATGATTATGATGATGAGGGGGACTATATGAGTGCGGAGGATGAGGAGTTGATTGGAGAAAGGTATTATGGGCGGTAGGGTGTAGTGGTTTTGTTGTTATTGGGGGGAGAAATGGGAAGGGGGTGGTGGTGGGAGAGAGGAGACGGAGAGACGGAGGGAGAAGCGGGAAGGGGGGAGAGGGTGTAGATCAATGTGTTTGAAGTAACAGAGGAAGATGTGTAGACAAACTTGTGCATAAAGCTTTTCTTTTCTCATTTCCTCTTTCTTTCCGCAATCGCCATCGCTGGTTTAATGGTAATGACGGCTTCTCCAGACATCATCTTCAGACATGACAATTCGTCAACATGTTGTTGCACCCTGTCGATTCATCGTCGTCGTTGCATCTTTCATCACCAGAACATGTTTATTTGAGCCCGAGGGACCCCTTTTTCTTCTCCCATCAGGCCTGGGTAAGTTCTTTCGCTCTTTGCATTCAGTTTCCATTGGTGACAATAGACCATAGAGTCCATCCCTATCTTTTTCGACGCCCATACCTCATGTTGAGTTGGTCGAACACGGATGATAGCTCAAACGCCTCATCTTGTAGTATGATACAGTTTCTTCGCCCACACCCCTATCTCTCTCTCTCTCTCTCTCTCTCGCTCCCACACACTATCGTAGACTCGTTACGCACTCGTAGTCGCCTCAGCAGCATCCGGAACCACCGCCTCAGCCAGAGCCTGCGGAGCAACCAGCTCAGCAGTCGTCATGGGGCCCTTTGGCCACGGCTTACCGAGCGCATCTGAGACGCGAATGATTTGGTTCTTGGGGCCTGGCACACAGCCTGTATAACGTCAGTCAAACGCGCTCTGCCACTGTCTTGAAGAAGAAAGAAAAGAAAAAAAGACTCCCCCTTGGCACCCCATCAAAGAATTTCGAGACGTACCAGTAACAACAACAATACCATTCTGCTCATCAATCTGCAACACCTTGAGGTTCTTGACCGTAACACTCTCGTTGCCCATGTTACCGGGCATGCGTTTCCCAGGCAAGACACGCGAACCGGAGCCTTGGGAGCCTCCGGCCGAACCCATACCGCGGTGCATGAGCGATTGACCGTGGGAAGCGGGTTGACCGCCGAAGCCGTGACGTTTCATGCCCTATACGTCTTGAATCAGTTATCGGTGCCGCATTGAATTGAATCGGGCGAACTCACACCAGCGAAACCCATACCCCGACTTATCGCCTTGACATCCACCCACTGCCCTTGTGTGAACCAATTCGCTCCGACCGTCTGTCCAATCGCAACTTGTAGCCCCGCCTCGTCGCGCACTTTGAACTCGGCTACCCACCGCTTCGGGCTGAGTCCTGCGCCTGCAAAATGACCCAGCATCGGCCTTGTCACGTTGCGTGCCTCCTTTTGTCCTGCGCCTATCTGGACTGCCCAGTATCCATTCTTTTCCCTCCGCTTGTGCGCCACGACTTCATTGCGGTCTAATTGCAGCACTGTGCAGGCTGTCCTCTTGCCCGTTTCTTGGTCGTACATGGACGTCATGCCCTTCTTGATGGCAAGCAGACCTGTTCGGAGTGGCGTGCTGTGGGCTTTTCGCTCGAGTGCGGCCGTGGATGTGCTGTTCAGGGCCGTCTTTGCGGGGTGATGTGCGAATCGGTCGGGTTTGGGCTTAAAAGTAGACTTGATGGTTCGGATCGACGTGTATGCGATTGCGGGCCGCGATATTTGGGCATTTTGCTGTAGCAAACATCGCGCGGCTGATGGCAGGAGGAAGGACGGAGGCAGAAGCCCCCAATTGAGGGGTGCTTTGGGCGGCATCGTCGTTGTGGGAACGTGATGGCACGGCGTCCATGTTCGCCGCGGACATTTTGCTATGCCGCTGAAGCTTACGGGCAGCGCACGGACCCAAAGGCACGTGAAGCGGCCTTCAGCCTCCCAGGTGCCGACGCTAGAGCCCTGCCTTGAACATGTCATGCTCAAAGTGCCGCTTCGATACCTAAAGGCGTCATTTGCCGTTACGAATGTAGTCGAAAACAACGCCTGAAACGCACTTCACATCAAATATTACAAAGCTTTAGATATGCATATATTTTTGGCCTTTTTGAGCGAGGCCCTGTCCTGCAGGTTGAGTACCAAGATACAATAGGAGACTGTTCAAGTCAGACACTGCCCGTTTGCTCGACGTACACTATGTACTACATTCTCTCATTCCCTCTCATAAACAAAAAAAGAATCAAAAAAAAAAGCGTAGCAATGGGTATCCTCCAGTTGTTAAAACGCCAAATACTCCTAGCACCACCAGTGATGCTTAATGTGACATGCAAGTCCCACATGACATGAACGAAATGGCTTGACTTTCTTCTGGAATCAGAATGAGTCCAGCAAGTAGCCAGGTTGGCTCAGTTAATCGGCTCAGTTGGGCAGTATGTTGGCGGGGTTCCCTTGAGCGACACAGTTTGGAGGCAGTGTCTGTCACGAGTCAGTACTTCTGTGCGAAACTTGTTCAAGTATCCAAACTTACGTGCGAGACTACAGAGCCTGGGCGCACGATGGTGTTTTCACCAATCTTGACCCCCGCTTCAATTACGCAGTTGTCGCCAATGTAAACGTTTTTCCCAATGTGAACCTCGTGTGCAACTTCCGTTCCGTTGCTGCCTTTCAACGACTTGTTGTCGGTTGGAGTCTTTAGCGTCTGGATCGTGACTCGGACGCCTATCTTGGTATTCTTTCCGATGCAAATCCTGGCCGAGTCGTGAAGATGACAATCAGAGCCAATAACTACGTCGTCGGCAATGTTCAGGTGATATCCGTAGTCACAAGTAAATGGCGCGGCGACAAAGACGTTGCGGCCCAAGTGACTGATGATATCTGGTGTATCTTTTCGAGGCCTAACCCATCTCGCAGCTACAATGGTTCTGAACAGGTTCTCTCGTGTTTGCTTTGACAATTGGTTCGAAGCATAAGCTGTGCTGTTGAAGTTTTGCTGGGCTCCCGTTGATGCGTGGCGTTCGTCCATCAAAATCCTGTCGAAAGGGAGAAAAGGTTCGCCAGCAAGCATTTTGTCTTTTTCCGATTTGTACATGATGGAAGAGGTTGGAGTAAAGTGAGTTGGCGACCGTGAAGAGGGCATAGTAGTTGGCGGCGGCGGGGGTGGGGGTGGGCGAGGGTGCTGCTGTGCCACATGATGCTGTACCACTGGGTTGGTAGCCACGACAGGAGCAGGAGCAGGACTACTGGTAGAAATGTGGCTCATGCTGTGTGGGGTGTGGTGATAGGCGTGGTGGTTGTGTTGATGGAGCGGCTGTTGCGGTGGAAGGGGTGCTTGGTGTTCGTGGCTTAGATGCCTCTCGTGCTGATTTGTGCCGGGTTGTGTATACGGTACGGAAGCCGGCGGTGGGGCCTCTGGAGGGTAAGGTGCTCGAACTGGTGGCGGTGGCGCTGACGTTGGCTCAGGCCAGTTGTTCCAGGGCTTGCGGTCCAGACCACCTGCCGAACGAATCTCTGATGGCGGGTACGAAGCTTCAGTGGTACGGGGAGGGCAGTGCGGAATGTGAGGCTGGCTACAGCCGGAACATGTTGGTATGGCGGAGAGCCTCTCCTTAGCTTGCAATGCCGGCGGGGCTTTGGCAGCTCCGTTTTTTGGCCAAGGTACCTTGTTGGCATAGCCTTCACAGACGAAGCCGCCTCGCGTGCAGTTGTTGCCTGTTTACAAGTTAGATGCTGGGCTGGGTTGACATGATGGTAACTAACACTCGGGTTTGGCTTCATCGCACTTCTTCTTCCGCCTTCTGCATGTGCCGCATCCAGTTTTGGTTCGGTTGGCGAACTGCTACGAAACGTCAGAAAGATCAAAAGATGAAGGGGGTTTGAATCGCTTACCCTTTTGCGCTTCTTCAGTTCGACCTGCACACCAGCACGGGTAACTTCAGTGGCGCTTGTGTCGTCCTGCTCGAGTTCGACGATACTCCCAAGGCTACTGCGGACAGGCTCGGTAGGGCGGCGCTCCAGATGCTCCACGTGGTGTTGGTGGCCGGTGTGAGGCAGTTCACGGGGCTCCGTTTGCCAGCGTCGTTCGACGTCTAGGCGACCCAAGGGTGGCAGGCTCCGCTGCTGGGGTGCCTCCATGGCGGAAAGGGTGTCCCGGTTCACAGGCTGATAGGGATGTGGCAGTCGGCGCGAACTCGCTACTGCCTCGTCTGGGCTGCGGCGGGCGACGCTTTCTTCTACCGACGTCGAGCGCCTTCTCTTGTTGGCGTTTTCGGGGGATCTATCTCCACTGCTAACGGTGGAGGCACTGCTATCACTTCTGGGTGAGTGGTTGCTGGTGTCCTGGTCTCGGGCGGGCGGGCTCCAAGTCGAGGATTTGGCAACTACGGGTGGTCTCTGTTCGTCGGTGGGGCTCAAAGACGATCGGCCATTGACGGATGTAAAGGCTGGCCCATGGGGAGCGGTATTGAAGGCGGGCATGTACAGCACAGTCGACATGTCCAAGGCGAGAGGGATATCAAAGGCAAACTACTGGGAAGTGCACAGAGGTCGTCCAGCCACCATTCTACGTGTTCTTCAACGGGCCTCGGCAGGAAGATTTTGTATTCTGTTCCACAATGCAGTGGGCGGCTTTCGCGCTTGCTTGGTTGCTTGGTTGCACCTGCACTTGGTGGATGGGATGGGATGGGAGAGGCAAAAGATGAGGGGGGGGGGGGGGGGGGGGGGGGGGTAAGGGTCTTGAGCAGTCAGGTACCGACAGACCAGTTGGGCAGTGGGATGAGGGCGGGCGGGCCTTTTGGGGGAAGTTGGGACGTGCCCGTGATGGTGGTGGTGGTGGTGGTGGTAGTAGTGGCAGTGATGGTAGCAGTGCTGGTGAGGGTCGCGTCCGTGTAGAGGGCAGCGATATGGATCGGGTTGGATGGGTGAATGTGTGTCGATGCTTGGGCGGTTGCCAGCTCGACGCGGGAACTGCTGCGCCTTTTCCACGGCGGGACGAACTGTATATGGCGCGAGACGAATGTGGGAGGGGCGACCCGACGGCAGACGCTCCTGCCAGCGGATGAGCAGCAGGCTTCCAACGGAGGGCGGCTGTTCGCTCCTTCTGCTGCTGGCGCACACATGGGTGGTGGACACCCCGGGAGGTACCCCCCGGTCGTTCATTCCCTATTGGCCCGAGCTGCAGGCCGCCCCTGCCCCCCGCGTTTATCTGTCCCACCCGGGCTGCGAGCGAACGAGTGCCGAAGAGGTCGTAGAAGGGCCAGAGACGCGGTTCCTTCGACTATCTACATAATAGACCCTGCATTTTGGGTGCTGCCACGTTTTTTTCGCGGAAAAGTCGCGTCTACAGCCCTACAGCCGTTTTCTGGGTGTAGAGGAGGGCAGAGTGGGCGGAGAGGCCTCTAGGATGGCACAGACGACTGCGTGCAACCACCGCTCCCGGCCTGCTGGCATGCGAGGTTGATCGACCCAAAATCGTTAGGAGGATGCAAGCCAACGCGGAACCCTCACATTAAACTGCAGTGGCGCCTTGACTGGCACCACACCTCATCTCTAGCCTATCCTCGACAAGACTCCCCAAACGCGCGACAATACACCGTAGCCGCGCTCAACGCTCCCGCACAGAACCACCAGCACCACCAGCACCACCAGCACCACCAGCACCATCACTGCCACTGTCACTGCCACTGCCACTGCCGCTACTACCACCAAGCCTTGGGTGCGAATCATCATTCAGTCATCACTATGCATCCTCACCTCTCACCCTCCCCTCCATCCGCCACCATCACTCAATCCACTCTCCGCATCAAACCACTGCCTGCGTATCGCCCACCGTCCCGCGCGCTTCCATCAAAGGGGGGGCGGGGGGGGGGGGGGCTTTGCCGCTCTGTCTGAAATGTGCGATGATGATGACCTCTCGGCACTGCCTCCTCCTAACCGCCTGCGTAGAGGCCTGCGCTGGTTTCAAGCCCAGCACCAAACAAGAAGGCGCTCATGGGTCTCGCCGTGTTTCATTTATGACATCCACGCCGCGCGCGCTCCACGCCCACAATCCAACCTTGACCTCGCCGGATTGCCCCTCCCTGCTCCGGTCGTATGGCCCTAGCAGCATCAAATATGCTCAATTGCGGCACCGCTTGTCCTGGCATCCATGGTGCCGTTGCGACGTTTGCCATGCAAAGCCACAGTGATGCCGACCTTGGTTGGCTGACCGGCCCGTCTCATACACTCCCTCATCTACGCGCGCCTCGCATGCAAACTTTGCGGCACCAGGAACCCGCGCGCTCCAGAAAAAAATAATTGTCTTCCAAACCTCCACCAATGCGCGACGGTGTCAGTGCGAGAGCCGCGACCCTCCTCGGCTAATGTAGCGACCTGAGCAACTTAACCGTCACGTTCTCTAATCGTCTGACTCTCGGCCTCTGCTCCATGGTCCGTCATGCCTCTAACCCATTCGCGCCCTCTAGCCAATAGCACCTCATCAATCTCGCCACCCCTACTGACCTGAATAACTCGTCGTCTACCGCGGCCGTTCGTCGGTTGTGTCACGTTGTCGTGACATTCATCCTAAATCATGTCCATGTGCATGTGTGTCTGCCGCACAAAAATCCAACTCTCCGTCGCCTTGGTTCTCGCGGCGCGTTCCGTTCCCGCTAGCGATCACACAAAGACCTGGAACTGCGCCGCACGGCATTGCCTTTGCTACGCCGCAAAAATTCCAACGTGGTGGAATCCTACAACGGGAAGCCCCTTGCTTGGGTGCTCAGTCAGCAGAAGGCCTTCCAGCTCTGCCTCTCGCCTCATCCTTCCGTCCTATGACTCGAGTAGCGAACGGGAAGCGCGGAACTACGCGTTTGTCGCCAACGTCCCAGCCCGCCCTCCTCCGTGCTAATACCTCGACTATCGGTAGTGCTCCATTCTCGTCCGTAACCTGACGATGCAACACCACGTTCGCATAAACGTCATGCTCTTCGCCATGATTTATTCACAAACGTCCGCCCTTGGGCAAGTACTTCCCCCTCCACGTGAATTTTGCGACCCGCGCATCAATTACCGTTTCAGCACCCTTTTGTCCGCGACAGCTGCGACGTTTTCCATGCCTTCGCCAGCCTTGCAGTATCCGGCCTCACCGACAAAACAGCTGGAGGATTCTTCATCGGTAAAAGATCGCGGCGTTACCCAGAAGCGATCCACATTCGCGTGCAGCGTGCTATACTCAATTTGATGCCATTGCAAAATCGTAAATCTTCTCACTCACAGTCGCTCTTCTACACGAGGTCAGTCTTTGCCGAGAAAGGACCGGTATTGGAAACAAATATACTTCTCGTCTTTTCTTCGCCCATGCAACTCGCATCACACAATCACTGCGCGGCATACGGCGTCACCGAGGGCTGCGGCGCAGCTTGAAAATCTTCCTTGATTACGTGTGCGGCGTCTGAAGGATTGGGCATCCAGACGGCTCACACCAACACAATATCACCGATGTAATATCGTTAAGGCTGACCTCGGACGTGGTTTGTGTCGGGCGATGCACGAGGCAGTAATCGTTAACCTCATCATTTGAGCATGCCAACTACCCTCTGCTCCAGCCACACTGCATGTCGAATTGGATCAATCGTGCCGAAAACACGACCTCCCCATCGGTGGTGGGCATTGGGCGACATCTAAATACAGCAGAAGCTGATGTGCAGCGGCGCGATACCGCATTGTAAGGATACGATATTGTACCGAAGTCCGCCCATATTTTCTCCCAACCGAACCATCCCTTTCAATTTTTTTTATACCTGAGCAGCGTGAAAAAGCGGACCAGATTCTGGGGAGATGGCATGGTCCTATCGAAGCAGTAAGGGGGGGCCGCAACCCGTCCTTCCGCGCCACTTGTACCGCGCTGTCGGTTTATGATTGCGACGTTGTATGTCGACGCAAATTGACTGTTTATACAGGCTCATGTGTGCGACACCCTCACCACTTGAAGAAAAATCGAAATCGCCTGGACTACATGAGAGCACATGTTCTGCAGAACAACAGCTATGACGTTTTTTTTCTCTCTCTCTCTCACTACCTGCGGCCTGCAGTGGGTACACACGCACACTCTAGGATAGTCCCAGCGCCAGCGCTTACCAAAGCGCCTAAAGTTTCAACCAATCTGCGCCTGCCCGCTCTTTGGCCAAACTGCCGAGCAAAGAGCATTTCGATAGAAAACAATAGCTTTCTTTTATTCGTGCGTGTTTTGACCCTTACTCCGCGTGTCGCCCTTGTGTGATGGATATGCATCTTGCATCTGCACGGTGGCCCGCCTCTCTCGACCAAGATTTCCCGCCGAGACGAGCGATTGACGAGGCGAACCCTCCCTTTTTTTTCGATTACAAGACATATCGATGGCATTGTACTACCGTTGCAACACAGAGTGACATCTCGCGCTCTCGCTTGGATGTTCATACTCGGAACGTGACTGGCCGGGCGGCTGGCCGGGCGCTACTGCATGTGGTCTAGCGAGTCGCTGCGATTCAAACTTTATACTATTCATTGCTACTTCTGCAAGTTTACATCAAGTGCTTCTCTCTTCCCTCGGGCGAGCACTCCTGCCCCGGTAGTCCGACTTTCTCTCTTTCTTTCTCTCTCTCTTTCTTCCTTTCCAGGGATCATTATAGTCGGTGGGTTTCACTGGGGATAGTTCCCGCCCGCGATGCAGGTTGCCGATGTAGCCTTTTCGCAACGCATGGTTGGCTGTGGCGGCGGGAATCGTATGGAGCGCGGGCTAACTACGATAAGTCTTGTACCCGTGACTCGCCACTCTGACCTTGTTGGGGGGATGAAGGAAGGAAGGAATAGACGCGAGCAAGAAGAACTTGGTCTTCAATCCATCGCGTGTGCGTGCTAAGCCAAGTCCAGGACAACGCTCCGTCATGGTACATTTGCCCAAAGCTAGGACTAGCTCACATGACCATGACAAAGTGGTACTCGCTTCCTTGCTACCTTACTTGCACGCAATAGCTGCACATTGCACATTGCGCAGCGGCCCTACTGTATTTCCAAGAAGAACGAGAAAAAAAGAAAACGCGCGCTCTCTCTACCTACCTAATACAATGTTTGGGAAGCGTAACCCTGCTCCTCTATAAATAAATTTTTCAAAAAAAGGTGAGGTACTCGCGAGTACCCATTCTCTCGCGTGCGTGCTAGTTGTAAAGGAGAGCAACGCTCGATGACTATGGCTGTGTGGAGGAGCGAAGCCCAAGCTCTTTTTCTGTTTCCCTTTCTTTCGGTAAAAGGCAACCGTAAATGTAGTTTGCGAATGCTTCTTATAATACAAGCTATCTCGACAACATGTGTAATGGGGGTGGGGGGAGCTATAGAAGAGAGTTGTTTCTACTATCCCAGTATACCTACTACAGTCGTAACCCTATATACACACCTCGACTACGCTACGACTTATCTTTTTTTTTGTTTTTCTTCCATCCCGCTTATTCCTTTGACTACAGCCCTCGCTACGAGAGATTTACATCTAGGCCGAATTGGTTTTCTTCGTTGCTTTCGGTTAGTCCTCTACGCGGGAAGATGGATAGTATTTCCGTATGTTTGTGCTTTGATGTGTGTGTGTGTGTCTGCTTTATTTACTTTTTTTCCTTCTGTTGTTAACTGTACAGATTCTTGCAATGAACTTGGTATACGATAGACTATGATGATGTGATTTTCCCAAACTAGCGATACACAAAGTCTTGTGGAGGGGTATCTGAAGACGAAAAAAAATAAGAAAAAGAATAGAGACGAAGAAGAAGAAGAAAAGACAAAAAGGAGACGCATTTATGCGTGCCCTTGATGCATGTAAGAAGTTGAAAGTTGTAAAGTACAGGAAAAGAAGGGGTAACATCTCCTTTTCCGTCTGTAATGCCCCTCTTCTTTGACCCCCCGCACACCCCCACCTACCTGGAGGGGCGACTGTTATGCATGCCTGCTCTCTCTCTCTCTCTCTCTCTCTCTCTCTCTCTCTCTCTGGCGAGGTCTCCTTCGTTCCTGATTTGTGCAGCTTTCCTCCCAACTTTGGATTTCCTCATGTGCTGACACTTGGAACTTTGCCCGAAAGGCTTCCTTACGGAGGGGATCAAGACATACAGGCAGCCAAGGCAGCCTGCTCATCTTGCGTGATTGTCTAATCCGTCTTCCAATGACTGGTCAACCGGCCATCGTCATCGGCATTCGAAATCTTGAGTTCGATAGCGTAAAGACCCATGGTAATGCCGAGGTTGATCCATCTCCAAAAGTTACCTCCAGCGTCCCCGCCTTGATTGGTCCACCACTCGCCTGTCACGGCACTTCCATCGCTACCGTTTCCGCTGGCAAAGTGCTGCATGAGCAGACTGGTGTAGACTGCGATGATGATGCTTGGGCTGAACCAGGTCAGGAAGCCAAGAATCTTGGATGTTTCGTCCTCATCGTCCAAACTAGGTTCCTGCGACAGGGCTCGAGCTCCGCTTTCCCTGATGGCTGGTATGATGCGAGCGGCGGCGTACATGACGAAGACGCGGTAGGCTAGGGAGATGATGACCGAGGGTGTAATGGTCATGATAGCGCCAACCATGAGGTTGAAGCCGGTATGGGCGATTGTGGGCAAGGAGCCAAGGGCATGGAGAAGCGTGGTATACGAGGCCATGATGATGGGTGGTAGCGGGGGAAGAGCGGGGTCAGATGGAGCGCTTGACTCGGCCATGGAGCCGGGAGAAGGCTGGTAGTCGGTGAAGATTTGGTAGATGCAGAGGGTGACATAGGCAAACTGTCGGGGGGGAAGGAGGGGTCAGCAGGGGAAATCAGGTGTGGAATGGTCAAACTCACCAAAAGCGATGATTCGACTGGATTGCCTCGTGCACTGACGATGCCCCAACCACCCAGGAAAATGGCGGTTGTAATGGCGACACCAATGAGAATGGCGTCGACATTGCTAATCTCGGGAAAGGTGGTGATGCGCCATAGAAAGTAGACCGAGGTAGAGATGATGGATGCGGAAGTGATGAGAAGGCCAATCTGTATGCTTGTTAGTATGACGGGTGTAGAATGGGCGGGTTCAACGATGCGTACCATCCAGCTGTCGCCGCGTTCCCGGTTCACAACCCATCTTGTAATCTGACCTGCGGCTTGAATGACGAGAAGACTGCAGAAGCCCTCGGCAACCTGGAAGACGGGGGTGCTGTACCTCAGCGTCTTGTCCCAGGTGCCTATGGAAGCGCTCTGCAGTAGACCTTCGGTGCCAAATATCCATTCCTGCACGCTGTCAAAGTCGGCTCGTTTGCCGGCAAAGGTGCGTTCCACCCAACCGGAGTTGTTGTTGGCGTCAATGGAAAACTTGTTCAGGCTCCAGATCAAAAGGGTGGGTATGGCCAGCCATTGCGCCCATGCTACCACATTACACAGAAACCAGCGGAAGCGGGAAGCGTCTGGCGTGGCTAGGCGGAGGATGGAGTAGAGGAAGTAGTATGCGCTGAGAGACAGGGAAAAGGCCAGTCCACAGGTACGACCGCCAATGTCGAAGGCGAGGGGTATGGTGAAGATGATGGCGCCGAGGAAGGTGGTGGACGAGACTACTCTCGTTGCTGTAGCCCACATCTGCGGACGCCGTCGTCGCTGAGGGGCGCGACGGCGGGAATTTGCGGTTTGGAGGGGGGCGCGACTGACGCGCAGGGAGCGCGGATGAGGTTGTAGGGGTGCGCTCGGGGAGAGCGTCGGCGTGGTGGAAGATTCGCAGGCAGCGGGCAGGCTATCGATTATCTTCACGTGTCAATTTCGCCAAGGGCTCGAGCTTTGCGGGCGTGGCTGCACAGTGGCTGCGCAGTCGTGGGCCGTGTCGATGGGAGAGAGGCAGAGCTCGACAAGGGACCAAGCTCAGGCAGGAGAAACTGATGGTTTGATATTGATCTGTGCGAGGAGCAGCCTCGACTTGGGCCTATCGTTCGGAGCGCTGCGTGCTCGCGTGCGCAGTCTGCGAACAACGCAGCGACCATGGAGCCACGGCACGATTCTAGGCCGCACCCTCTGTCCCGGCACCGCCAACGGCTATCCGGCCCTCTCGTTACTGCGACGTCTTTTTTTTCTTTCTTTGATACGCCGAGTAGCCTGCGGTCCTGGCCATCGCACCCACTAGCGCCCGTGCAAATGTGCCAAGCCAGCGCCCGCCGCGGGACTGTCCTTGTTGTGCCTGCCACCAAAAGTTTCTACTAGCGACCACTCGCTGCATGTTCAAACTACGCCTTTTATTCACCACGCCGACCCCAATCCTCCCGACCACATACACACCAGCCAGACGACTTCTCCAACTGGCAAGCTGCCCCCGAACAATGGCCGCCGAAAACCCCGCCAAGAGGCTCAAGACGGATGCGCCCTTGATTGGCACGCACAAGTAGGTAGGCGTGCAAGCGTCGAGCATGAGCGCACCGCTAACCCTACCAGTGGCCACTTCCACGCCGATGAAGCCCTTGCGGTTTCCATGTTGCAGCTCCTGCCGGCCTACCGCGACTCCCAGCTGGTTCGCACCCGCGACCCCGCAGTGCTCGCCGAGTGCCACACCGTCGTCGACGTAGGCGGCGAGTACGACGACAGCAAGAAGCGCTACGACCACCACCAGCGCGGCTTCGACGTCGTCTTCCCCGGCCACACCACCAAGCTCTCTTCGGCCGGTCTCGTGTACATGCACTTTGGCAAGGACATCATCACTGCCGTCACTGGCCTGGAAGGTCCAGACCGCGACCTGCTATACGAGAAGCTCTACAATGACTTCATCGAGGCCTTCGACGCCAACGACAACGGCATCAATGTCATCGCGCCCAAGGATCTCGAGCAGGCGGGGCTGGCCAAGAAGTTTGAGGACCGCGGCTTCAGCATTGCCAGCGTAGTCAACCGCTACAACTATGGCCCCAGGTCCGCTCTCTCCAAAGACACCGAGACCCCAGAGGCCAAGCAGGCCGACGAGGACATGCGCTTCATGACAGCCTCCCGCTTTGTCGGCGAGCAGTTCCGCTACGAGCTGACTGACCGCGCCCAGTCGTGGCTCCCTGCCCGCCACCAAGTGAAGCAGGCCTACGACAGCCGCCTGCAGTATGACGCCCAGGGACGCATCCTGGTCCTTCCCGAGGGCATGCCTTGGGCCGACCATCTATACAACTTTGAGAAGGAGACACAGCAGCCACAGGGCGTTGCCCCTCAGGTTCTCTACGTGCTTTTCCCCGAAGACCAGCCAGAGGGCAAGTGGCGCATCCGTGCCGTCAGCAGGGAGAATGGTGGCTTCGAGAACCGCAAGGATCTCCCAGATGCCTGGAAGGGAGTCCGTGACGAGCAGCTGGACCAGGTGTCTGGCATCCCTGGCTGTGTCTTTGTCCACGCGGCCGGCTTCATTGGAGGAAACAAGTCGTTTGACGGTGCGCTGGCCATGGCGAAGAAGGCAGTGGACATGTAAGGGGCGGTGAATGGGATGGATGGAAACGGGCAAAGCAACCACAGTTGCTTTTTACTTTGCATATGCATTGTCGGCGTTTTGGGCGCTTCATATCAAAAGTTATGATACCAACGACACGCGATTGGTTAGACGGAATCATGGGAAGACATGATTAGGCCAGCGATGCAGGGCCGCAGCAGCCCTGCGCACGTTCATCCGCACTGCGGGGTGATTTGCATGCTTTGTGTTTTTTATGACCAGCTCTCGGGTCTCCACACTCTTTATCTGCCTGCACTTCTCTGCCTATGCTTATCATGGCCGATGTAGAGAATCAAAACATGACCTAATGACCATGACTACTTTTGTCTCACTTGGCATGCATGTATGCAGATGAAGCTACGGAGCCTCCCTCGGTCGGCGCTATCCAGCCCTGACAAGTCGCAGCGCCGACTAGCAGCGACGTCGCACGCACGCACGACAGCGCGAACAAGACCCTGAATCTTGCAGAACTAAGTTTGCAGCCCAGTGCAAGCAGCAGGAACCCCACGCCCTGCGTCAAGCACACCACGGCTCCCGCCAACAAGAGACTGCTCATTGGATCAAGGACGTCATACGGGGAGACTCGGGTCGTGCTGGCCAGACGCCGCCCAGCGAGGCACACGACTCGCGCCGGCCTGTGTCAGCGCCTTTCATGTGATAGGCCGAAAAATGGGTAAGCGGCGTTCCGTGGCGAAGATTTTGTAGATCTTCCGAAAGACAGAGTCGGACAGAAGGCTCTGGTACACCATTTTCGCCTGCTTTCTCTCTGGACAAATCAACCCTCTCCGGCCGTCTTACTTTTGCTGCCAACGCACAATTTCTCCAGCTTTTCACACCGCACATCAGGGGAACCGCTGCTTTGTCGACGACAACAGGGCTCGAGCGGTGAAAAACGTTGGGCGCTTCCCGTCCTCCCCGGCGATCGTTTATCGCGCACGGCCTCGTTTTGTGCTTTACCGAGCCTCCCAGACCTTTTACATCCCTTCACATCCTCCAACCCACCATAAACCCACATCAAAGCCTCGAGGCTCGTCAAATTCACTTTACAAATCTCACCCATCCGAACAATTGCGCAGTGAAACAGCGCGCATAGAACAAACAAGACCGGCTCCAGTCACCGGCACACGACCACGATGAAGTACTTCCAGCAGACGGTAGACTTCGACTACACCTGGGAGGAGGTTTCGACAAGCAACTGGCGAAAGTACGGTCCATGGAACGAGAAGACGCCTCATGTCATCGCCGTCGACACGTTAAGTCGCGCAGTCGACCCAGCCACAGGAATCGTAAGTCACTCCTTTCACGTGCCAGAGGCATCGCGACTTTTCCATCGCGAAGTGGGGCACACGGTCGCGAGCATGAAGCTAATACACGACAGCTCCGAACCGAACGTCTCATCACATGCCGCCAGTCGACACCCAAATGGATACAAACCATCCTCGGTGGCCAGGACACGTCCATGGTCTATGAGACATCCTACGTCGATCCCGTCGCGAAGAAGCTCACCCTCTGCTCCATGAACATGACATGGTCCGACCTCCTCAACGTACGCGAAACCTGCATCTACCAGCCCGTCGCCGCATCACCCGACAAGACTGCCTTTACCCAAAGAGCCGAGATCACCGCCCTCTGCGGTGGCTGGCAAAAGATCAAGAACAGCATCGAGCAGTTCACCGTCGAGCGCTTCCAGCAGAATGCTGCCAAGGGCAAGGAGGGTTTCGAGATGGTGCTCGAGAGAGCCCGACAGGTCTTCCAGGAGCAGCGCGAGATTCTGAAGCTGCAGCAGGCACAACAGGACAGCCAGATCCTGAGGAAAGCCAAGATCTGAGAACACACGTGAAAATGGGTTCTCAACTCCCCTTTCCACCTCTGTCGATGCGTCGACTCGCAAGTGCTGCGAGTTGAGACATTTGACTCATCCCGGCCACCCGGTTACCCGGTCACCACCGACATCCAACTCTACACAGTTGTAGATTCATCATCATCGTCATCATCATCACCACCCCGCTCAACTCTCTTCCACATCTCTCATTTATCACGGCTACGGTGTTCACAAAATCTGTCTGGAGAGGGTTAAAAAGTCGATTTTTTTTTCACACCATACACGGCGTTATGAAAAGCATGGGAAGAGAGGCGCAGATACCCTTTTTTTCCTCCGTCATGCTTGTCCAAATCAGCATTAGACGCCCATGAAGCAGCATTTTTCTTCCATGCACGATAGAAATGACCCTCATATAAATAGCATCATCTAGACCAGACGGGATGTTTGTGTAGTTGAAAACACTATTAGTCTACTCCACTCTATGATTTTCGGGCTTTATTCCTAGCACTGAGAGATCGTGTCGCCGTTCCTTTATACCTTGACTTCGGACTCGATAAATTATTCCATGTTCCTCGAAGAGACGTTTTTCTCTGAGCACAAACTATCTTACTATGCTCTCTCTCTCTCCTTTCGAAGCTGCTCGGTACGACAAACAGGGCGGAATATTGCTCCGAGCGGGTTACTCGTCTACTTTGATTACTTATCAAACTAACGCCTTTTTAACGCTAGCTACCAGCCCTACCACAGCAAGGTCACTAAATAGCAACAGCACTAACATCCGAGTTGCAAGCTAAATCGAGGAGAAAACCAGCGCGAAAACAAGAAATAGAGGGGATAAAAAGAAGGGTTCAACCCGTCTACTTGTTTCTGAAGTGGAAAATGTAAAATGGAAGGAACTACCTGGAATAGTAACATGTCCTACCAACAGCTTACTACTTGGATCCAAACAAAACCCTTGATGCTTACCATCAACCCCCTCCTTCCCCTGGCGTGCAGGTCATATGATAAGGCTGATTTCTAGTCTCGCCGCAACTGCGGGGCTTGGATACACGAATACGCTGGATACGGTCTGAGTTGCTTACCTAGGAAAGTTTCGATGAGAAGATTACATGGCAGGGTTGGGCCGACTCGGAGGAATAGCACGATGTGGATGAGTAAGTCGTGAAAGAGGGAGCGGGGGGAGGAGAGAGGCAACATCGTTTACTCAGGGATGCAGAGGGGGGATGTAGCAGTAGCTAGAGCGGAGGTAATGTTTTGTATAAAGGATGGTGGGCAGCTGCATCCTGGATTGAGGGCCATCATCACTTCCACCTCCACTCGTCTTGAAAGGCAATCTTCCTCTTTGGATCGCAAACAAGATCAACACCGGACGTGAGGTATCCACAAGAAACTCGGTCCAAGATCAACGACACATTCGTCTACTTTGGTTTGGCGGGCAGCACTCACGATGAAAATCTTCGCTTCATTTGCTTTTGCCTCGACGGCGCTTGCATTGGTGACTCCAGCGTAGGTTCACCCACCTACCCACACACCCGTCTTTCCTCTCTTTGCAACCTCAAGCTAACCCACATCCCACCAGCAAACTCTCTCACCGTGCCTCCGCCTTACCCTCCCCAGCCTGCACCCTCAACCACGCCCAAACAGCCTCAACGCAATACGTCACCATCAACAACACCACATGCCTCGCGTACCGCCACTTCGGCACGCCATCCACGTACCCCCTACTCTACCTAACCCACTTCCGCGGCAGCATGGACGTAACAGACCCTCTGCTCATCAACCTCCTCGCCTCAAACCGCGAGATCATCCTCGTCGACAACAGCGGTATCGGACACTCCAGCGGCGCCGTCCCCCCCACGATCCAGGAAATGGGCGATACAATGGCAGCTTTCCTATCCGCGATCCAAGTACCCAGGGCTGATGTGCTAGGTTTCTCCATGGGTGGGATGGTAGCGCAGTACTTCGCTATGCAGTATCCGGAAAAAGTCCACAAATTGGTCTTGGCGGCCGTGAGACCGGGACATGGCCCTGATGTTGTGGCCGTCAATCCAGAAGATGCGAATGGGCCTGGTGGCGAGGCTACGAGTCAGCCTACAAAGGACTACATGCTGGGTATCTTCTTCGCCAACTCGAGCTCCAGCCGCGCCAAGGGCGACTTGTGGTGGGATCGCATCTACGAGCGCGATGTCGCCGGTGAAGAGCGCAAGGGGTTTTTGGTGGGGGAGGGTGTGCAGAGGCAGTTGGATGCTATTGTCTCGTTTGCGTCTGACCCTAGTCTCTATGCCCGGCTCGACAATATTACCATGCCGGTGCTGGTGTCGAATGGGAAAAGGGATTTGTTGATGGGCACGCAGAATAGTGTGGTGTTGCAGCAGAGGTTGAGGGATGCGCGATTGGCGCTATTCCCGGATTCGGGACATGGCCATCTTTGGCAGTTTCCGGCCGAGTATGCGGAACTTGTGGAGGCGTTTTTGAGGGGTTAGGGTTGTGTTTGTGTGTTGGGGTTGTAGAAAGCATGGCTGTATGAGGGAGAGAGAGATAGTATGTGTGTGTGTGTGTGGTAGGATGTAAGATTTGTTGAAAGAAAAGGATAATTAGATCGAGGTGACGTGTTTGGATGACATGTATGAATCTACACTTAATACTTTTTTTTCATCAAGATTAGTTGTTAGTCCTTTGTCAAGATACGATCGCACCACATTCGTCTCGGGCAAACATTTCGACGATGGGGGCTATGAAAGGTCCGTGGGATGTAAATGTGAAAGTTACTCAACGTAGGCATGCCGATACGACTATAACGGCTTCTTGGGTTGGAACGAGGGTTGTAGAGACTATTTCGGACGGTGGAGATGAAACGCTGTTAGTGCCGGCTCGCTGACGTTTACGCGTTCCCTCAATGTTTTGCGACCTTTGCAACTGATTTTCCTGCAGCCTCTAATGACTTTGAAGTAGAGACTAGGTCTGCGCGATGAAGGCGCCTGATTTGGTGTCGCGGTTGTGACGCGTTGGATCGTTCCCGACTGGACTCGCGTAAGAACAAGGGTTGCCCCGTGGTCCTCCGCGCCATACTTCCTTCTGAAACCCCCCACTATTCAGTGAGCCCTATTGTCATGTCATGTCCCATTATCGCAACTTTCCGCGTTTTGCTTCATTGTGCGCTCAGCGAAATCTCCCAAATGACTATGACGGATCCTTTTGCGCATCAGACACTACTAGGCTGCGGCAATACACTGCAGACGTGTCGACGCGCCACGAAATTGTAGCATCCTCACGAGAGGCGCCTGCATGCCCACCGACGCAGTATTCTCTTCGTGCTTCAACCTTTACCACATCTAGCGTACCTGCATCTCGTACTGGCTTGGCGTCTACTTCCAACTCAGCCTCAGGGTGCAGCTGCTCACCGTTGCGCTAGAAAATGCAGCGAATCTTCTACACATTGCATCCAAATGATCGCTCATAGTGCCAAATGATCCAAGAGCCCCACTGCACTCTCCGAACAATATACACCGTGCTAGCTTAAATTTCTCGACCAATCTCTAGAGAGCTTTGATACTCAGATATATGAAGAAGCCCATCCTAGGGTTTGCGCTCCCTGGGGGACTGGGGTAGCAAGCCGGGTAATCACCGCAGATAGATTGTCTTTCCGCGTCTTACCCCGGTCCGTGTCGTCTTGGCTAATATCCCAATAACAGGAAGTCTTTCTGCTCTGGGACGAGCGACCGTTCAATGCATTCACCAAAGGAAATTCAAGGGAGGTCCGCCATGTAGCTCGGTGGCATGGACGCCATGGCGCATTGCTCGTGAGAAACTAATGCTCCTCACCAAGTCTTGGGTCTATTCAGACGCAATGGCCTTCATCCCGCGGGCCGACGATACCGTTGATCAACTCTCGAGACGGCAAGTTGAATGTAAGGGCATGCCTCACCCAAGCATCTTGGAGGCATGGCATATAATGGCGTGCATGTTACCAGCTACATATTGTCGCAGCGTCTATAAAAGGCCTTGGGTACCTACTCGTTGTATTCGACATCAACTTCAAGATCCTTGATTCATTCTCAAGACTCTCATTCATCATGGTTCAACTCACACAATTCGTATTGGCAACAGCCGCTTTCGCTGGCGCTGTATGTGCAGCTCCCCCGCCACCACCGCCACCACCCATGCACCCAGTACCTAAACCTCCGGCGCCCCCAAGCAATGTCACAGTCAACCCATGGAATGGAAAAGACCGCTACGTTGTCGAAAGCTACGGCCAGAAACTTCAACAGACCATTGCTTCCTTCGAAGCAAAGAACGACACTCTCAATGCAGCTCGCACCCGCACTGTTGCCCAGAAGATCTCTACCTTCACATGGATCACTACGCGCGACGGTCTCAGCGGAATCACGACTGCTATCAAAGAAGCTCGTAGGCAGAGAAAGGGCAGGAAGAAGATGATGGTTGGCCTCGTCCTTTACAACCTGCCCGATCGCGACTGCTCTGCTGGCGAGTCTGCCGGTGAGCTCAGCTCCGAGAACAACGGCCTGGAAATTTACAAGACGGAATTTGTCGACCAATACGCGAAGCTGGTATCTCGAGCCAAGGATCTCGAGTTTGCCATTGTCCTTGAGCCAGATTCTCTTGGCAACGCCGTCACCAACCAAGGCATCCCTCTCTGTGCCAAAGCCACTCCGATTTACGAGGAAGGCATCGCTTACGCCATTTCCAAGCTCCAATTCCCCAACGTACATCTGTACATGGACGCCGCTCACGGAGGCTGGCTCGGATGGGCCGACAACCTGCCACTCACGGCAGAAGTCTTTGCCAGAGTTGTCAGCATGGCAAAGAAGCTCAACCCAGCAGCCAAAATCCGGGGTTACGCCACCAACGTGTCCAACTACAACCCGTTCAACGCCAAGGTGCGTGAGAACTACACCGAGTACTCTCCCTCTTGGGACGAAAGCCATTACGCTACTTCGCTAGGCGAGTACATGACGGCCGCGGGTTTGCCATCCAACTTCATTATTGACCAGGGTCGCGTTGGGCTTCCTGGTGCGCGTGAGGAGTGGGGCGAGTGGTGCAACATCGAGCCTGCTGGCTTTGGAATGCTTCCTGGTACCCCGCAGAACAACACCAACGTTGACTCTATTGTTTGGATCAAGCCTGGCGGTGAAAGTGACGGACGTTGCGGTCTGGAAGGAGCGCCCGCTGCGGGCGCTTGGTTCGATGAGTACGTCCAAATGCTGGTCAAGAACGCCGACCCACCTCTTGAGCCTACGTACCAGCACAAGCCGTATGCGTATAAGGCTTAGAGTGGCATCTTGAGGGATTTGTTCAAGGAGCTGGTCACTGTGGTGGATGATTTCGCATTCGGCTGTATATATTTGGATTATGAGTTGCAATTGAAATCTCTCGTGAGAATGATATCTGACAATGTGATGACTGCCTCCTTGTATAACCAGTAGCACAGCTTATCAAAGCGGGGTATCAATCGGGAACGAAGAAGTTGCGACGGGATGACGTACGGTCGCTCAGCCCACTACTCCGATGTCTTACCACGCATGCTAGCCCCGTCACATCTTGCCGAGGCAGTGAGACTATGGCGAATCCATGCAGTCTGCAAGCTACTGTACCATTCCTCCAGGTTCACGTTTGGCTTTGTCTCGGACAATAGGAAGATACCGCTCAATGCGCTGATTGCTACTTGCGCGTCGGTTGCAGCGGTCGCGACGCTGGGTTTGTGGGGCTTGGCTTCGTCTTGGGGATTGCTGGCGGGCTTCGCCATCTTGTACGGCTTCTTCGGCGCGGGGTACACAGCCATGTGGGCGAGGATGGTGACGGCCGTCAGCGAGGAACCGTTGGCGTCACAGCCCATGTTTGGCTTGTTCTGCGCCGGGAAGGGTGTGGGAAATATACTCACTGGGCCCATCAGTGCAGGTCTGTTGAAGTGGTCGGAAAAGTCTACTGGATATGCGCATGGCATGTATGAGGCAGTCGTCGTGTTCACGGGCGTGTGCTTGATTGTGAGTGCAGCCGGCTTGGGCACCGTGTACCTGCGACCCAAGATACAAGGATAGCAGCAGCGATTCAAGATGAGATTCTCAGATCTTGGCCTTTGCAGGCGCAGTCACCCTTTTGCCATGGACATAGCAAATGCCCCGTATCGTCTCCGCCGCCTCACCCCAAAGCTCATTCCTCAGCAGACTATACACGCCCATCTTAGCCTTCCCCTGTACTTGTCGCGCCTTCCTCAGCGCAACCTCAAGCATCTCCTTGGGCTCCGCAATCTCATCCACAATCCCATCCTCAAACGCCTCCTTGCCCGTCCACCGATGCGCCTCAAGCAGCATCTTGCGCGCAACCTGCGGCCTCAGCTTCAACCGCGGCAGAAACCCTATCCCCGGAAAATGCAACCCCAGGTCCACGGGTGGCATGGAGAAGAAGCCGCGCTTCGAATTCATTATCCGATAATCATGCGCCAGCGCAAACGGACACGCTCCGCCAAACGTATGTCCGGTCATCAGTGCGATGGTCGGGAACGGGTAGTCGAGCAGCGTGGCCAGCAAGGGAAAGAAGCCGTCGCTATTGGCAAACGGGTTCGAGTCACTTTCGTCGAGGTCGAGCCCTGTGCACCAGAACTTCTCGTCCGAGCCCTGCGTTATCACGCAGCCCGGGGAGTCGGGGCCGAGTTCGCGCTCAATGTCGCGTAGCGCGCGGATGATTTCCTGGGCAAAGGCCACGTTGATGCGGTTTTCGGGCGCTTTGGCGAGCGTGATGATGAAGATGCGGTCGTGGCGTGTGATGCCGAGGTTGGTGTATGTGCCTAGTGCCATGATGCAATCAATCGCGTTGGCGGGGGAGAGCGGTTCGAGATGAAACGGTGTAGCTTTTGGAAGTGACTGCGCTCAGCAAGAGTAATGTCTGCATGCGCCATGATGGGTTGCGGGATGGAGACGGGCACTCGTCACGGTGTTGAGGCCTCGGTATCCCAGGTGCGGAGAAACGTGGGGAAAAGACCCTAGCTAGAGGCGGCGCGTACCGCAGTCCATCGCTTGCCGTTGATCGCTGACTCAAACTTCACACACGGTATATCCAAAAAGCTGCACGGAACAATGTAAGAGATGGAAGCGACAAATGAAAAGGGTGTGGAGACACCGCAGAGCCCCAGAAAAGTCGTGGACCCGCTTTGACCCAATCTTCGGTCGATCTTGCCCCGGTCAGCCTTTGCTTTTTTACCACATGGCCCCCAACAGCAGGCTGTCAGGAGCATCCATCTCGGGCCTGCTACACTATAGCGTTCCCAAGGCCGTCAAGAGTGTCCGCTAGGGGAATAGCCTTTGTCAAATGCACCCTTTCAGCTGCTGTCAGATGATCCCACGGGTTGAGATATGGGATGAATAGGGCAAGACGTTGCCAGGCGATCAATTCAAGCTTGCGACGGATGTGGATGTCAAAGAAAGCCTCACTCTTCGCTGATGTGCAGGCACCTTTTAGAGTCGACGTGTAGGCGGTGTCCAGCGCCTTCTCGCGATCGCCAAAGAGCTCTAGAATGGTTCGTAGTACTTCCCTCTCAAAGCTAGATGGTAAGCTATGTCAGGTATTGTAAGAGGCTACGCCAGAGGCAATCAGCAAGGCTCAAAAGGCATCTATTCTAGTATAACAAGAATATATTCGATAGCGAGCTATGTATCTAGGCTACGTGGCTTTCTACATACGGACGGAGAAATGCCGAGGTGTCAACGAGAATCGGAGGGCAAGGGCTCTAGCCCATTACAGAAACGACATTACAATCGTCTAATTAGCACTTGTAGAGGGCAAAAAGAAACGCTAAGGTGTCAACAAGAATTAGAAGGTAGAGGTTCCAGCCTATCATAGTACTCTCTCTCTCTCTCTCTCTCTAAGAAGTAGCCCCTTACAGGGGCTACGCCTAGGAAATACTACTTCACCACCTAGAGATAGCGCGGAGTTTGAGCACTGTACGGAAAGGAAGACACTTACACTTTTCTTCTTCACCTTTCTTATTCTGCATATAGAAGCCAACGCACACTCGGTCGTAGGCCTCTTGCCGCCCGTAACAGGCGGGGTGTTGCGCGCACGGGCACGTTGCGCCTCAACAATCAAAATGGATCAAACGCAACAAGTCGCTGCAGCACACCAACTACACTGGATGAGCAGGCTCGTGTCAATCAGCATGTGACAAACCTGGCGGGAAGCGCCGGCCTGCGCTCTGTTTTCAGCATGGAGGATCATCGTGAGCGGATTAAGTCCACTTGCAGTTTGCGCACTAGTAGCTCAGGCACGCCGCAAGTCTACCGCGACTGACTACACTGATACGCTACCGAAGTACTGGGCGTTGTAGCTGCACAGTGATCAATAATTGTGGCGTGTACGAGCTATTCCGAGTGGTTCGCACACTCAAGCTACTCCAAGTTGTACCAAGCGGACTACGAAAATCTAGCACGATTAACGCTGTCGAGAATGGCTTGTGAGAGTGATCAACACGGAGAGGCTATACTGCGCTGATATGCTGTTTTGACTATCCGCTGAATCCACCATTTTCACCTCATTATTTCTTGACCCAGTTCATGCCTTGTAAACTGGCTGCTAGAGAGACACCCACGATGGCGCCTGAACCGCACGACACATCGAGCTCCCAACCCCAGAATATCGCTCTCCTTGGCTCAACAGGATTTCTGGGCCCATACATCGTAGTTGCCCTGCTTCGCAAACACAGTCACTGTAGGATCCTCTGTCTCAACAGGAGTGCCGATGGAGAGCAACGTACTACATCAGCTATACAGCGTATAGACAACAGTATTCTAAATAGCCACTCCCGCTTGGGGTTCATTACCACAGACATCACTAAACCAGACCTCGGCCTGAGTGAAGCAGATCACAGGCTGATCCTGTCCAACGTCGATGAAATCGTTTTCAATGCCTGGAACCCCAATTGGGGTATACCACTTAAGAGCTTCGAACCACTACTTGGTGCCCTAAGCAGCGCAATTGAGATAAGCAGGGCAAGCCCCCGTCGACCGCGAATAACCTTCATGTCTTCTACGTGCTCGATTGCAGAGTGGCCACGACAACATCCCACACAGCCACTCTACCCAGAGTTGCCAGCCTGGGATGAGGCAAGCGTCACAGACAACGGTTACGGCAAGAGCAAATACCAGGCCGAACAGTTGCTCGCCCACGCCCACACCGAACATGGTCTCCGCGTCGCCATCGTGCGTGCAGGCAACTTCGGCGGCCCATCACGTTCGGCCGTCGGGCCCACAGACTGGCCAATCCAAGGTTGGCTTTTTGTAGTCATCAAGACAAGCCAAAGACTTGGATACTGGCCTACACACATCAACGCGCTAGACTGGATCCCCGTCGACACGCTTGCGGCCGGCATCGCAAACATCACGGGCACGCAGCCAGACAACTCAGAAGCAAAAGTCTACAACATGATGCATCCCGATCCTGCGCCTTGGAATATGCTGTACAATACTCTGACGGACAAGTTCGGCCTAGTCGCAGAGGAGATGCGTCTTCCGGTCTGGCTGGATTTGCTCGATCCGGTCAAGTTCAAGATGCATGCTTTTTTCCGTGGAGCAGGCGAGGGCCGCGAGGAAGAAAGCAAGGTGTTTGAGAATGCGAATGCACTAGGCGTTTTGCCTGATGTGGAGAGAATTACGGCGGAGCAATTGGAGGTTTGGATGAAAAAGTGGGATCTTAGGCTTGGTGAGATGAGGGCTAAAATATAGCTTTGTGGACGGTGTTCAGCGCACAAATCTTGTATACGTGAGAAATGGCGGAGAGGCTGGGTAGGTGTGTACTGGAGTGCTGGCTAGAGGTCGCTTGTGGGGGGAGATGTGGGGTCTATATTCGTCCCTAGAACTAGACTTGCTTCGGCTGCCGGACCGACAGAGAAGCAGCTGTCATCCATAAAGACTACCTTGAAGTATACATAAATTCGGAAGTACCGTTGTACCGGTGGTGTTCATCTGTCGTTGTATCGAATAACTAAGGCTAAAGTCGCCGCTTCATTTATCCAATTTGGCCGGCCCAACTCCCTTACAGCACATACACTATCATTTCACGGCCTCACCCCACAGAGCCCATATCGCACGGGTGAAACAAAGGAGTCTTCGTTGTTCAGGATTGGCAACAACATACCATTATCGTATGATGTACATTGCACCACACGGTATCGAAGAACCTGGTCCACATCTCAATGTCGGTCGTGCGATTGCGGCCCTCGTGCCTGAACCACCCAGATGAAACCTACCAGCAACTGACGCACTCCGCGTCACTTGGCACCAAAATAATGTCTGACAAGGTCCCAAACTCTTCAAAGGAGAGAGATATGCCCCTTTAGTCAACCTCCACTTCACCACTTACCATGATGTTATCTGCGTTGACACTGGGGCTTGCCACCCTCGCAAGCACCGGTAAGTAAGCCAAGTCCAGTACCGCGAAGCTAAATCTAAAAAATCCCAGGACACGCACAAAGTACCCAGAGATACTGCGATCCGATTACATCAATATGCTACGCCGGATGGGCTGGCGCCAACGGCGTCACGCTTGGCATAGCTTTACCAGCAGCCCAAACCACGCCTTTCGATACAGTGCTGCAGATCGTGTCTCCTATCAGAAATGGGTGGGTGGGCTTCAGCTGGGGCGGAACCATGCCCTATGTGCCACTTACAGTAGGATGGATGAACAGCGCGGCAAATACATCCATCTATAGCTCTAGAATGGCTTTGTATGTCCACCGATAATTCACGACGTACATTCTTCTGACTGGGAGTAGCGGACTGAGTTTGCCACAGCCGTATGCAGATGCCGAGTATTCCTACATCAAGGGGACTGGCCATAATTCTACCCACTGGACTTTGACTGTAAGATGCAGGGGTTGTTCGGAATGGCTCGATGTGGATGGGAATGTGGTATCGATCAATGCGAATTCGACAGCGCAGAAGTTTGCCTATGGCTTGTCGAATAGGGTACCTGTGCAGCCGGCGAACAATCAGTCGACCTTCAATGTGCACAGCTCCTTTGGCCATTACACGATTGATTTGATGCGAGGCCAAAATGCAGAGTTTGACAGCTTGGTGGCTGCAAATCTGGTCGATGATGCTCCTCCAACTTCGAGCAGTGCTCCAATTCCGAGTGCCTCGATCAGTGTGCCACCAACCGCTATGAGTACAACGGCGATTACTTCGTCACCACCGGGACCGATACAGACCGTCATACCTGCATCCTGCTCCGGCATCACCAAACTCGCATTCCCAATGCACACCGCCCAAGGATGGCGCGCAACAAAAGTCGCAGGAAGTCTAACCCAACCCCGCGGACTCATCTTCGACATCAAGGGCAACCTTCTCGCAGTCCAAAATGGCCTCGGTATCACAGCACACAAGGTGTCATCAAACGGGTGTCTCACATCGTCCCGCACAATAATTGCGCAACGAAACCTCAACCACGGCATCGTGCTCAGTCTCGATGGCGCGACACTGTACGCCAGTTCTGCGACCTCGGTATACGCCTGGCCCTACGACGCCTCGAGTATGACGGTGACTGGGGATTCAACAACCATAGTGACAGGCATGGACAGCAGAGGTCACGTTACACGCACCCTGAGCATACCCCCCTTACACCCGCACCTCCTACTCGTCTCGCACGGCTCAAACAGCAATTTCGACTACGAATCAGCCGATCCAGGCGTAGGACGCTCATGCATCAAAGTCTTTGACACGCGCGCCGTGCCTCCGGGTGGCTACTCATACCGCACCTCGGGCCAGCAAATGGGCTACGGCCTCCGCAACGAAGTCGGTCTCGCCTTCGACGCCACTTCCTCCCTCTGGGGCGTTGAAAACTCGTCTGACGAACTCCACCGCACGATCAACGGGTCCGCAACAGACATCCACATCGACAATCCCGCGGATGAGATCAACTTCCTCGGGAACCCGGCGATGGAGAATACGCAGTGGTATGGGTACCCGACTTGCTACACGGTCTTCGCGCCGTCTGCGATCACGGATAAGAAGTTCGAGGTAGGCGATCAGTTCGTGCTGGAGCCCAACGCTACTTTCTCGGATGAGACGTGTAAGCTCCATAGTGTACCCCCGCGTCTAGCCCTGCCCGCGCATTCTGCACCGCTGGATGCGCTGTTCAATGCCGATTTCTCCGCGCTGTATGTTACTATGCATGGGAGTTGGAATCGCAGCCCACCCGTTGGGTTCAAGGTTATTGCTGTCCCGTTTAGCAGCCAGGGAGATGAGGGGTTCGGTCCTGTTACGAGGAGGAATGCGGAGAAGGAGGCGTGGCACGATTTGCTGTGGAACGAAGGCGCTGAGTCTTGTTCGACTACAAGGTGCTTTAGGCCGGTTGGTATGGCGGTGGACATGTGGGGGAGGGTGTATATTAGTAGTGACAGTGGGGCGGAGGGGGAGATTGTGGTTTTGGGGAAGGAATGATGCGATGAGAGTGTGAGGTGTGTGGGCTGATGACCGTTGAAGAAGGTACAGACGGTGCGATACCAAATTCAGCTTCCGAAGCTTTCTTAGGACGAGGACTTCTCCCCTTCTCGCATGTGCAATTAGTACACGACACAGTATCGCATTTTCCCTACCATCCCTCTTTCTCTGTGCTATAGTGTTCGGGACTGCAAGGTGCTCACGTAATGTGAAGTAGTGTAGAGGGGCTCGATGGATTTCATCAAGGGCCCCACTCCAAGATGAGGGTCGCACCTTCCAACACTTGTCATTCCTTCCCAGACCACGGAAATATAACTACACTTTGCCATCACTCTTCCATCAAATCAAGCAACAACAAAGTTGAAATTCGGGCTTGTGGTTTAGTGGTATAATACTCCCTTAGCATGGGAGTGGTCCAGGGTTCGATTCCCTGCAAGTCCATTTTTTGTCTTTTCGACTTTTTTTGCCTTTCTTTTTTGTCCATCGTCAGATCCGGGTATATTCCCCTTCGCTTCTTTTTTTTCCCTCGCCTGTCTCTTTGTCAATGTCTCCATCCACACCATCGTGCCGTCTTTTTTTCCCCACCGTTGTTGTTCATTGTCCGCATTGTCGTGTCACCAACCAGCAGACTTACACCAGGTGCTTAGCCGCTCCTTCACGAGAAACCGAAAGCAAGGGCAAGAGCATCTGTGACGCTTCACTTCTGTTCGCGTCGACCGCTGCATTGAAGGGCGAGGGAGGCGTATAACACCAATTGTGCGGGTGTGCGATGTGACGAAGTCGAGACTGCGATTGTGGTCAATCGGAGCTATGTAGTGAGGGGACTGCTGTGGGTGTGAATGTGAGAGAGGCTTTCGGGTGAGGAAGGAGCATTGACGCCCGTCGTCTCGCTGAGGAAGGAGCGAGCGTGTGTTCACCGAAAGCGGTAGTCACGGGGAAGGACCCATCTGACGGAGCAAAAAAAAAGGTATCGATGCTTGTATATTCTTACTTAACTTCTATCTAGTATTGGTATAGAGTAACGTCTCGTAACGACCAGATATCAAACGACAAACTATCAGCGCCAAAAATCTGGCCTGTCACACACCCTCTCCCTCAGTTACTACTCAACAGCGACCTTGTCCCACTTTAAACCCTCTTCCAAACTACCCATGACAACACCCCAGTTGTCCGCGAACCAGTTGTCTCTGGGCTTCCATGGTCCGACATCCGCACAGTTTGGCATCTTCTTCATTGCGTTCTTGACATAGGTACTGTTGAGCGGACTAGCTGATACCGTTTTTTGCTTGTCCTTCTCATCAATAACAGGCATCACACTGGTGTAACCATGTTCCTGCTGGTGCTTGATGAGACGCACGAAAAGGCGCGATGCAGTGTCGGAGCCAAGAGTCCACGAGGCATTCCAGTATCCGATAATGTTGCCGAGATTGGGGAGAGACGTGAGCATGCTGTTGCGCCACATGTACTGCGAGGACACGTCGACCTTTTTGCCGTCGACAGTAGCCTCCATGCCGCCGAGGAAGCGCATATTAAGACCGGTGGCGGTGACGATGATGTCTGCATCTAGCTTTTCCCCACTGTTCAGCTCGATACCGTCCGAGACAACGCTCTTGATGGTATCTGTGACGATGTGCGCTTTGCCCGAGCTGAAAGCCTTGAAGTAGTCGCCGTCAGGGCAGAGACACATGCGCTGTTGCCATGGGGTGTAGCCGGGCTTGAAGTGTGGGTCTACGGGAAAGTCGGGGGGAAGCTCGGCGGCGGCTTTCTTGACGAGCAATTTGGAAGCAATGAACGGGAACCAGATACACAGTTTGTAGAGGAGGATTGGAATAAGAGTGAACATGAAGCCTGTATAAAGAATTAGAAGCCATTACACAAGAAAGAGGCATGCAGCTTACGCTTGTATCGGAGTATAAACCACTCGGGAGCGTACTTCTCAAACCACGCTGCGTCGTCTTGCGCCAGACTCATAACGTAGCTCGGGCTTCTCTGTAGTTGCGTGACGCTTCCCACACCGCCATCCACCAGCGCAGGTAGCAGTGTAACAGTGGTTGCGCCGGAACCAATAACAATCATCTTCTTGCCTTTGTAGTCGAGGTCCTCAGGCCAAAATTGCGGATGTACAACCTTTCCCTGGAAATTATCTATGCCGGGGATATTGGCATGCAGAGGCTCGTCGTAGTTGTAGTATCCAGTGCCCATGATGAGCCACTTGGTCCAGTAGACGACTCTCCGCGGCTCTCTACCGACATCGTTGCCCACTCGCACATCCACTCTCCAGCGCTGTTGGTCGCTTCTCCAATCCGCCGCCATGACCTTGTGGTTGTACCGAATCTTCTTGTCTAGGTCAAACTTGTGCGCCGTTTCTTGCAGGTAGCTCATGATGCTCTCTCCGCTGGCGATTGGGTTCTTCGCGCGCCATGGGTGAAAGTTGAAGCCCAGAGTGTGCAGGTCAGAATCCGATCGCACACCTGGGTACTTGAACTGTGACCATGTTCCTCCGAGTTCGTGTCGTGCTTCAAGGACGGCGAACTTGGCGTTTGGCAGCGATTCTTGTATGCGATAGGCAGAGTTGATGCCACTAAGGCCGCTGCCAATGACGAGAACGTCAAAATAGGAGTCGATCATATCGGGCCGGTTGGCGCCTTGCTGACAGGCGTACTATGGAGAAGAGGTTCCGAAGTAGGTACGCGACGCGGAAAGGACGAGGAGAGGTCACTCGGTGTATGGTATAAAAGCGTAGTGTCGCGAAAGCGGTAAGACAATTCAGCTGTCAACCAGGTGGCGTAGGGCCTGCAAATAGTCAGTGGGGAGACGAATAGGCATTTCCATAGGGGAGCCGGTGTCCACAGTGCACCCTTTGTACCAGACACACATACCTCCGAAGTCTCCCCACCTCCATCGTGCGACGCCACGCCGGGCGCGCGCTACCCCCGCGGAAGCAGCTTCGTCCAGCGTCCGAACATGAACGGCCGTATTTCACCATCATGCGATTGGAGTAGTTGTCTTTGCACCGTTAGTGTTGGCGGAGCAGGAGATACGTCAGCGTCTTTTTGCCGAGGCAGGTTCTTAGTTCCTTTTAATTCTACGCACACCTTACCGCAAAGGGAGCTGGGTTTTGCTCCGACAGGCCAGTCTCGCCCTGGTGACCCTATTCCGACTAGGCGCCTTCACTCACGAGCATCGGAAGGAATGCCATACCTTACTTGCGCATGTCACGTAGATCGTGATCAGCAGCTAGCCGGGGAAAAGTCGTGCACCACCCTCTCTCCGCGAGGACAGCCAAGACTTCCGAAAGCCCGGCGCCTCGGCGCGATTCGTTCATGACCGTGGTTTGGGGATACACAACACCACTCTAAGGGGCCATACCTTACCAGAGCTAGCAGTGCGGACCGGGGCAGAATTGCCCGTCGTACTGAGTTCCGATAGGTCCATACGTGGCAGCCGTAGTCGCATGACTAGGTTTACGAGTGGCACTGGCGCGATCTCGTGCAAGACAAGTCATGACATGAATGACAACGATCATTCGGACAATTATTGAACGAAATATGATGAACATGGTATCATTGAATAATCTTGTGTAGAGCGCATTACTGCGCAACCAATCTAGACGCCTTCAGGGCGCCATACAAAGTAATTCCCTACAAAGTCTGCTTCCCTCTCGTCTCAATGGGCAACGCCAACATGGTAAAGAAAGCAGCAATCAACAGCCCACCACTCGCATAGATTGGTGCCTTGGGGTTGCTGTCTCCGGCGTAAATCGCCACGATAGGTGCGCACAGTCCAGCAACTCGGTTCAGGAAACTGCTGATTCCGGTACCAGTACCACGGATTGGCGCGGGGAAGACCTCCGGAGTGTAGGCGTACAGCACACCGTACATGATGTTCTGGAAAAACGCCTCCAAGCAGGTGAAAGCGAGCTGGAAGTCTGCGTCGCCAGAGATTGTGAACAAAAAGACGAAAATGCCTGTGATGACGGTAGCAATGGCCATCGTTCCCTTGCGTCCGAGGTACTTCATGTCGACAAAGAAGCATGCGAAAATCGACCCGGGAACACCGACAATCGCAGTGATGGCATAGTTTCGGTACACAGTGTTGGTATCGTTTTGCACTTCACCACCAGAGTTGGCTAGGTACTGTGGCAGGAAAGCGTTGAACAATGGGTATGCCATGCCGATGGTTGTCCATTGGAACCACAGGAGAGCGGTGGTAGCTCCTATCTTCTTGTCCTGGAACAGAATCTTGAAGCGGCTGAAAGAGAATCGGCTGATAGAGCGCTTGATGATCTCGACGTTGCTGAGCTTAACATCTTCGGCGGTCACTTCTTGGTCGCCACCAATGTGGTTGAGAATGTCCTCGGTGAGCCAAGTGTGGGTCTTGTTGCAGTGCGCAATTCCGTAGACTGTTGCTACAGCCTCAGCCTGACGGCCGCGAGACAACAAGAACTTGGGCGACTCGTAGAGATGGAAGAGGAAGAAGCGCGAGATGAACATGGCGAAGGTGATAGCGCCTAGGCTGAGGATAAGATATCTCCAGCCCCAATTATCAGCCATGCTGCACTCTCCGATGGGGGTCGACGAAGGGCATGAGAAGTTGGGGATAAAAGCCCAGGCGACTACACATCGTTAGTCACAAGGCTCAAACACGACCGGGCATGACTTACGGAGCGAGGCAACTAGATTACCGACGGGCCAGAAAACGGAGAGCAGGGTGAGAAGATTTCCAGAGGCTTGTGGCAGGAACTCCAGGAAGAGTGCTCCGTCGACGGGAAGATTGCCACCGACACCAAGACCAATGCAAGCGTAGAGGGCGCATGTTCCGATCCAGTTGGGGCCACCACCCGCCGCAAGACCAAAGACACCAGCAAGGAAGAGAGTAAAGTTGAATGCAATGCGGCGTCCGACGATATCAGATGCAGTTCCCCAGAACGAAGCGCCGATACAAAGACCCAAGAATAGCGCTAGAGTGGTGTAACGAACTTCTGTGTCGCTGACTCCGAACTCGGCCGAGAGTTGTGGTAATGTGAGGGCAACACCCTAGGGACTTGTAAGCTGTGGCATTTGAAGGCGAGTATAGCGACTAACCTGCAACCACAGGTTGTCTGCGGTCCATCCACATCCCGCCAGGACGAATAGCCGCCACTGGTAGCGGCCCATGCCCATGTCAGTCAGGGCCTTGTTGATAATCTTGGACTTGCCTGGACGAGTTTTAGTAAATCTTCCTCCTATTTGGCGGCCAAGAAATCTGGCAGTTCAAAGCCGCGACGTACGGTCATAAGGAGTGTCATTGCCCGATGCGGCAATGTCTGATTCGATTTCTGCTTTGAGTGCTGCGAGGGTCATGCCATGGTTAACAACACCACTTGATGCATCACTGGCGGGGGGTGTGGGCTTGTCGTCTTTGGCTTCCTTTTCAGAGGGAGTGAGGGAGTCGCGTTGGTGGTCAGGAGCAATAGAGCCGCGATGGGTGGATTCATCAAGAGGCACATGGACGCCTGGGAAGTCGTCCACACTGTGCTTTTTGAAGGGATTCATAAAGATAGTTCGGGCCATGTTGGCGTGATGATGGTGCTGCTTGGAAGTTCAAGAATCGCAGTGGAGACGTTGCTTGGGTTTGGCGCAATGGTAATGAGGGGTTTGTGCACTGGGGAAGTCGCAACTGGGAGGATCCTGCTTGGGGACGTCGTATTCTCACCAAAAGGTCGAATTGAGGGGGTCGCTGGGGTTTGGCGGTGGCGTGGGTAGTGGCGTATTTCGAACCGTCACAGCGTCTTCACCTAAGCACGAAATGCTAAAGGCTTGTGAGGCTTGGAAAAGCTTGTGTATTGGATATGGCAAGCTTCCGCAACAGCGAGGTCGCGGGAAATTCAGAAAACAAGTGTCGTAACAGCTCGAGCACGAGGATGGAGAGCGGCCCCTCATATACTCCAGTTCATCTCGAGGCCACCCCATTTCAGAACCTTTTGCGACGGATGCAAGGTGTGGAGTCTTCAGTGTGGAGTCTTCAGTGTGGTGCGCCAAGGCAACGGCTCTTCAGGCGCGCAGTGACGTATAGCTTGGTGGGACCAACACCACGCCCATCACGATTCTCTGCCATCCACCGTAAAGATCAGCGAATGTTACTGCCGTGGGTCGTTTCGCCACTCTAGTCGCGGGTTTAGTGGGCGAACGATTCACCCGCGCAATAGGTAGCTTCCAAACAGTGACGTGCGCGTTTCTGTCAGTTGTCGCCTCATGCGCGATGACAGCACGCAGACACAGAGAGTAGGATTGATGGATTGGCCAATGCGCGATCGCAAGTACGTCAATGCGAGCGAGCATCTGTCGACATGTTCAGGGCGCATCGCATGTCGTTCAAACTTTTTCCTCGACGCGAGATTGGCCTGTGGCGGCTCCAGAGAATTTGCCGCGACCCGAAACGCGACTAGGGATGTACTCATTACGTTTACGTTTCTCAGGCTTTTCACTCGCGAAAAGGGAAAAGAAACCGTCCACCTCCACTTGAAGCGCCAGCAAGCGTATCCCAACAATTATTCCATACCGAGAGTAAGCGCGGGGTGCGATTTGGTCTTCATCGCATGCCTATATAAGGTATGACATTCCTGCGATGCTCGACTCCGCAAGTGTGGGCAGGGCCGAATCCCAACTTTGAGCAGAGATCGACACTCTAAAGCAGCGAGACGAGACTTTGTTCATTTTTGCAGGGAAACGAACCGAGAGGAATGCATTGCAGTTGAACCGTTGCCGCACACCGTGGCGGTAATCGGACCCTATATTGACTCCACAGGTATCTGACGCTAACAATCCATCTGGCCATAGATGGCTGGAGATGGTAGCCAAGACGGTACAAAGCCAAGGATGTGGATCTAGTTTGAAGAGCCGTGTTGAAAGGATGCATTATCACGCCATACTCCCACGATACGGGTGACTCCGGTCAAGGCCTTCGAGTCGATAAACGGAGTTGCCATCCAGAAACCGATCAGTCCTCGCGTGTAGCGCCTCTTTTCTTCGAATTTCCGGCGACGCGACCAACCAACTGTCATTGACGATGCAAAGACTTCTGATGCTATGAGAGGCAATTTACCGAGAGGGAGCCACGCGAGGGTGGTGGTTGGCAAGATGTTGGCCGACGCTGCGGCGTTTGGTCATCCCACGCTATCGTCTTCCCATGAATACGCCTACATAATGTAAGTTTACATGCTGTCTTTTTGTATGCATGTACTGTGCTCAGCACAAATCATGATGTACAAACGCTTGTTTGCATAATAGGTAGCTCCGCGGCCTTGGAAGTAGCAACTGAATTAGGTTGTTAGCTATGCGCAATCGAAGTACTATTCGAATGGTGTTATCCACACTGGCTAGTCTTCCTCGAACACTTCAAATCGCAGCACTCAGATGTAGGCCTCAGATGGACACGATCCCAAATCTTGGTTGCGAGTTCCCGGTATTTGTATCGCAACACCCAATATGGGCCGTCCATCGTCCCCTTCAGTTTGTATCGGCTTTATCTTTCATCTTGGAGAGAAGTCAAAGTTTGCGACTTACATCTTTGAAGCAGTCGCAACCACCAAATTGCGATTCATCTCAGCCAAGTTCGGGTGCTGGGATCGTCTATTGAATGTTAGCCATCCTCCTAGTCCCATTATCAGTTTGTCAAGCATCATCCCAAGATAGCTCATTATCAATAGCTTACCCGTCCGTACCACATATACCGCCATGTCATCCACCAACTTACGTCCCTTACCAAACGTCAATCCTGAAGTCGCGATAGATGTTCTCGACACCCACAACGATCATATTCTCCTCGACACAAGTATCGTATGCGCCATGCATGCCATATAAGGCCGCTTCATCCCACTCTCCGCTTCGCACAGTTTCTTCTTCCAACAAGTCGACGTCCTTGCCACCAAACACGACGGCTGCTCGAAATTGCCATAAAGCTGTGCGGGGAGCTAGGCACACATGTCAGGAACCTGGATGAGCTAAAGGACTGGGTTTGAACTTGTAAGGGCTCGGCAGAGACATGGCAGGATACTCATGTTGACAGACGGGAGGAAGAGCAAGACAACGGACACATGACAGCAAGCTCTTCATCGAGAACAAGAACAGAATAACTTGCTGCCAAATCACTTCAGATCATGAGTGCGACCCAGAAGGAGAAGTCGGAATATAGGCTCGCGAAGCAACAAGCTCAGGGCCCTTCTCCGTCACGACGCACGCCACAGCGGGCACCTCAAACCCCGCGCTTGTCATGCAGATTGCTGGCGAGGCCTGATAGCGAGGACTTCACCAAGCCCAACACGAAAAAATCTATGGCCGAAAAAAAAAGAAACAGCAAGGCTGCAGGTGAAAAGCGTAAAGCGCAACACCCCCACCAGACACGCGCCAAGAAGACGAAGAAGCGGGCTTAGATGTGACTGTTGAGTCATGTCATCACCCGTTATTAAGTAGTTGCGACAGATGGTATCACTAATCTTTCCATCGCTTCAAACATTGTCCCAAGCCAATCATGGAATCAGAGTGTGCAGAATTGCAGTGTTCCGCGGTTTACTTGGCATGTATGACGAGCCTGGGGCGGCGTGGTGGCTGCATTGGACCTAGGCCCCGACGGATTTCGGAAGGCACAAACCCTTGAAAAATGGCGTCATCCGCCCGTTTGGAAGAGTTCTGATTCTAAATCGTTTGCTTTCCCATTTATGCTTCTTGGTGTGGAAAGTAGTCATGTTTTGGTGTGCTTTGGCTGCGACAGCATCATGTGGCGGTTCAGAAAGGTATCACATCAACTGCGCTTCCATGTACAATGTAAAACTAATATATATTTCAGAGTTTACTGTTTGAGCGACCTGATAGTCGGCTTATGCAAAAGCCTTTCAATGACATCTTTGCTGATGTATTCACTGCCCACCCCCGAGGCCATCTTCCGTATGCGTCACGCGATATTATCCTCTCCGATGCATGGACAGCCGGGCCTCCCAGGAACCACTGGGTCTACCTACGATTCCAGGACCTATTGTCAGGATCCTTGCCCCGTGGACTCCCATACATTGGGCCCACCCTGCGAATACGTTTCTAAATGCAGATCCTGCCAATCCCATATCTGCTCCATGCCGCCCATGTCAACGGTGTTAGGATTTCCGACGTTTCCGAATGGATTTTGCGCGAGGAATTGATCTATGTCGAAGGACAGATCATCCGCAGTCGGCATAGTCGAAATGGCGTCTGCGGTAGAAACTGAAGGCTCCATCAACACATTAGAAGGCGCTGGCGCCGCGGGCGGAGGCATAACAGCTACTGGCGTCGGTTCGTGAGATGGTGTCGTATTCAGCACAGACGGCGTAGAAGAAGACTTCTGCCTTTGTCGCTTGCTGGTAGGAAAATGCCGCGAGAGCTCTGGTGTGGCCTTTACGAGCTTAAAGAGAAAGTTGTAGGACGTTGCGCCAAGCTTCGTGCTGAGGCTGAGCTGATGCAGCATATCTAGCGAGCTATCGATGACATCCATGACGTCCTCGCGATGAGGCAACACGTGCTCGCGGTCGTGGACGATAGCAGAACAGAGCAAGGTTGCGGTGTCGAAGATGCAAAAAACGACCATGTGGAACTTTGCGTTGATCGGAAACTCATGATCGAAAAGGCTGCGCGCGACCCTGAGAAGACGCAGTGCGATTTCTATGCCCTTCTTTCGAAACTTATCGTCTTGGTCGGTAAGCTTATCGCTCCGTTCTCGGGTAAGATACGTCTTCAAGAAGTCCAGCATCGTCAAGTAGATGACGCAGTGCAGCTGGTGCCGCTGGAACACAAAGTATGGATGGGCCTCGTCCAGCGAGGTATCCGGGTTCTTGACGCGAAAAATTGCCGGCAATTCTTTGATGAACTTCTCGCATTCGCTTTGTATCGCCAATACCTTCTTAGCCGAGAGCTCGGATTTGGAGGTTGCATCGCCCATGACAGTCGCAACTCTCCGCCCTAGATTTGCTTGAAGAGCCATGTGTGCGAAAGGAGAAAGAAGGTTTGGTTCGGTGGTTGACTGATCGAGCCGCAGATTCGGGAATTTGAATGTGAGGTTTTTCTGGTCGATGAGGTTCGGTCGACCAAGCCACGCTGACATTTGCCTATCAAATCTTAGTAGCTGGCCGCCGCATACAAGCTTCATACTTACCAATCCCAGATGTAAAGCAGAGTCCAGATTCGTCGCCTGATCTCTATATCGAATTCACACAACTCCTCAATACCAGCATCCTTGTCGATGCCCAGCTCCTGCGCCTCTCGGATTGTGCGGGAAAGTGCATGCCATGATTCGACAATCTTCGATTCCGATTTGAGCCAGGCGCCTTTCAAGAACTGTTCTTGTACACGCTCGATGCTTGTCCGCGATGCTTCAAAACTTCGGCTGAGTTCCTCTGCTGCGGCGGAAAAACGCTCGGTGACAGTCTGAGAGGTACACGCTAGCTCGAACTCTATCATCTTACGAAGCGATGGTGTCAGATACTGCACAGAGTATGCGCATATTCTCAAGAGCAAGCATGTGAACTCAGGCGAAAGCTGTTTGCCGCTACTGCGGTCGTTCCACCATTGCACATACTGTTCCGCTAGAGTCGGTCCATATATGGCACTGTAGCGGTAGTTTACTACACTCAAAAAAAAGTGGTTGACGAAAGCGTCTGCATCGGGTGAGCAGTGATCTTAGTATCGTCCCAAGAGCGCTTACCGGTTATTGACCTCGGAGGGATGTCCTGTAGTACTTTCTGGACGGCATCAGATGCTGGAACTTCGGTCGGTGAATCCTTACGTGGGCCATTCTGAGGTTGTCAGTTGCCAAGCTCCAATATTCCGATTGGGTAACTCACGACATCTTCGCTAGACCCAACTTTGTAGTGGACGTGGCCGGGCATGTACCCCCACACCTTCAGTCCATCTTCAAGCACCTCATGCTCACCGTTCTGTTTAACGAACTGTGGCTCTGCCGAGTCCGGTGCGCTTCTCTTGACACCTTGGGTGTTGGACGAATTCTCCCTGCGCGATCGCTGTTACTACCAGGTCCCGCCAATCGCGGGGTAGATAAAGCGATCAACGTACCGAGTGGACTCCGGTGGAGATTCCTGTTGGGCCCGTTTGACGGAGAACTGGCAGAGATGGGGGACCTTTCTCGCCTGGCAATGATTGCAGGGCCATTCTCGCGAGCACTAGCCCTGCCGTTAGTTCGAGTCGTAGATGCAGGCCCAGTCGGGGGTGGAGCAAACCTTTTGCTTGCGGCGCTGGCACTCTGTGCAAGATGTTGTCGCACGGCTGTCCTTTTGTGATTGCATCTTCAATATCGATCTCCGTGAAGGACAGCAATCGGCGATGGCGTCGAGCCTTATGAAAGCCTAGATCTCGGACGAATACAGCAATGTTGGGTTGCAAGCCAAGTCTTAACGCCGTCTCCACTAGGCCCACTCAGAGCCGCTGCGCCACCTCCACTGCCCGGTGGCTTAAGCCTGTACCTGATTTCTCAGCGAATTACGTGGTGTGGCAAACTGCCTGCTTTTGGTAAGAATTGTAATCTTTGCGCAGCAAATACCTCAAACCCCTCGCGAACTACACGGAACTTCCGACGTCCGCTGCTGCTGCCCGGGTGGTCCCCGTACATTGACCGCGCAAACTTGCAAGTAGCGCGCAACTTGCTTCCAGGACGCCTCCTGAGTGGACGTCTTCCTGTCAGTCTCGACCCCAAGCATGACTTCGCCTACCAGCCCCTTAAATTAGCCCTACGGATCCGCAGGTAGTTGGCACCATGGAAGCGACTCGACTGTAACCGAAGTCAGTAGTACATGTTTCTATCGACTTCGCGTGTTCGTTCGAACGAACCTTCGAGAGTAGAGGACCCTCGGAGCGAATCCTTGCACATACACCAATTTTGCCATGCATATGGTCGGAAAACCATCCAAGTGTTAATGGGAATTAGTCCCTGGGCATGCTGGTGCACCTCATGACAACTATTATTGAGACGACTCCCAGGTCTGCAAGATCACTTGTGTCTAGCGATCATGGCGCACGTGCCTGAGCTACTCGTCTATATTTCCTGTAGCTTGGCAGGGTCTCCAACTGCCCCTCTCCTAGCTGAGGCGATGATGTCACCGTGCCCAAGAACAAATCCTCAGGCTGGAAGATAACACCACAACAGCCTTGCTGCTCGCCACATGGGGAAGTTTCGGCTAGCTTTGAGAGACTCGCTCTCTGCCTTGGAATAGATTTCTGGATAAATACAGCCCGTCACCATGCCATCTGTCCTTTGTGTGAGCCTCTACTATAATGGTACGCACTCTTCCCCTCATCCCATGGCGCGCGACCTCCATACTTACCTGTTAAGAGCACCTAAACTCCTTGAGAATCTTACAATACGCTGCTCTGGGTCTATTTGTACTCGAGTTTCCCACGGAGGCTAATTTACTCCTCGATGCCGTTCACGAACACGTTCTTGATACCACTACTCGTGACTTCTATAGCCGCACAACAGAAAGGCAACTGTCGAATGCTAGGGATGTTAGCGGAATACTCCCTGCATGGAAGGACAGGAGAGATAACCAACGATCTGACGCGGCCCGTACTGAAGGATTCCCTCGTGAGTTAGCGAAAAAGGCCGCAGAGGAGACGCTGAAAAGCGAGGATACTGAGTGCGCACGCAAAATCGTGAAAGAAAAGTGTGAAGACAACAGATAGACAGAAAAGACAACCAATATTGGTGGGTTGTCACAGGCCGCCCTGTTAGCGGGCGAAGAGGCCTTGGCCAAAATGATAGTGGTGGAAGACCCTGCTGCATTGTACAAGCGTCTGCAAGCTCAGTGGGCCAAGATCGAAGCAGACGGGGATGAATTGAGAGACCGAATTGAGCTCCGCGAGGGCTTGCAGCCCTGCGCTCGTAGTTGGAAGACAATCAGAGACGCAAAGCTTGGCGACGCATTCGGCGTGCACGAATCCGACTTCGACGAATTTGTTTAGGACGGCTGCACTTTCATCGAGCAGCGTTTCATCGACGATCCAGTGATACCGCATGCAAAAAAAGTATTTGAGCTAGTAGAGATGATGAAGAAAAACACTGTCGTCGACGGCGCAGATTTGGATGGTGTCTTCGAGGTAGCCACGTTTCTCAAACCCGGCGCGACGAAAGAGCAAATCGCCGCACTGGAGAAGCGTCTGTCTACAACTTTCCAAGAAAGCGAAGAAGCCGTCCTTCTCGGAAACCGTCTTCTAGGCGACTACAAGGACTTCTTGCGCGCCAGCAACAGAATCGGAGAAGGTATGTTTTACTGCGCGGAGGATGTCAACACCGACGATGAGTGGATGTGTAATATGATCTGTTTCCTGCTAATGGTATCTATCCGTACGGCGCGAATACGCAATTCGACGCGATCCAACTTGGAAGATACACAGTCTTCTCTATTGGGACGGGTTAGGGAGAGGGAACGGTACCACTTCTACCACCCGAGTCAGTCAGGCCCGTGATCGAAAGATTCGAGAAGGCTTTTGCGGATGCGAACGATACCAAGAGGAGGGTATACGAGCGTGCTGTATTGGACATATACGGAGTAATAGAGCACCTAAGAGCATTGCAGTGGCTTGTAATTGAGTTTCAACACTGTGTCCGAAGGAAACAGAGTGTTGTGAGGGCCAAAAGCGTATTTTTAGGACTATATTAAGCGGGCTGAGGATGAGAATAGAGAGCATGCAAAAGCTAGGGTGGAGGCAGAGTATAGAGAGATCCAAAGGAGGGAAAGAAAAGTTGAATAGAGGATGAGAGAGGCCGAAGAAGCGGTCCGTGGTGGGAAGAAAGATGCAGAGCTGGTCTCCGGGACTGAATTTCGGTGAATGGATGAAGACCCGGAGATTTTTGAATCACGCAGTAGTTAATAAATCTGTTGCTATCCTTACACTTCTAGCTGCTAAATCAATCTTGCGACACCACAAAGTCCTCCCACCATCGAAACGCATCTATCGGCCCGCTTTCCTCAAACGACGTCAGTTGTGCGGAGTCACTACGTAGCTCTGGGAATGACAAGCCAGCATTTTTACCAGCGCTTTCTCGAGCAGCAAAAGGTACATAACTTAACCAATTTTGCAGGAAAGGGCCTTGGAATCGGTTCAAGACCTGATCCACATCTTCTGGACGTATTGGCCCCGTCACAACTCGTTCAAAGGCCTCATAACAGTCTGCGCGTTAAATAGTCAGCAACAAAACAGTCTCAACCAAGGTAGATTAGCAGATTACCGAGAAACAGTCGGGGCAAAGCCCAGAATTTGGCATATTGCTGGAGGAACAATCGGACGATATTTTTACGGCGAGATAGCTGTTCCAGCAGAGCTGGATGCGATATGCCACTAGAAAGGCTATGCAAGTGCAGGCACACAAGCAGGGAAATTCCGATGAAGCATAATGCTGGGTCGACTGCTCGAAGATATTGGATATCCCAGTTTTGTAACAGAGACATCATGCGATAGCAGATTTCCAGGCTTTCCTCCCACCGAGCCTCCCACACGTCTGTGTCTAGTGAACGGTATGGGAGCCGCAGTACAAGGCGTATACTGGATATCTTCAACAAGATCAGCAACCGCGAGTGATAACCAGCTTCAGATTCTCCCCCAAGAAGATCTCGTGTACAGCGCAGGTAATTTGTTGGTAGTGCCAACTGAAGCGCCGTAAAGTGATCCCATAGCGCGCACATACGGTCTCGATTCGAATGGCAAGGATTTTGCTTATATAGCCGATTTGCTGTGAGGACATCTTTCAAAAGGGTGCTAATAGCCATGTGCAAGCTGAACCCCTTCCTTTCTTTCGCGCCAGCAATATCCTGGACCATCTTCCAAAGGCCGCCCGGATCTGACGGCAAAAACATCTTCTCCTGTGAATACTGAATGCGCTCAGGTGAGCAAATGTCCAGACAAAGCGCTGTTCGCTGGCTTTGACTCTCGACTTGGTGTGGAATGGCGTTGGAAAAGCTCACGTAGCAGTCCAAGAAGTAAAGGCACCACCATACATGACGCCAGTCCTCGAGCCTCTCTTCACTTAGAAGGTCCCAGCCGAACGAAGCTCGATTGTCGTCGCTATCGATCTGATGCAGCCCGTACTGGTATGCTTTTCGGATCAAGATCGCAATGCGAAGAGCCTCGCCTTTGCCTGGGTATTGCTGTAGCCCATACCAAGATAGTAAGCAGGCAGTTTGCCATTGTTTGAGTGCCTGTGGATCGACGACACCATCTACTTCGACCGTTGCGGAGCCGATTAAGCCCGTCAAAGCGGCGTCGATGTCGATGATCCCGTAGAATAAGTGGTTACCTGTAAGCTTAGCGGAGATGGCGTAGATAGTTGATGTCAAAGCCTTGCATATTGTCCCGTTTTCCAAGCGCTCTAGCAATGATTCGGATTGAAATAGAGGGAAAGCTGTGTTCACTGTTGCGATGTAATTCTCGACACTATTATCGTCAGTTCAGCAGTTTTGATAGGGGAAATATTTGTCGGGCAAGTACAGTTCACATCTTCGCTCGATAGTGAGCTTTGAATGGTAGAAAGCCAAGAGATCTGAATCATCTAGTGATGATGATAGTGTTGATAGGTTTGGGTCCACCCCCGGCTCATCAATGGAAAACGTCAGTCCATTTGTGGGCGTCTCCCATGCGACGTCGTGTTCATTAGTTAATGAGATATTCCGATGCGATGCAGAACCACCTGTTCTGAAATTTAGCGTTGTATCAAAGTTATCCGTGTGGAGGTTGGCATACCAGAGTTTGGCACAGGCTGTCGAGTTCGTGGGCGAGACCCCTTGGCTGGTCCCGGTTTTCTGCGTGTACGGGAGTATACACAATCACATCCAGCTTCGATACAACCTGTGCATTTCGGGTGCTTCAAATCGCCTACAACAAAAGTGAATCAGTCAGCCAGGCTGTCTTCGAATCTGTCCCTGTGTACTGGCGCTAGGCAGATCATCATACATTTACATTTCTTCCTAATCAGTCATCAGAAAGCACTTCTACAAACTAGGGGTAGTGCGCACACAATACACCGATCACACACTCGACTGGGGCTGATTGAATCGTTTAGCAGCTTTCCAGAGGCCCACTGTACAGGCGCTCTGCCCTGCCTCGACCGCCCACGCTCGGTGCGGTCTCGGGGTGCCAACAAGACAGTACGGGGCATTCTTCGCGTAATTCTGTGGGTTCGGCAAGGATTTCCGAACAGGAGCGTACGCTCTGCAATCTCAGAAGGGTGGTTGTCAAGAAGATGGGGTATTGGCCCGCAGGATTTGGCCACAGGGTCAGTGGGTCCGGGCGTGACGATGATTTGCCCGGAAGATCTCCGCATCTGGACTAGATTGCTTTGTGTCTTGCAGACGGATCCTCCCAGCGCTTGCCCGCTAAGCACATACTACCCCGAACTCAACCGCGAGTTGTCAGCGCCTTTAACTACAGAATAGCGCCTAGGCTTTCTTTTTTACGTTTCTGAATTGCAGGCATGCAAAACTTCCGAGATTACTATGATGTTAAATTGGATTATCAAATACAAATCTTACAACAAATCCAAGTCCGGCCAGAAAACGCCAATGCAAGAAAAAGGCGCAATAACGCCACCGCAGCCCAAAAGGCCCCTCCTTCTTACCCCCTGTCCCATATGGGCTCAACCGTAACATCATAGACAAAGTCTTTTTGGTTCATTCCTATGCCAAACTTCTGCAGACCCGCCGTCTTGTACAACCAGAATCCTGTCCCTATGGCGGTTTCCTTTAACCTGAGCCCTAATGGGCTGGTTCCTTTCCGCATATCTCCATTCTCGGCTGATGCCCGTGCTATAGCCTCTACTCTCGGTCTTCGGACGGCTTCGTATTGCCGGAAAACAGCATCCAACGGATGGTCACCGTCTTCCAGTGTTCGAGATAACACAAAGACGTCTTCCAAAGCCATGGATGTTCCTTGACCTGCGTGCGGTGGCATCGCATGTGCAGCGTCGCCCAGAATTAGGCATCTTTTTGTAGACCAAGCCACGTCAGACGGCATCCTGTAGATGGGATAAAACTTGACGGCTTCAGTCTTGTTGATGACTTCCCTCAACTGGAGTGACCAGTCTCCTTGGGCCTCCTTGATGAGTCCCAATACGTCATCTTTGAAATCATCGACTGCTTTCTTCCCGAAAGCCTCCCATCCCTCGCGATTATCGTCGCCGCCTGGAACTGGAACCTCGCGTGAATAGAACCAGTATAGTTTGTCGCCGGATGCAGTACAGGGCATTGCGCCAAGTAAGCCGTGAGAGGTGAGTGTAGCGTGTAGAGCCGGCGAAATAGTGCAATTTTCTTTGGAAAGAGAGGAAGTTGGCAGAATTGCGAACATGTTGGCGATACCCGTGTACTCTGGCAAGGTTTGGGGGCTAACGTGCAAAGTGCGGACAGCGGAATGAATGCCGTCGCAACCGAGGAGTAGGTCGGCTGTCTGGGTGGTACCGTCCGCGAAAGATACCGTAACATTTTCTTCGTTTTCTTCGATCTTCGTCATGTTCTTCCCAAAGTGGATCGGTATTCCATGCTGCTTGGCAGCCTTGAGAAGCACGTCCATTAGGTCGGTCCTCAACACGCGCATGAATCCATATCCTGTCTTCTCACGGCTCCAGCCAGCCATGTCAAGGTCAACCAAGACAGAACCCCGTATGGAATGTACGTTCAGCTTCGAGGCAGAAGATCCCCGTGTTATGAGTTCGTCATAGACGCCGAGGTGTTTCAGTAGACGAAGTCCGTTCGATGGTATGTTGATCGCGCCGCCTAGTGTCGTGGGTTTCGATCGAAGCTCGTATACTGCCACGCTGATATCGTGGTGTGACTTTAGTCGAATCGCTGCCGCTAATCCTGCTGCGCCGGCACCGATGATGATTGCCTGAGAACGAGAGTTGATTAGCCTCCATTTTGGCCGGGGTAGAAATGAAGCTTGGTTTACCTTTGCCATGTCTGTCATGTTGGTTGGAGGATGACCTTAAATGGGAAACTGGAAAGGGATGAACTCAGGGAGAATAGAGCCAGTGGTGAACAGTCGATTAGATTTGTATAATGATTTTGCTGTAAGTTTGCCGCTATTGTATTGAAGTAGCTGATAAAAGAATCGTGTGTATAGTGGAGTGAACCAGAACTGAGAAGGCGTACTTGGTTATAAAAGCAAAGCCGACCAACACGCATAAACTGAGAAGGTTTCCAACCCTATCAAGGCTGAAACCTACAGTCCTTTAGATGAACCCAACCACCCAGATGCTTCCATATTAGCGGATTCCCTGATCGTGAAGATGCTCCGGTTTCGTAATCGCATCCTTGCCGAACGACTGCGATTGGTACGGATTATTTCCTCATTCGGACTAGCGTGGGCTTACCATAAGCCACAACACTGTACCCCGTACTCGCAAACAGCTTCTCTCAACATTCGGACAAGCAAAGGACAAGGCGAGAAGCTAAATTGTTACGGACGTATGCAAAGCCTTTTCAATCTAGGGGTGACACGTAGAATCAAGACGGGGCTCGGAAATCTTGGTTCTTCGTTCATGCCATGATGCCCAGGGTTATGCGCTCGACCATTGGAGCCCGTCTCTTGCGCGTAAGCATTGGGTTAAACGTACTAACTTCCTATCACATGGCACTTGGTTGCTGTTTATGCATTCTTATTAGAGCTTTGCACGTACATTGACTAGCAGAACCCTCATCACAATACCCTTCCGCCATCAATTTTACGTAAGCAAGAGAGACATAATGGAGATATCCTATTATTGAAAAAGTCACTATTGATGGATGCAGCTAGGATGTAACACAAAATAGCAGGAAATCCTGCCCGGGGGCCAAGATATTCCAAGACAATCTCCGCCCACAACGTCCGCAATAAGAGGCTCAAGGCGTGGCAGGGCGAGCAAAGATGATTGCGAATACAACTGCTACCCGTGTAGGCTCGTCATTACAAGATTCCTTATATGTTCCGTGAGTACCAAAGTAACTGAGACGAATCTATACAGTTCTTTCCTATCTTTTACTCACAATCGCTAATAACGCCCTCTTCATCCACTATGAACCATCCAATTAGCAAGATCACGGCGATCGTCATCGTGCCCATCTTCTTTTTTGGCGCAACCTTGGGTCTTACCTATGCGCCATGCTATGCATCAGTATATCTCGAGGACTTCCTACTTGACGAGACGAGGATACACCTAGGCCCTTTTTACCCCACATGTAAGGGGCAGCTGTAGGCAATAGTATTTGCTTCAGACTGCAAGGGATAGTGGGAGATGGCTCTGTGTTTCTATAGTAGGCTTTTAGAAGTAAGATAAATAATTCTTATCCAACTTCTCACCTCCGAAGCGCAGGTTAGGAACAGCTACAGATGCCAAGGCGCAAGTGGGAGAAGTTATATATGCGGGCGGAGAAATGTCCACCCATGGCCCTGGAATATACAGCGTTACATATCGAAAATTTACTGCTTAGTATTCGTAGGCTCGAGGCCAACAAAGAATGCATACATTACTTTACAGGATGGATCACACTAAGAAATACATAAATGATATTTAGGGATGATAAAATTGGAAATTGCGATAGATAATGGAATCCATGTCTGCCAACGAGTGACAGCGTCAATCTCGTCTCGCACTTTTAGACTTAGGCCTTCAGCTCAGTTACACCAGCATCATCACTGCTGCGGTTCTCAACCTTCCGGGCATGCTCTGCTCCCGTAATGCTTTCATCACCCATGTCCCAGTCTTGAGCCAAATCCTCCAGTGTTCTACGCTTCGTCTCGGGAATGAGTAGGGTGGAAAAGATACCAGCGAACATAAAAGCGGAAAAGATTTGCATGACGTGGTTGAGCCAGGGACTGGGATTGAGCTTTGTAGCATTGCCGCGAGTTCGGAGAGGAGCAATGGCTCCTTGTGCAATGATGGAGCCAATCTTTCCTGATCCAGCGGAGATACCATGCGAGGTTGAACGGTATCGCGTGGGGAAGCATTCACCCGGAACAATGAAGGTCGTGGTGTTGGGGCCCCAGTTGAAGAAAAGCTGGATGAGGACGTAGATTGCCAACATGGCGTGCCCGCTGAGATGTTTGTAGGCGAAGCCCTAGTACGGAGTTAGTATAGATATGCAGGGTTTTAGACGGCTGCCAGATGTTTGTACGTACCCAGATGATGAAAAGAACAGTAAGCAGCGTGAAACCAGCCAGCTGAAGAGGCTTGCGACCAACCGTGTCAATGGTCGCAACAGCAAGCCAATATCCTGGAATAGCACCGGCACAAACGAGGATTGCGTTACCAGCAGCGATGTTGTAAAGCTTGAGATGCAAGTTGTCGCCGCTAGCATAGCCAATTGCCTGAAGGACAGTTGAAGAGTTGAGACCAAGCCCATAGAAGGCAACATCGAGGAGCAGCCATGACATCGCAGTTCCAAATAGAATCTTGCCATTGCGGAGCTTTCCATAGAACCTGAAAAAGTCGCGGAAAGAAGCTTTTGGGACTTCGAGCTGAATGGCAGACTGTTGGCGAGCAGCGACCTGGGTGATCTCGTCCGGGTTTCCTTCACCGTGCTTGCCCGAAAGGTATTGTTGCGCATCTACATTTGCCTTCTCAACGTCGCGAGCGACATCAAAAGTGTAACGGGGCGTCTCCGGGATTGTAAGACGATAGTAGAGGGCGATGCAAGCAGGAACGATACCGATGCCGATCAGAGCACGCCACATCTTATCGACAGCCACCTGGCAGTCTCCCGTGCAAGTGTCGTATCCACTCGCCGAAGCGAGAGTATCCTTGAAGCCAGCCACAAGGCAAAGCATGACAAGGGCGCCACCAAGCTGACCGAAACCTTGCATGGCGAACACGGCGCCCATCATAGCACCGCGCCATTTGGTAGTCGCAAACTCGGAAGTGATAATTGAGGAGAGAGGGTAGTCGCCTCCGATACCTAAGTATGATTAGCAGCTGTTCAGGGGCTGAACACCGCAGCGAAACTGACCAATTCCCATGAGCACGCGCCAAAAGATGATGAGGCCAACAACCGAAGTTCCCGGGCCTGGACCAACAAGCGATTGTGCGAGCGTTGCGACAATGATCAAGATCAACTCGAGTCCATACATCTTCTTTCGCCCAACGATATCAGCGAGCGCACCAAACCCAAACTGCCCGAGGACAGTACCGGCCGAAGTTGCCAGCTTGATGGCGGTGTCTTGCTGGGTAGTAAGCGTGCCCTTGTGGTCTTGCTTGTACACGATACCCAGCATAATAGTCAAGAGGGATACACAGAAGATATCGTAGCTGTCGGTAAAGAAGCCGGTGCCAGCCACGAGGATGGCGCGCACGTGATACCATCCAAAAGGCGCTTTGTCGATCTCCGCGAGGGCAAGACGTCGCCGCTCATTGGGGTCTTCTATATGCTGTGCCAGGTCAGTATCTTCGAAATTGGAGCGGGCATCGTTTCAACGCACAGCGAAGTCACTAAAAAGATTGTCAGTCGGGACTGGTTATGGAGGTGTTTCCTGGAATCATACTTGTTGAAGTTGTGGAACGCAGCATTGCCGCCAGCCGTTTTGGCAGTCATTTCGAAGCTTTGCCGAGCCTTGGAAGGATTTCTGCAAAGCTTGGTATCGGAAAAGACGGATGTGTGAGGTGGAGGTCAGTGGTCAAGAGTGCGGAGCCAAGCTTTATACCTGCATCCAAGCATCTCTTGACGCCTGAGCGACATGCTTGTCGCTGAGCTGGATGAAAGACAACAGCCAATCCAAGGGCCGGAAACGAGCACGCACCGAAGATTTGCAACGCTTCCTTCGTACATCCCACTGCGAAGGACAGATCTATACGTTAAATGGCCCCTCTGCAAGCCCAGGCCGCCACAAGGCTTGATGGTTCGCGAATTGGCGCCGGAACTGTCATATCGCGACGAATGTGTGATCCCTGTCGCGAATCTGGTGTAGTGGAGAGGTGTTGCGCGGGATGAAGTTTGGGGGTCGGCCTTGACACCCTATCGATTGCCCCACGTGGCCGCTAGTGAAGCACGGCTAGAACACCTTCCAAAATCATCCCATCTACGGCGTTCACTGGTGTAGATTGATAAAACTCGGGGTTAATCTCATAAAACTGCAGCCCCTTACTCTCTCCCTCTATGATGTCTGCATGAGGTACAGTACCCTCTCAACAAGAAAGTAGTCTTGAGGGCGAACATCCAACCAGCGTGCTAGTCATGAAGCTGTTGTACTACCATGGAATTGCCTTGACATATGACAGCTCGCCAAGCTATCAGCGCGAGACCATTTCGGCTCACCAACTACGAAATGGGTTACCCTTGCCGCTAAGGCGCTTTCCACAACCAATGTTCTGGACCGCCGGAGCCAGTCGTTGGGTCTCTTCGTACCGAGGTCGTGGTCCGACGGCCTCATTACCATCATACTATTGGGTGTTCGTGAGAACATTTGCACCCGACAAATTGTCAGCGTCGGAATCATTCCTTGTAAGGAAGGATCCAGGGCTTGTGCTGCAGCTGTTGAGTGACCGACCAAAGACGCCATTGGATGTTTAATAGGCCGAATACCTCAGTTTCGATTATCCTGCTGTCAAACTTTTGTCGCCCGCAAATCGCCCATCTATTGAACTTCCAGTTGTTCCTATCGGCTCTAGCATGCCAGCATTTGAATGGGATAACAATATAAATGCTGAAGAACCGACCTTACGCCCATTTCACTACTTCGCTTTCTCAATTTTCCCCCTATTTTTCTCTGGCACTCGAACGATGATAACTAAGCGAACATGTTCCGATTCGTACATACTAACCTTGGTCACATTATGTCTAACGGAACAAGACAACACTCAACATGAGTGGACTTTACCCGTGGGGTGATTTTCTCCTCTTCTTGATCATGATGCTTCCGGCTCTCAAAAAGATTGATGAAGACTCTTGCATTGGTATTTCCCGTCTCGTCACCACAGTCCGACTATATCACCTTCAAAATATCTCATTTCCTTGCTTGCTTTGATCGATCGTTTGACGAGGGCCCCGACTTGTGCTGTTTGGCCCTTGAGCTAGAGTGGGAGCGATGGTCTCAATGGGGGTGATCCTCCCGAAATTGATCTCGCACACCTTCTCATTCATCATCTTCAGCTTTTGCTTGATGCTTCAGTTTTGGTGCTAGGGTATACTGTTTTCGCGCGGGAGGCAAAGACTCGAAGAATCTCACCGAAAGAGCAATCAGGTAGCTGTTCCTCAGCTGTTCTTGGATGTCCTCTTCAAAGATGTTCTCGGATCTAGGTTTTGGTCTCCAAGATTGTGATGTTGCCTCTACGAATTGTTCCTTTGGTTCCAGGAAAGGATGGGGTCCAAATTATTCCTTCCAGAATAGAGCGGGGGTTTGTAGACTCTCATGGAATTGTTCGGCTTCTTGTAAGACCTCTAACGACCTTGACGTTCCTGGATCCAAACGGCGTCGAGAAGTCAGAGTCCCCGAATCTCTTCTGCGACCGTATTTCCTTGCCATATTGTTTTTCGAAATGCTCCATCGGAGTGAATCCTCGCTCGCTTGTGTGGTATTAGGTTTTTTTTCTGAAATAGGGCTTTAGTTGAAACTCGATAGCATCACATGGCCAAGCCCCCGGTGGGGCCGATCTCCACCGTGGAAACGACGTGCCTTCCGGCCACGCTGCCCATGGGTCCTTCTTGTTAAGTTTGCGACGCAGTAACGGTGATTTTGATCCTGCCACATGTGTTCCGAGATATGATTGATCGTAATGTGCACGAAACACAGGGTCATGGAGAATCTCGTAGGCACGGTTGATATTCTTCATGCGCATTTCATGCGTGGCTCGGGCCATCTGGATCTCGCTGAAAAAGCTTAGAAGGTTGCAGCCTAGATACTGCAAGGAGTATTTCTGGTTGCGGATATCTTGCTACTTGTCGATGTGAAGTCCTAGAATACTATAGAGACAAGATTGTGAATCAACAATCTGATAACGAATGCGCATCACTGTTCCAGCGAGATTGAAATGATCTGGAATTCATACCACGCACCTATGGTACGTGCCTTTGTGGCGTAATGAAGACCTCGCAAACAAAGCCTGCTTAGAATTCTTTCACTTTGGCAGCCGATGTAGCCTGATAGCTTTATTCGCACAGAGCCAGTCGAATCCCAGATCTTCGCGTTCACAATTTTGTGCAGAGCCTTAGTTTTGATGATATCAGCCCTTACAGCAAATAGTTTTTCTTTTGGCCCCATCACAGATACATGTGCTAGATCTGGCGAGCGCATGGATTCTCAACTGTCTATCACCCTTACCATCTTCAGAAATGACCAGATTAGTAGGCTTCAGGGCGTTATGATATGATACCTTGTTGCCCTAGCCCTCCAATGGATGCGCATGCAGGGTAGTTTATCCAAAATTAAAGTAGTGGCGTTGTGGAAATTGAGTCTGATGTTTACTCGGCCGCGAAGGCCTGGCAGACTTTGAGGACTGATGTTATTCTGGAGACTCATTAGTCGAAATCATGATGGCGCGTTGAGTGCAGAGGTTTCTTGTTGGCGTTGATGAGTTCTGTAGGGTAAAATGCACGTGACAACCTCCGGAGGAGAGGAAGGGCTACGGCCGCGGAGATGCCTAGCCACATGTCAAGCTACCCAGAAATCTTCGACCAATACTCACAAAGGTCGCGTTACATGCAGGGCAGTTGCAAAGTGATGAAATGAGATGAGGTGAAGTACGGAGGTATCACAGCGAATACTGGTGGAAGTCCAACTACAAGCCGCCAAGCCGCTTACCCCAAATTTTCCCCGCTGTCCGAACAGGCGATCGCGAGTTTCCAGCCACGGGGAAATCTGGGGATGCATACTTCCACCACTCAACTCCACTTTGTCAAGCCACAACTACACCATCGCGCATGGACATATAACCCTCATGGAGCGGGATGTACTCTTGCCAAGATGAGCCAAGTGAAAGTGCAGCTACACGACGAGAGATGCTGCATGCACTTGCGCCATTTGGGCTTCCTGGACCTGCTTCTCGATGCGCCATGAGCCATTTTGCCGGAAGAATTGGTGGTGTGCACGGAATCGCGCTGATTGACTAAATGGGACTTGCTTTTGCAGCTTCTGTAGGCCAACGATGGTGGTACATAAAAGGGGAGTAATGTCTCTTGTTGGTGGGCATCAAACTGCTTAGACTCTTTCGCATCTTCTGGTCGACATCTTCTGCAAGCCAAGATGAAGCTCTCAATTCTCTCTCTCTTTTCGCTTGCGCTCTCTTCGACTGCGGCGCCAGCAGGTTGCGACTTTAGCCTGGTCGGATTCGCAAAAGATAACCCGATCGGTGCCACCACAGGCGGTCATTCCAGGCACGGCAAAAGCGTCACTGTGAGAACAGTTGCTCAGTTCATTGAAGCAGTCACCAGCACTGAGCCGCTTGTGGTTTACGCCAAGGGTAACTTCAACCTGACCTCGAGAGTCCAGGTCGGGTCCAACAAGTCTCTCATTGGTGTCGGCAAAGGGGCTCAAATCACTGGATCTGGTCTCAACATTTTCAACAAAACTAACGTCATTATCCGTAACTTCGGCTTTACGACCATTGACGATGATGCCATGACAATCCGTAACAGCACACGTGTCTGGATCGACCACAATGAATTCACTACTGGCAACTTCCCTGAAGTAAGCATATCGCCCGAAATTCTGATGATTCATGAACTAACTGCAGGTCTTTACACGTGTAGCTTGGCCCTGATGCTTACGATGGCCAAATTGACATCATTCGTGCAGCAGATTGGATCACTGTCTCATGGAATTACCTCCATGACCATTGGAAGAGCTCCCTCGTTGGCAACAGCGATGCGCTGAGAGATGTCGACCAAGGCCATCTCCACGTCACCTACCACCACAACTACTGGCGCAATGAGGGAACTCGTGGCCCTGCTGGCCGCTTCGGTCATCAGCACATCTACAACAACCTCTACGTGGACTTCCTCTACCAAGCCATCCACTCTCGCAGTGACAACCAGGTGCTGGTCGAAGGCAACGTCTTCAGGGGAAAGACCCGCGAGGCGCTCAGCACATATGGTCTCGTCATCCCCGAGGATAGCCCAAATACCAGCCCTGACGGTGACTTTGAGATTGACGGATTTGCAAACCTTGGAGCGAAGAACGACTTTGGAAAGGCCGGTGTCAATATCACTCAAGTTGGCAACTTCACCCATGCGCCTTACAGGTACAAGCTCACACCGCTGTGGCAAGTAGAGAAGATTGTGAAGCGCGGTGCAGGCCTCGGCAAGATCTAAGGGCATTTCATGGCAGCCAAAGAATCTTTCGTGAGCATTGATGCCACATGAACAATATACCTAATGCTCCTTGGTTGCTCGCCTCCCTCCCATCTCGTGCGCAAACATACAATGCCCTGCAGGACGATCGTGCCTTCTTTCATAACAAGTCCTTTCCCACTCGGTGTTTCCTAAAAAGGTATAACTCCCGCGATATGGCTTTCCTTTCCAAATTTTTGGATCATACGGAATTCTCAATTCTTCGCACGATCTTTTGAGGATACAAGAAGACGTCAGTATTGGCTAAGTACCAGGTTCAAATCGGTGAGCGCGAAAAGGATCGACGCTCCTCTTATGCTTCAATTCTTAAAGTTCAAAACAGAGGCCAGGACGCATCATATGCCATCTCTTCTAGCAACAATGGCTTTTTAACCTCGCCTTCTTCTTTTCTCTTGTCTTTAACCTAGCCGGTCCTCTTAGGCTCATGATCGCGTAAAAAATTCGTTCATCATCTTTTTAAAACTCCAACTTACACTATCTTCCTTGAGGTCTATGCTAATAGTTGTGGAATACAGAGAAATGTGCTTTCTCCTTCCCTACCAAAATCAGGTCGGGTTGCCCATGTGTTCCTCTTTTCTTCGTTTCAGGATGGCAAGTCCCTATGGGCCTTCTCATGACTTTATGAGTTGGCTCGTCTCATTATTAAAAAGAACACCATGAGATAGGAACGCTTTGCCGCTTCTGGCTGTATCTACTCCATCTCATCACTGTCGATTGCAATGGAAGAGCCATATATTTTCGCTAGACCAAAAACTCAGTATTGGACCGACCATGTGAGACTCCAAGAGAAAAGGCATACAATCAGTAAAACCCTGTATCTTCATATTACAAAAGCTAGCTCCTCACCTTCAAATCTGATGTTGCAGGTGGGAAAATGCGAAAAGTACCTATAAGGTAGCGGATGCTTTCCGAATCCTAGCTATAAAGCCCCAAGCTGGCTCTTTGCTCTCTTTCCTTTCTACATCATGATTCCTTCCCTTTCTCAAAGAAACACTAGAGACTCCCATGCCATGTTTTGCTAAAAGTTTCTCAGTGCAATGTTATGCTTTCTCATTGAAAGATCCGCGTACTGGATTTGAGGTCAAAGATCATTTCAACAATCGACGCAATCTTCAACAAAGAGACTCAAGACCACCTTGCCCTTTTGTCATGTTCATCTCCACCTTAAGATTCAGTCTCATGAAGCTGCATCCATGCAGGGTGTGTAGGTTGCATTATCCTACAAGAATTCGTGGAGGGAAAGCGATGGTTTGAAGTTTCCGAAACCCTCGAAGAACTCGGTTAGAACACTGCAGGAATACAGCTTGTATCAAAGTGAGACTCAACGTGCAAAAATGGGAGAGCTCTTATCTTAGAAGCGCAACGTGAAATAACAGCATTATGGATTCTCCGCGCTCAGCCATTTGACTTTGCCAACAACTCGGCCTGTTGGTGTGACCCATGACGCCATACTTGCAGTGTCACTAGCACAAGCTTACAACTCCATGATTTCCGGTTCCGAGTCTTCAAGATCTTTGGCTCGCGACGAAATCCTAAAAGAAGACGTTACAAACTGCCATGTCTAAGCCAAAAGCTTTCCAAACACAAGAGTCCAAGAGCTTATGATCTGAACACAATTGCATTTATGAGGAACTTCCAATTCAGGCTTACATGGGGCGACGTCTTTGTTCTAATACTCCCTCTAAATCCGGGATGTCGAAAAGGAATCCCAAACACATGCATACTTTTTTCCTCTGCTTACCAAAAAACCCCAGATTAGGAAGAATCACGGTTCCCTGCTCCTGGGATCTAAAACAAGTGGTGTCATTTCGTGAGAGCCGGACATGTAAAAGAACAAGCGAGTTCACGATGTGGCTTTGCTTAGGATTCAGCGAGAGCTAACACATGCGTCTGTGGGTGCTCTAAAATCACGACTAGATGGTTGATGTAAGAGACGTCCAAGTGCATCAAAATGGAGTGAGAGGGGAGTTGTTCTCACCCATATCTCAATTCCACATCTTCCATGTGTCGTGCAGAGAGGGTTTCATTCCTTGTAGTTTAGAGTCAATCATAATCGTATATCTACACGAAACATAGACTATCAGTACACGCAGGCCTATGGATGCGCCGCGACGCCACCCATTGGCCTCTGTCCCTGCGGGTTATTCGGGGCATCAGGCTGTAGCTCCTCAATCGCCTGATCATACTCATTGCTGTTCATATCAGCACCCGCCCCCTCGTCCTGCTGCCCACTAAACATTTGTGCGCGCATAGCTTGCTCATCATCAATCTGCTTGGTGGCCCAGGCCTTCCAGCTCTCCCATGCGCGGTCCTCGAGCGCCATACCAATCTCAAGAGGCCCTTTGCCAAAGTATGCGCCGACGTGTTGGGCTTCTTCCTTTGCGATGCGCGAGCGGACTTCGGAAAGGTGGCGGTGTTGGTAGAACTCGCGGCGAGCGAGGTCGTAGGCTGAGGCTTTGGAGAGGGAGGCGTGCTTCATTAGCCACATTTGGCGCTGGACCACGCTGGGTCGTGTTAGTTGGGGTATATGATGTGGTGGACTTGACTTGACCTACCTCTCGCCATCTAATTGCTTCCCTGGCTGCACAATCTTGCTCCAGTCGTAGTTCTTGGAGTCGTTTCCGCTGTCTTCGACCACTAATCTTGGTCGTGCCAGTTCCCATGGGTGGTCGCCGAAGAAGTCTGACCGCAGCTTGTCTTCTGGGTATTCAATCGGTAGGGGTTTGAATAATTTGCTGGCCTTCCGCGCCTTCCTCATCTTGGGTATCCGGAGCACTGGCCTAGCGAGCGTCTCGCCGGGCGGTATGTTGCCAATTACATCGTACCATTGTGGTAATGTCGTCTCTCGTTTGGAGTCGAACAGGGCCTTTGCGGTCTGGCGAACGCGGAGAGGGCGGAAGTCGTAGCGGCCCATGGCGGGCGGTGTCGTTGGTTATGTGCCCGTGGCTATTATCGCATCTAATCGTGGTTGGGAGGGTGTTTGGAGGGGCAGCGAAAGGCCGGGGCGCGCAATGGGGTCGTGTTGTAGATAATATCGAGGCTCTTGCCCGCGCAAACTCCGATGGTTCTGCCAAGACTTCGCGACGCCCGAAATCTTTGGAGGGCCCATGTGCGAGCACCCGCGCATCCCCCACGATACCCTCACTTATGCTAGGAAGCTCTTCAATGAGCTCCCTGTAATCAATTGCAGCCGCCCCCGCAAATGGAACACGTCTGAACTGGCTCCCGCTGACACGATGCTCGACCTCTCATGTCCCTCTTCCGCACCCTCGATCGGACCTCCGCAGTCTCGAATACCACCAGCGCACGGTCTTTTCTCGCCTTTTTATGCCCAGCCCTTGAGAAGAACACGTCAAAGAGAAGATTCAGCAAGAAGACGATAGGCCATGCCCCGCAATTGCCGAGGTCCACGGCTCGCATGGGCACTTTCTTTATCCAGGCACTGGTGCGGGCGGGAGCATGCCCAAAACATGCGGAACGCAAATCAACTCTGCGCGGGGTAGCCTCACCCGTATCAAGGCATCACTCAGTCCGAGTGAATAGCACATGGTCGGTCCCGGGCCACAATGATCCCAAGATCAAGTCGCAGCGCAGAGGCCCGTTCAAGAAAGTCAAGAGCTTCGCCGAGAAGGAACTGCAGGCATTGGTCGACTATTATGGCATAGAGCTCGATGACGGTCCCGAGAAAGACCTTCCAGACGACGGGAATCTGGTGTGGAATATCGGCGACGACCACGAACCCTGGCCGCTCCGTGACCCCGCTGACGCTGCGCACATCAGCAAACTGGAAAAGCTGCTAGAAGATGAAGAGGCGCCACATAGCGATATCTTCGAAACGTATCAAAAGCTACAATCGCCCGGGGTTGTCTATCTAAGAATTGAAACAATACGAGCGTTACTGCACCATCTGGCAATTGTCGAACGCCCTACCCCGGTCACAATGCAACGCTTCCTTTCTATACTCGACGATATGAAGACTGCACACATACACATCATCCGTTCAGAATGGACCTCGGCGATACACCTCACCGTAAATGCCTTGGGCACGATATCTGAAGACAGCCTCCAATCAGCCCTTCACATTTGGAAGGACATGGAGCAGCGAGCTGGAATCAGAGGAGGATACGTGACGTTCAACGTGCTCTTCACTGCGTCTGTAAAGGCAGGCAAATACACACTTGCCGAAACCTTTCTGAAAGAGATGCAAGCTCGAAAAGTGCCCATGCATCGGCACCACCGTGTATCACTGCTCTACTACTACGGCGTTTTGCAAAATGGAAATGCTGTCAGGAAGGCGTACCAAGAGCTTGTGGCAGCAGGAGAAGTTGTGGACACCGTAGTCATGAATGCCGTTATAGCTTCTCTGTTACGCGCAGGGGAACCCTCAGCCGCCGAACATGTTTTCGAGCGCATGAAGCGTCTCCATGCCTTGCGCCACTCGTCTGCGCCTGGCCATAAATTCTTCAATCGCAACTGGCGCCATCGCCGCCTCCTCGGAATGCGCCTCCGAGACGAATCGCGAAGGCTAAACAGAGAGGGCGACGAAGAAGAATTGAAGCAACTTCAAGACTTTGCGCCCATAGCACCCGACTCGCGGACCTACGGTATCTTGGTCCGCCATCACGCAGGCGTAGCAGGAAATATTGACCGCGTCAACGAAATACTGCAGGAGATGAAGTGGAATTCCATTCCCTACGACGGCACCATCTTCATCGTAATATTCCACGGCTTCAGTGCCTTTGGCGGCGTACGCTATTCCTCCTGGACTGCCTCGCGCCTCGAGAAGATCTGGCAAAGCTATCTCAAAGCCCTCAACCAAGATCTCGAACGGACATGGATCTCCAGCCTGTCCGTAGTCGCTGCGCTCCGCGCTTTCGCTCGATGCACGCCACCAGAGCGGACGGTGAAAGCCTGGGAGGAAATCCGCAGTCGCTGGCATCCAGACGAACAGGAATTGGAAACTGTGCTGCTTGTGCTGAGGAAATTGGTCCCGAGTCTGTTAGAAGCGCAGGGAACAGGGTTCTTCGACAGTAAAATACCGCCGCCGTCTTGATAATCACTTTATTAAAAGAAGAAATACACATCTTTCTCGGTGCTTCCGAGCTTACAACACATACGCGCGTACAAAGACATTGTGCACGCGCGTTCACCGTTATCTTATCAGTGTCACCTATTAGAAAATAGAACCGTGCATTTCACCGTTACAAATATTTGTATTGCTGACGTCGCGTTCGGAAAAATTTAAATGGGGGGGGGGGGGGGGTTCGCAGGGACAAGGGGGGCCGGGGTGATGAAAATGATTCACGACTGTGCAGGGGTGAGGGCATGGGCTAGTCGCTGCATTATCTCCGACCGACGGAGACATTGACGGGCCTTTTCGGCGTCGGATGTGAGGGAAGGTAGAGCATGGAATGGGATGGAATTCATGAAGGAGAAAGAGAATGGCATGGTGTTGGGTTCGGAGTGTGGTGGATGCGATTCTATCACGTGGGGGTTTCTGTGGTTGCTCAATGTGATTTCGTATCCATCTCTCCCCACGTCTCTTGTTCCAACGCACTTGTCGAATATTAATGGAAAATACTGGAATATTTTTCTTCTCAGCTTTCTCAGCTCCTTCGTGCAGTTTGAGCGCCTCTGTAACACCCTGATTGAAAAAGCACGCCCATCTTCTGGAAAATGACGTACAACGATGCTAGGTACAGTGCTGCAAAGATTCAATATGAGCATAAGACTTGTTCCATGTTGCTAACACCAAAGTGCACCGTTCTCTGCGTCAGAAACCCGATTTTTACTGTAAGTGAGTTCAAGGTAATGGAACATCGAGAAGTCATTGCAATGGACCCATGAATCGTCTTCGGAGAAACATGTGCAATATCGTTGCGCACGTGTTGGGCTGGAACCACCTTTGTGAACGCGACTGGGGCGAGCATTATGGCTACATCACGCGGCATAGAGTGGAGCGAAGACTTGAATAGAGTTGAGAGAGTCTGAAGTGCGAGAAACCTTCGTGTATAGCAGTGATAAGAATGAAGATGCTGTGGGGTGTGAATATACCGTCCTCGTCGCACTCTTTTCGCTCCGCGATGCGCTGCTTGTGGTGGCTGGTGGCGTAGTACACTAATCGATCCTTAATGGGAAGTGTGCTGCTATTTGGTATTTACTACCTCATTGCTTGATTATTTGGCATGCGAAGCTGAGTCAAAGCTCACGATGGCTGGTGCGCTTATTTCCCACTCAAGTTGAGAACCAGCTTCTAGAATTAGAGCTTGTGAGGGGGCTTCAGCTACGGCCTGTCGGCTCTGTGCACAGGGGGTGATTCTTCGCGCTCATTATTGGAATTTGAATCAAGGTCAGAGGTGATTGTAATCGCAATGAGGTGGTTTGCCAACGCTTATCGAATGAGTAGCACTTCGGTCAACTTCTCGGTGCTTTCGAGTAAGGTACTCTTGCCATTCCATGGCGGAAAGGCGCTGGGAACTTATGAACATGTTTGACGCCTGCTTAAAGTAGTCAGATGCAGCTTCCGATCACGTGGATGTGAACCGGTTCTCATGGGCGAAGCTACACCCCATTCGTCGTTAGCTTCGGCAATCCAAAACATATCCAGCCGAAGTACCTAGGTACCTAGGTACCTAGGTATGCACTGCCGCCGACCTTGCACGAGCTTCCAACACCAGTCCTAGAGTAGTCATATAACCTCTCTCTCGGCCGCTTACTCGTCACGGCTATGATGGCAATCGGCCCCTTGAGCTGTTCGCCGCTCGCTCATTTGCCCCACTGCAATTCCAACCGCCCTTCTCCAGCTGTCGAAGCTCGCGGCATAGATACGTCTAGTGTAGGCAGATAGGTCCACACTTACTTTGTTAATTCCACCAGTCACAATTTCATATTGCGACGATTCAGACATTACAGATCTTCTTGCGCACCGTCAGGTATGCGTCTCCTGCTGACTATGGAAGCAAAAGCCGGAAACGATAGCATGACATCGAGATTCGTCTTTATGATGGAGAGCAAATATCAGCCTTGGTGAACTGGCCTGGCCTGAGAAAGCAGACAAGCTGGGGTAGCCTTGCGTGGATATCTTTACTGGCCGATGATTTGCTTGCGATCCCAGGGTCCAAACGTCGTTTCTTACCCGAACGTGTTCTCTGAACCAAGGAAACTTTCGAATCGTTTTTGTATAAACTCTTCAAGCTGGAATGGATTATCGGCCTGGCATTCCATGAGGTATCCCAAATGTTCATCAAGAGACTCCAGCATGAAGTTCGGCGGCTGCATCTTTCCCAGGATATGCCCGTGAGCTACCAGCTAGGACGTCATTGATATGGAACTTCAAAAGTTTAGTCCAGAATTCGCAGATCCCTGGATCCCACTCTACCCGCGTTGGCTGCCGTCACTTGATCTGGCAAGTACGAAGAGTGAATACTCTGAATGGTTCCCTCGGCCCGTCCATCGGCGAAGGCCCCGCCAATGTCTTCGGGCCGTCGATAACGCAATCTTTGCGGTAGAGGCGAGATCAACGGAGAACCCCATGACAGGACCAGGCGCCGTGTGGGCCTCGGTCAGACCACTTCGTCGGCAGTCAATACGATCATGTGCCGATGCACGCCGGTGCTTGTCTTCTGTGGTATTAGTCATATGTGGAGACTCCATTCATGTGAATATCTCTCACTTCTGGTTTTTCTAAAGTCCCGCAGGATTCTATCGCTCAGTTCCGCGCATCTTCCTTTGCTACTTAGCAGCAGTCTCGGCCTTCGTCTCCCAGAGAATTATCACGCACTTTGCCACGGAGTGCCTTGTATCCGAGGGTTAAAGGATCGTGACGCAACGATGTCAACGTTTGCGTCTGAGAAGTGGTACCTGACAGTAGCCGTCCCTAGCCAAGCGCTTAAAACCCCTGCGTGAGAGATGAAGAACAACCCTGCGACGATGGATTGCGATTAGCGCGATAACAGCTCATTGGCCAGTCGAGTCAGATCTGGCATCGACAATTTCATTGGCTCGGGAAACTGACCCTCTTGCAAGATATCTGCGATAGCACCAGATCCTTCGTTGAGTATCGTCATGGTCTGAATAGCTGGGGCTTTCTTCATGGGGTGTTAGTGGGTGGCACAGTTGTCCAGCAAATACCCTCGTTTCTTCTACGCCGCAGCGGCTGTCGCCTCCCTACAAATCATCTCCTGAAGCCCCCTGGACAGGAAAACCAAATCTCGTAGAGTTGCCATGTCACATAATATTTTGATCAAAAGCAGGAACAGTGCGGTCCCGCACTGAGACACCCACCCAAAACGTCGCACACTGGACGGTGGTGTTGAACTCCTTGATTAGAATCTCACAAAGGAAGAGATCAGCGTTCCTTCAGCAACTTGGGGTTGAGGGATGCAGGCGAGTAGCTGGGACCCGGTTCAGCAATCCCTTGAGGCTCACGATGCGATGGAACTCAGCATCGTATTACAATAAGCGTGGGGCGACCCTGCAACACGGAAATCGGAACTCCCAATGCAGCGCACCATGCACGAAACCCTGGGAGAGAGTCTGAGCGGAAACCTGTCAAATGCAGGCATCCGCTACTCGCTCTTCGCTTATGTGCTAGCGTTAAGCCTCCACCTCCGTCACCCCTGCAGGAACGGCATAAAGCTAGCTTGGCACGAATCTGAATCGTAACCGCAGCCTCGTGGAAAAGTAGGGCAGACGGCTTGCTGTCAGTCATTAGGGCATGCGTCCCCAACCGACTACTTGTTGGATCGCCACCATATAGCCATTCTGCGTCTTTCAGAACAGCGCCGGCGCTGCCATACGCAACTAGGTGCCCGTCAAGATGACTAGTTGGGAGGAGATGTACATTGAGATGATAGCGCATGCGCCTCCAGAAGATGAGCCGCTGCCGTTGTCAAACAAAAGGGTCACCATGTACGGTACCACGCTGACGTTCTTGGTATGTTACAAACAATCTTTCAGCATCTCAAAAACTAATGTTACATACGGATCGTGGCATGGCTTGCTGTCTTTTTTCGGCTGTGGGTTCGTATCAGAGTTGTCAAAGAATTGGGCTGGGACGATTGCTTCGTGGTTCTCGCTCAGGTATATACATCAGAAGTAGAACATGCGGGCTGAGAGGAGACGCTAACTCGGATTCTAGAGCATGAACACCGCAGCGACTATTCTAATGTGCATTTGTAGGTTTGTCCTGCATCTGGAGCTCATATAGCTAACAGTGTAAGCAATCAATTATGGTCTCGGCAAACACATGCTCTACCTTCCATACAAAGACTTGGTTATGTATCTAACAGTATGCACGACTGACGCTTATATCGAGCCGGCGACTGACCAACGAAACAGCTTTATTACATTGAACTCGCAATCTACATCAGCAATTGCGCAGTCATCAAAATCGCTCTACTTCTCCAATACCTACGCATCTTCAAAGCCGGTATCATGCGGTGGGTTTGCATTGGCCTCCTAGTCGCGGTAATTCTCTGGGGTATAGCCTTTGCCATCACCGCCTGGTTCCCTTGCTTTCCAGTCAAGGGCTACTGGAATCGTACTATCGACGCAAATTGCTACGGTTTTGGTTTTGGTGACTTGGACGGCTTTGTCGCAATGTATAAGGCTCAATCAGCTACCAACATGATGTTCGACATCGCCATTTTCATCACTCCCATGGTACTCTTCCGGACACCGAACTTGAGGCAGAAGAACGTCTTGGCAATGACTGGCGTCTTCCTCTTTGGTGCAGTGTAAGTTGCCCATACCGAACCACGCAGGGTCTTCATGCTGACCATGTTATAGTGTCGTCGGAACATCAGTCTGGCGCCTGCATGGCATCGTAGAATCCAAGGGCGCTACATCACCCTACGTCGACTATACGTGGTGGGCCCCCTCCATGATCGTCCTCTCTTGCCTTGAAATCGACCTCGCCATCATTTGCGCCTCCATGCCCATCTTTTGGCCAATTATCGAAAAGTCACTCAGCGCCATCTTCGTCAGCTACGAGGTGCAAGTGGTCGAAGAACGCGTCAATGACTACGGCCTCACGTACGAGCTAGAGCATATGAAAGGCGGAGACAGAAACAGTATCAAAAGCAGTGGAACAAGCACACAAGAGCTAACACATGAGGATGAGGAGCACGGAAGGAGACCTCAGTTCACGGTGGGCTGTGATCCGTTGGACGAGGAACAAAGAAGTAGGGGCTTGAGTACAAACGTCGAGACTACCGCAGCGCCGCAGAAATGGCGGTTGTAAAGGAACAATGGCATACACTTTCATTAGGACTGCACAGACTTTGGAGAAACCCGCTGACTGTAACGCTACACATCTTACCCCACGAACACGATGTTAATGTCTCTTTTACCATCAAAACTTCAGCCCCCAACATCCAGACCCCATCGCATCTGTCGCACCCATTGTGGTCTCCGACTACAGTCCACTCCCAACAAGCCTTATCGCACAATATGGGATCTGCGCTTCTTGCGCATTATCGACCCTCTATTACCGCTACCGTCTACCCGCCGCCGCCGCCGCCGCCGCTGGTCGTCCACCCACCATACTACGGCAAAGTTCACGCCTCAGCCCCACAATTCCGAAACCTGGGACCTGCAAACCTGCAGTCTTGACACACACGCTCGACTCAAAGTGTACACCTCCGAAGTTGGTGTGCGTGTCAGTCGCGAACCCACCACCCGTGTATTCATAAAGCTTGTGAAACGAATTTAACCGATGGTTCTCAGATGACGATGGAGATCGCACAGGATACGTAGTAAGCTGCTCCGGTCTTTGTTCCCATGGACTGGTCTTCTTGTCCTGCTTCGCGCAGCTGTTTCTGCGTGTTCTGGCGTCGAAGGCTTACGCGCTATGGTACTATCGGCGCAAGGCTAATCTTGTGCTGCAAGCGATAAGTCCACCTTTCCGCGCCAAAGTTACTTGATAGTAAAAAAATTCTCCGGCCCTTTTCTTTGGCGCGGGGGTGAGAGAGTAGGCTGGCTAGCCGGCTGTATGCATTATTCTGTGCGTGCGCACGAGATGACGATGCGAGGTGGGGACTTGCACGGTGTGGGGACGTGATGTTATCTGGACCGATTGCTTCGTATCACAAGTGCAGGATGGGGGAGTCGTGCATTTGTTGTGCTTGGTGCATGTTTTCGGGGCCATGCTGTTGGTGTGATCAGGAATACAGGATGTGCTATTTGCAGGGTGGTGATGTGCGTGGCAGGTAGGGCGAGTTGCTTTGCAGTAAGCTGCGTGGTATAACCTGGGGTTCGCGAGCTAAACTTTACTTTCCTCTATGCTGTGCAACGCGCGATGTACTACTGCGACTGAGTCTTGTGCCTTTTTCCGTTTCGGCTGTTCATGTCGTCTTACGTCGAGAGCGTCGATCAACAGCCATCTCTTTCTGCTTTGTTCCATCCCTCAATCCATTCGTCTACTCGAGAACGCCCCTCGACACGAAGTCGTCGCTCAATATCCACTTATTCGACCTACTTGTCAAAAAAGCATTTGGGGATGCTGCAGCCCAACTGTACCATCAGGACTCCTTCAAGTCTATTTTCAAGACAGTATGCAGTTATACTGCTCCATGCCCAGCATCTCCCTGTCACACTTGTTTTCTGCTTCGCTTTTCACTTTTTTCGATCTTAGACTGAAGTAGCCGATGATCTTGTGGTCAGTTGCCGGCAGCTTGTGGTTGGTAGAGTACTAGCATGAGCGACGGTCAGATGTCGAGCCAACGATGTTCTTTCGCTCTCGCTCCGTGCGGCTGATTTTAGTTTTCCTTTGATGTTGCTTTTCTTGCAGCTTGCCCCTTATTTCCTGCAATGAGGTAGAATGCATGCGTCGATCGAAGATCCGCAAAAGCAACTCAACGTGGCGTTTGTCTTGCGTACTCGCATGGTTTAGCGGGCCCAGTAGTGTGTGCTGGTGGAACTGGATGGTGGTGTGTATCAAATCCTGGAGTCGTTACTGTGTCGCTGGGGCGAACAGCGGAACCTACGACATTCTAGTCAAGCTGGTACCATTGCGACCGTTTACGACTTAATTAGCTCCAAATTCGGCAAATGGACGCTGTCAGTCAAACCTAGAAAAAGAACAAAAAAAATGGCAAAAGGTCGATCGGGAATAAGGTGCGAAGATGTTGTCATGCGCGTGCCCAACTGCCCACGTAGCATAACCGACTCCGCGGCGGCGGGAGCGCCAAACAAACCTACGACCACGCTAATGGAACGACTAGCACCTTAGTTCCTGTGGAATATTGAGCTACTTCTAGCATTTTGTATCCCGATCAATCAGTTACCGGGGAGTCTCTTAGCTTGTCCAATGATAGAGTTTGAGCTGCTTCGTCACCCTTAGCTGACGCTATCGCGAAGTAATGACCTCAGGTAACATGTGCGAGCATCGAATTTAGTAATTGACCAGCTACTTCCACCATTCCGGGGAGTATTACAGCTGCCTCCGACTCTTCTGTTTTCCATGTTCCTACTCAAAGGTATCGCTCAAGACATACCGACTACTGCAGGTACCAAAATTAGCGAACCTGTGACGTATCGACGCACCGTAACCCCGCACCTCATGGTACGTTTAACTTTAGCGGGCGTCGCACGGTTCCTTTTCAATAACACAGTGGCGCAATTGTCTATGCTCCCGGCATCGAATCGCGTACTGAGGAAGCACATCAGCATGCTCTTCAAATGAGTTGCTGTGAAGCGACTGATCGAACGCGTTCCATAGCCTTTCGGTGAAAGCCTTCAACCAACATCATCGCCACCTCGCTTACATCAACACAAAAATTTACAATCTTCAACTATCGGAAAAATTGGTTGATTACCATCCAATATTGATGATGTGATCCTTGGGGCGTTGAAAAGATTTCGCCATCAAGGCTGTTGTGATATGCTCGGCATCCGGAATTGGCCGCCAATGCGGTAGGTCGCCTTCCCCTTGGATCGGTACCAGATGGGATGGAGTTTTATCCGTGGTGTCACATGGTTCCTCAAGATGACTCAACATTAATACTGTACTTACTGACGATAGCAGCCTGTGGTGTTTATAGAGCGCCTACGCGCTGGGAAACCGGATGCGGCTGAGGTGTTCATCATGGCAACAAGGGCTTTCCTATTTAGGTTCACTAGGAACTGAGGTTCTCCTGCCTTTCTTTGTCTTTGATGCGAGACAAATGTGTCGGTTGTGGGTGTTTGTTTTCACATTCAGCAAGCGGGAAGATGGCATTGTTATGATCATATATCGAGCTCGTCTCTGTGCAGTATTCGGCCTCCTTTTCAGTGCACTCCGAAGTCAGCACATAGCCCAAGAGACTGTGCCGGGAAACTTCGAATCTCGACAAATGCATTGAACCAGAGTATTTCAGTATCTCTTATCTTACCAAACCCAATTGGACTTCCTTGGGCGGCAGAGGTATTCGAAATCCTAATTAGACGTCGCGACACAAGACCTCAGCACCACTGGTCCCAAAGGCAGCAAATTCTTCTTTATCGCCATTAAACAGTCCAATCATTCCGATGATGGCATCTCCGAACAGCGACCATATAATCATCGAGCCCACAGGAGAGACATTATTAATATTGGACACACCCGGCGCCAAATTTGCGGTCTGGACGGCGTTTGAAGATGTAGATGACGGCTCACACGACACGAACGCGGAAGATATCGACGATGAATTCTTTCATCAAGACGGTCTAGAAGAAGAAATTACACCCAATTGGACGAAATGGGAAGAACACGATATGAGCGAGGAGGAAGAGAACATCAGAAGGCGAGCTGACTCACCGCTCCCATCTGTCTCTATGATCTGGGAAGAACACTCTACACACTCGACCGCATACGACTCCGTCAATCTAGTTGCTCCTCCAGCCCTGGTCTACCAAATCTCATCAACACATTTGATAACAGCATCCCCGAGATTTAAAGAAGAGCTGGCTTCCCAGAACGAGGGCTGTAAAGACGAAAACGGCCTCTTTCATCTGAAAGCTTCACGCTGGGATCCCGACGCCTTTACCATTTTACTCAATGTATTGCATACCCGCTATCGACGCGTGCCAAAAGAGCTGAGTTTGGAGATGGTCGCCAAGATAGCCGTCATGATCGACTACTATCGGTGCGGCGAGGCATTCGAACTGATATCAGAGATATGGATCAGACACCTTCGGGCGCACCATTCGATACCGAAAACCTACAATCGCGACTTGATGCTATGGGTGCTGGTATCCTGGGTCTTCAAGCTGCCAAAAGAGTTTTCCAGGTGCACCGCAAGAGCGCTGCGACAGTGTACGCAACCCAGTATCCAGTATCTGGAACTTGGTATCCCACCAGTTATCCTACGTACGTTCTACCGCACTGATTAACACTTGCTTCCCAAACAACTAAGCCCCTTCTAGAAGCAATACAAACCCGCCGCTCATCTGCCATCGCGCAAGTCCTCGAGACCTGCAACTACTGGATCGACGAGTTCAGCGACACATATACGTGTAAAGTCGGGGAACACATGTCGTTTGAATGCAGTTCCATGTTGCTTGGCGCGCTCATGAAGCAGATGAAAGGTCTGGGATTCTTATCGCCGCGCGCTATCGCGCCGTTTGATGGATTTAGCCTTGAGAGTATGGCGGAAGGTGTCAAGGGGATGAGATCACCGGTTTGGGAGACGTATAATGAGGTCAATGAGCTTTACCCTATCAGCCATTCTTGTAGTCTTGAGACGACGGTTGTACGGGATCTTGGTCGTGTTGTTGCAAGGGTAAAGGGGCTGGTGCTGGAGGATTTCTTGGATGAGGGTGAGGGCTTGGAGGACTGAGGTTTTGGTGATACGATAGAGGTTGTGGCGTGGTTGTCTTTGACGCGCTCGGGCTTTGTTAGTTATTCCGCGTTTTTTGTATAGCCGATTTTTAGAGGGAGAGAGAAGAAACCTCAAGGTGTTGTGAGTACATGAGAAACGCGATGTCTGGGTCAAAGCCGTCGAAAGGGCAGTTCGACTTCCAGGCCTGATGCTGAGCTCTTCTCTCTTGTATCTCAAGTGGTTGGCTACTCCAAATCTACGTCTGAGAATTTCGAATGGTGTCCAGTAGGTACGCTTGCTCAAGGCACAATGTCTCTATACAGAATAACGACGACCTGGGAACATTGTCGAAGCTCTCATATACTGGCAGCGTACGGCATCATTTTTTCATGCAATATCGCGTACTCACAAAGAGTGATCTGTGGAGCTCGGCACGCATCCACCGTCGTTTTTTATTTTTCATATATCCTGAAATGATAGCTTTCTTGCCAGTCGTAGAAGCGAGATCGCTTCTTTGCTCCTCTTCGTAACGTTGTCGTGACGTACAGCATACATCACTGGGTGAGGGTATTGTAGCTTCTAATAGAGCACACACCCGAATCATGGTTGCTGGACCTGTTCTTTTTGCCCGGGTGTTGTGACATTCAGCTGTGATAATAGGGTCGCGACGTCTTTGAGTATGCTTGTCGATCTGAGGGAGATGAAGAGTTCTGGCCGTACTCATCTTATCGATTTACCAAGCGAGAGTACACCGACTTCTACCGCATGGGAATTCATGGGTATATAAGTAAGGACTGCTGGGTCGACTTCTAGATCTCATCACACCTCTTCCACCAGTTGGCCTGCCTCTACAACCTACCTAGGTATCTTCCTCCGTCAAACTCGCAAACAATTCTACATTTCAGTAACAATGCAAAGGCTCGACATCAACGAAGCTGGCATCCTCCACATAAGGTGAGAAGTGTTGCATACATATTGATGTGATGGTGTGCTTGCCAGGCCCCGTTGGTGATGGAGAGGAGTGAGGGTGCTTCTTAGAGATCTACGAGGAGCAAGCGGAAAGGGATACCTCGGCAGGTAGAGGTCTGCGACGAAGCACGATGGCGGAAGGAAAAGTACTTTTGGTGCGTATCGAATCGGGGTTGGAGGTATATGCATTTGACAAGTCGAGAAATGGGCATCATTTTCTGGCACCAAGAAGGGTTAATTTGTTTGCTTTTGTACTGCAGCGGAGATGAGATGAACACAAGTGAAGCTGCTCTCCCGCGGATACCGAATTAGCGTGTGATGACATAAGTGAGGCTCCGCTGCCTTGGTTAGCGCCGCGCTATGAGCTTCCCCAGCGCCATTCGTCATTTCCTATGAGCAACATTACCTTCACCATCCTCAGGTGCCGTTCCTTCTTCGTAACCTTTCACGGTTCAACAAACACTGTCGCATTAGTTTGCCGATCGAATCGAACCATCAAAGGAAGATAACAGTCTGGCGTTCGCGACCTGATCTACCGTCACATCCCCATTAATTCACAGCAGCCTCGTCAGTCGGCACTCCCTGGAATTGGGATTTATACTGACGTGATTCTTAGATAGTCAGTTACACCACGCAACCACCATCATGTCCGACGTAGAGGCCGAGCAGAAGCGCGGAGAGGATGAGCGTCTTGATACCGCGGAAGACCCGAATGAGGAGGTACGACCTGACCCTTTCACTATACACCCCAACGACTGCCAAGAGCTGCACATTTGTCGACGGCTCGCGCGTTGATTTGGAAACATCGCGAGAACATGGACTAACAGCGCCATACAGGAAGAGATCTCCGCAATGAGGCGCCGCGTGCAAGAGATGGAGGACGAGGCCCAGAAGTTGCGCCAGATGCAGCAAGCCATCGACAACGAGCGCCACGAGATGCGCGAAAGCAAAGAAGATGTCGACGCGCGAAGTGTCTTCGTTGGCAACGTAGACTACGGTGCCAGCCCCGAAGAGATCCAAGCGCATTTCCAGAGCATCGGCAGCATCAACCGCGTCACTATACTGCTGGACAAATTCACCGGACATCCCAAAGGGTCAGTACTAAGAGGAGGTTTTCTTTGAAAGAGTTACGCGTCTTTTGCATTTACAAGCGACTTTGCGCGTGCAATGAATCGCAACAAAGCTGGAGTCATGCGTCGCATTGACGTTTTCTTTTTGTCGCGGCTTCTGGACCGCTTGCAAGATTGTCTTTCGCTACCTGGCAAGAGTTTGGCAGAAAGATCGGAACGCTAATGAGCGTATGCAGGTATGCGTATGTGGAGTTCACAGAACCCCATTTGGTCAATGAGGCCCTAGTCCTCGACAACAGCCAGTTCCGGAATCGCAACTTGAAGGTATGATGACAACACTACCTCGCATCGGCTTTCAGAATCTAACAGTATCTAGGTCGTACCCAAGCGAACGAACCTCCCCGGTATGACACGAGGCGGACGTGGCGGCGGCCGCGGTGGTCCTCGAGGAGGCGGATACGGCGGCCGCGGCTCTCCATACGGACGCGGTGGATTCGGCGGAGGCTACGGTGCTCCACGAGGAGGCGGCTACAGAGGCGGATACCGCGGAGGTCGAGGTGGCTCTGCCTACCGCCCTTACTAGGCCCCGATTACACTAGACGCCTAGTCTACATTTGGATTTTGATCATTTTCTTGAAGTGAGGGTTGGTACAAAGGGCACACAAAATTGGACTGGAGTCGCGGTAAATGCTTGTAAGAAGTGGGGGACGGATGCCTTGTACTATATCATAAAACGTGCTTTGGGAGACATGGTGCAAGGGAAAGGCTAGCAGCAGGGTTCCGCCACACTATCTATTACCCGGGGTTTATTGGAGGACCAGGCAAATTTTAATACATTTCACACCTACAGATGATGGTTTCAAGAGATGTTCTTCAAGTGTCGGAGCGTTTTGAGTCAAGTGTTTGTATTACTCCATAATTGGCACGCCGTGAGACTAGAAGGAAAGTCAGGTATCATGGCCACAAAACAAGGGCTTTTCTCCCTCCAAGCACCCTCTCGCATTAGCGATGGTGCCCCAAACGCCTGGATCCGTAATGGTAGCGTCAAAGACGCCCCATCGATCGCGCTGAAGCAAAGTAAGACCCAACCCCAATCACAAAGCAATTCGACCTATTCCGCACAAGTGCTCCAATCGACCCGTCACCACAAGACACAGCTCGTCAAGCCACTCTGCATGTCCTCGAGCTGGCAGGAGCCTTGCTCAGACTACCAAAAGCAGCAAGCAGTCAACCAAGGTCCAACTAAGGTTCCCTCAACCGCCTCAACCCTCCCCATTCAAGTCGAGCACAATCTCAATGTCGTTCTACGCCACAGAAAATAATGCTGTACAGTCTAGGGCGCAGGGTTCTCCTTGACAATCTGCTTGACCTTGCGCTCATACGCAGCCTTGTCCTTTTTAAACAGGTTGAACGCGTCGGCTTGGGCGGGGGACTCCGGGTTGGGTTCATCGAGGAGGGATTGGATTCCGAGCAGGATCTCTTTGATGTTTATCGCGGGCTTCCAGCCTTCTTCTTCATTGAGGATGGAGAGGCAGACGGTGCCCGAGGGGTAGACGTTTGGGTGGAATAGCGGGGGTACGAATTTGCCTGGACAAACGCAATGTCAGATACGAGCTGAGACGGTGACTGGGAGAGGTTTATTGGAACTATGGGCGACGACATACATTTCGGTGGCTTGGTCGGGTACTCATCTGGGAACGTGACTTCTAGCTTGAATAATCCGCCTTCCCAGATTGTCTTTTCCTTGCCGGGGACACCGCAATCCCACTTCTTGAGGTCCATCATGCCGTTGGCGCCGCGCATGGGCTTTGCGAAAAAGCCAAAGGGGTGGTCTCGTCGCCAGGACTTTCTGGGGTGGTGCTGTTAGCCGGGGATGCAGAGGACGGGAGGGACATGAAGACGCGTACCTCTCTTCCGAGAGCCGGTTTACGCAAAGAGACATGGTGGATGTTGTTGCGAGGCTCGGAGTTTGCGCCTGAGCTACTGGTTGTTGGGCTTTATTCCGGTGTTGATGAAGCGGGTGGGTATCTCTTCGCGACGAGCGTATTGATGATGGTCGTGAGTCGCTAGGTGCAAATTGTGCGGGCGTCGCGTCTGTATGTGCGCAGCGGTCGTGGTGAAGGTGAGCAAAAGTGAAGCTGTCGAGGACGAGAGAGAGTAGCGACAAGGTGAAGTCGAGCCACGGGCCCACGTGACAAGACAACAATTATCGGCCGGGCGGCGCCACAGCGTTGGGACTGGCTTCCCGGGCTAGATCCCGTTGGTAAGCTTGGGAAAGGTGCGATGGGCGATCTTGCCCCGCGCTAAGACGAGCTGCGAGCCCCGCTTATGTGAGTGTGAGTGCCCTGTTGCCATGGGCGGGCCGAGGCTGACATTGGTTGCTGGCACATGCGGGTTTCGCTCATGCGCATCCTTTGCCCTTGACTTTCCGATCCTGTCCATCCTATTCGTATTTCTAGCCTAGGCTGCCGCAAAGCAAAAAAGACCAGTGTCTGGGAACATGGCGGACTCGACGGCGAAGAAGGAAGAGCCGCAGCCTGGTAAAGCTGCGCCTGCTGCCGCTGCCCCTCCTCCACCCGAGGTAGCATCAGATCCCGAAGAAGACGACCTCTCCGATCTCGACGACGTGCTCGACGAATTCGCGAATACCAAGCTCGATGCTAAGGCCCCGACTGCCTCGTCGATAGCAGCTGCGTACCCCGATGCTGCGCCGTCATCATCTGGGCCTGGTAGGCCACCTCAAGATATCTCGCCTGCGGAATTGATGCTCGACGATCAAGATGAATTCCAGAAGCAGTTGCAAAAGGAGATGGAGCAGCTCCTTGGACAGGGCGACTTCCAGAAGCAGTTTGAGGATATCATGAAGGAGATGAGCGAAGAGATGGGTGGGGCAAACCCTCTGGAAGCGGCGGCAGCTGCACAGGCTCAGGCACAAAAGGCCGAAGGTGCAGGCGCAGGCGCTGCAAAAGAGGGCGCTGCACCCAGTGCATCTGAGAAGGAGACTGCCGCGAAGGCTGAGAAGAGCTTCCAGGAAACCATCAAGAAGACGATGGAGCGCATGCAATCTTCCTCGGATACCGCTACCTCCGCTGCCGCATCCTCCTCCCAAGACGATATCCTCGCGCAGATGCTTGCCTCTATGGAAGGCGGTGGCTTCGGTGGCGGCGAGGGAGGCGACGAGGACTTTAGCAAGGTGCTCATGGGCATGATGGAGCAGCTTACCAACAAGGATATCCTGTACGAGCCGATGAAGGAGCTGGATGACAAGTTCCCCAAGTGGATGGAGGAGAATAAGAGCAAAGTCGAGAAAGACGATCTGAAGAGATACGAGGAGCAGCAGACGCTGGTCAGAGAGATTGTGGGAAGGTTTGAGCGGAAAGGCTACAGTGATGACAACGCGCAAGACCGGGAGTACATTGTCGAAAGGATGCAAAAGGTATGTCATTTTTTACAGAACGGACAACGTGGTATTTACTAATACACTATTCTATACAGATGCAAGCCGCGGGCTCTCCGCCGCCCGATCTCGTTGGCGATATGAATGCCGCACAAGAAGCACTGCAGGATATGGACCAGGGTTGCCCAACGCAGTAATCTCTCTTAGTGCGATTTCCTGTCCGCTTCATCCTTCCCAGATACCCATCCAATGTACATATGATCCCTTGACTCTCCAATACCACCATGATCACCTGTGATGATGTGCCCATACCCATATTTACAAATACACAAAGCCCCTATGCTCCCATCTTTGAGGAAGCAATCTTTGGGCAGTCATCTCCTTCCAAACTGGTGCCGTCCGACACTAAGAACGCCTCAAAGATCCATCATGTCCATATCCATCTGATCTTCGGTCTGGATTCCGTTTTGCCCTGTCTGCTGTTGCTGCTGATACTGGCTATCATCGCTTGACGCGCACTCCATGAATATCGAGTCGTAATCTTCATCGTCGCTACCGAAATGTTGTGACCGTGCATCCGACTCCTGCTCCATGGACGCGATCAACTGCTGAAGCTCGTACTCTTCCTGGGCAGCGATATAGTCGGCTTCCGTCATCTCGGGGTCGAACTGTTGTGTGTTGTCGGGTAGAGTGGGCAGTGGGATGTCGTCAAAAAATTCCTCGACGATGTCGTCATTCTCTGGTGGTGCTTGACGCGCCTTCTCTGCTTCCCAGCGCTTGCGCTCAGAAACGAAGTCTAGTTGTTGAATCTGCGTTATTAATTAGCATCTCATACTCCAAGTATACAGTAGCATGCTGCATACCTGTTCTCCACGCGATTCCCACTTCTTGTCGTCGCGGTCGTTCTGTACACGCTTGAAGAACATTTCCCGTCGCCTCTTAGTCGCCGCATCGCGCGTCTGCATCACCGGGTTGGGTTTGAACGCGCGCTGCGGCATCGCTGGTTTTTCTCTGATTGGCGACGACATGCTGAAGTCGAAGGTTCTTGATGTTGCATTTCCACTGGGTTCACGTAGTGGTGATGATCGCGGTGGCGTGTATGCGGAATACTGCGGCATTGGGTGCGAGAACAATGGTGTCGCGAGCATCATTTTTGTGAAAAAGGGCCTGAGATGGAGGTGCTTAGGCGAAAAGTCGATGTATGTAGGCGGACAATGTAAAGCGACGATGGAGTGCGTGGGAGGGGTTTCGGGTTGATGGAGTCGGGCTGATTGCTAGCGGACGCGCGACGCGTTGCGCTGCATCACGTGCGCGTGCGTTCCGTGTCCACCCAGATTCGTGAACGTCATAGCGCTACATGCCCGCGACCCAAACCACTCGGCTTGCCCCCTGCAGGTCTACTCCACGCTAGCCTCACCGTACACAGTCAGCAGCTTGCCCTCAAAAGCGTTTTTGCTATTTCAAGGATCTGAAACCGGGTCGCTCGCCCAAAGAATGCTGGGGGGTTGTCGGCTTCTAATGGTGTATACAACCTCGAAAGGCATCGTTGTCTATCCACATCGTAACTCTAGTTCAGATCGAAAACACTAGCTTCGACATATGTCTATCTACCAGTTCGGTCCGCCCGAAGCACTTTCAACAGCAAATGCTTGGCTGTTCTGCGTGGTGACAAATGTAACGACTAGGGATTGAGTGATATCTTGATTGTTTCGGTCAGCCCAGGATGTTTTTCTAAGCAAGGTCCATACCTAAGACCAGCTTGTATCGCTAGCGAGCGTTGGTCTTTTCTGTTGAACCTATCAAAATTATTCTTAGGACGATGATTGGCCAGCTTCCGCGCAATGGCTTGTGAAAAGCGACAAGGGATTGACAGGCTAGGGAATGGTAATTCTCGCCTCCATTGGAAGCCTTTCCTGCATGTTGTTCGACCGCAGGACAGCCTGCACCGGTGGATAACCGATACAACTCCCTACCGGTGGATAACCGATGCACCTCCCGACCGGTCGCTAACGCCAACGGAGTTAGTCAGTTTCGTGTAATGTGAAAACACCGCCCGTGGAGCAAATACATAAACTCCGACCCATGGTACTTTCTCACTTTATTCGAACACACAATACCTGATAATTGCAGTTTATACTATTCACCAAAGATCCGTATCGCCAAGCAGCCGTTGCACCATTACGACATATCATCCAGCATCACCGAAAGTAATGTCCGATACCAACGAGACTACGTTGGTCATTTGTTTCGGAATCATCACTCTTTTGGCTATTCTTGCTGGTCTACATTACAGAGACTCGTTATGCTGCCTCTTCTGTCGTAGTCTGATGGCCGCTTGGTCGCGCAGTATATATTATCCTTGCCGCTTTAAGTATACCGACTCACTGTTTACAGACCGATACATCGACATCGAGGCCATGGCCGGCACACAACATGGCTCACGACGAAATTTGCGCACGGGAGATGAAGCCTATGTTGAACTGCAACCTTGTCCTTATTCGTCTGTCCCGCTCTACTTCGACCCCTCTCTACCAGAGCAAAGCCGCACTCAGAATGCCACAAGTCTTCATCAAGACACAAATGTTACCGCTTCACACGATGCCTGACTCGAGATCAACTCTAAATCTGTAGCTTCGGCCTTTGCAACTTCCATCCTTGGCTCATCAAACCGGAACGGCGCACCCTACGTTGAAAGCGCGGAGGCACAGGGCTGGGTGGTCGCAGTGACGCTACCACAATGTTCACAGCGCCCGACTCATTCGGAGCGATCTGAAAAGTGTTGCCATACACGATCAGTAGCAGCTTCAACTCATTCCCCGCTGCAGTACTTCGATCGACTATGCTCTGGAGATACCCACAAAAACATTTCGCCCAGTCTGGCTCGTGGCGATACGTTTTGTGAAGTGTCTCGGTTTCAATGATGAGAGAGGTTTTGGGGAGTTTAGAAAAGAGAAGGCAAAGGAGATCCACCCACTCGCTCTCGGTATGGGTACCACTGATCTTGTAAAGGTTCAGTTGCTCGGCGAAGCTGCTGAACATGTCACCGGAATACTGTAATATCTGGAAAATAATACTCTTAAAGACCTCGTTCATGCTGCAAGCACTCGGAGAAGTGCTCGGTAGCGCGACACTCCAAAAGACGCAACGGGTACCTGACTTGAAATTTTCAATCACATCCATCGCCAGTTCTTTGGCTTGCCTCTGCGCACGAAGACCAACTTGTACAATCAAGAACGACGACACGTTGCTCAGCGCCCATTCCCGAATGGTGTTCCTCATTTTGAGGTCAGCTGTGCTGGGCAAACTTGGAGTTGGGTTACGGCGGACCAGGGATTGGACCTTCGAGAGTACTGTTTCTGGAAGTATTGTTGGCGCAAAGAATTGAATCACGTGGTGAAACTCAATACGGTATACTCCTTGACTTATACCGCGGACATCTTCGCCCATGCGCTCTGTGATGGTCTTGTGTGACGTTGCGATTTGCATCACTTGAGCCAGTAATTCATCAGCTTTCTTCTGCCTCTCGAGTATTTGAGACAGCTTTACACCATGCTCCCGGAGTTGTGTGTGCTGTAGATCAGCAAGCGTCCTGACATGGCGGATCTCAGCCCGCGCGCCGGCATTCGCAAGATCGTCTACGGCCTGAGAGCAATGTTGGATTTGCTCCACCAACTCTTGGTAATCGAGCTCAAACGGCGTTGTTATAGCTGACCACAGCCGACCCAAGGGACTCCTGTTGTACCATCGGACGCACAAACGGAAGAAGAGCATGATGTACGCGTACAGTCTGGAGAGCGCAGCTTCCATGTACTCGGTCTGGTATAGCTCTGCACTGAGATCTAGGCGTGGGAGAACGTCGCCGATTGCGATGAGAGCTTGCAACAGCTTCTGGACGAGGTTGGCTCGGTTTATGATGCCCTATCGACTAATGTGTTAGTAACCTGGGAGTCGGTACGATGCTACGAGTGGGTCATGACATACCGTCAGTACTAGCTTCAACGCACCCCAGGCTAAAGCCACGTACTCGGGATGATGTTGCGCAAGGGTATCCAAGACCTTGCTATAGTACAATATGCGCGACGAAAGTCTCTCCAGAGACTTCTGCATGCCTGTATGCTCTTTGCTTTTCTCCTCGTACTTCAACCTTGCTGTCTCAACGACGGCAAGTACGTCTTTCGCGGATGCACTAGGCGCGCTTGAGCTTGACGCATCTAGGGATACATGGAGCTCATCTTCCAGCTTTTTGACAGCGTTCTGGTACGCCTCTCTCGCGATGTTTCGATTTCTACAAATTTCAGCGCCTCAACCTTTCTACATGGTCTGCACCAGGGAGGCTGGATTCACTTACTCCCCACCTGGAGTTGGCATGTACCAGGACGAATGAGCGTCGCGCACTACCAGTGCAGACATGATTGCGACGAGCAATACAAACGCCGCCCGAGAGAGCCGGAATTCATAGGAGACAGAAGACGTCTGAGGTGCATGCTTTGGCTTCGTGATTGTTGGAGAATACGATGTGCGAGAAGGCTGAGGCAGGAGACGCAGCCTGCCAAAGGGCAGTGCAGGATGCGCATGCATGTCTAGGCCGCCTAATCTCATCAGTTTGGCAGGGGCTGATTTCCACCCATCACCAACACCAAAGAAGGACAGAACACTTCAATTGTGCTTCAACAGACAAGAATCGCGATGCTACCAGATCGCTCTCGCTATGGCCAACGTCAGTGGAATCCAGATTTACCTTCGACTCCAGCAGCTCCTGTGCTACTAGGATCCCCTCGTGTTTCTAAACCACAACGGTCCGCTCAGCCAAAAGAACCTACCCATCGGCAGCGCATGGGGGCGATGTACACGATGATGAATCGGGCAAAACAAGGGAATGAGCGAACCAGCAGCTCGCCAAAAGACTGGCCCCGCACGACGCCGTCGTTATACCGTTCGTCCGATCCGCCTGGCGCAGACACAGTATACTTGGCCCGCAAGTCAGCTCGTGGCAAGATGAGGGTTGGCAATGACGCAAAAAGGGAGCTGGATTCCACCATCTCAGAGGACCGCACAAAGAGTGGTATCAAAACTCGAGAGATAATGGGCATAGTCTTAAAAGGACAGCGCTTCTCCAACCCAAAACGCGATCACGCCCGGAGAGCGCGGTCACCACAAGCTAGCCCAAAACGCAATGAGGAACCCTCAACCAATGAGCCGCTATCCCAGCAAAATATCTTGGATCCAGCGAGTTCACTGCCGACCGGCCACGGCCCGCCATGTGAGAATGCCCCACCTACATGAGAAAAGAGTGCCATCCAACAGAAACGCTAATCGGCTCCATAGACGCGAACCCGAGTGGATTGGATCTGGGTCTAAATCTTCCGGATGATGGGGGAGCTTTGGAAGCGTTTGATTTCGATCGTTTCCTTAACACTGGTGGAAATGATGGTCTGGGAAATTTTGGTGACTTCGATTTTGCCGGGCCTAAAGAGATCTAAGTCTGTAAGAAGTCCAACCTTAGCAGTATAGCGTCTAGCTCAATTTAACAACGAAAACAGGCTTTGAGAATTATAAGCAAGTATGATTGTATCGCTTGTAGTAGCTACGTTCACCTGAGAACCGTGTTTCACTAGGAGGAAAAGAGTACATTAGACAAGAAAAAGTGGGACATGTCAATGTATGAAGAACAACCTATTTTAGCTGCGTTCTTTGCGAGGACTGCAAAGTTGAATAGTTAATTAGAGAGAGGGTATTAGGCAGACCGCGGATTTACACAGCCTTCAACTACAAGCTACCTCCTGAATCTACTCCTTTACGTTCATTTTTGAGGGATGCATTGAGAGCAAATAAGGCATAGCACCAGAATCCTAAAGCTGTGCCAAGCGGGGCTGAGCCTCATGATCCCGCTTCGATTGGTGAACAATTCCGTACCTACCCTGGCAACCGCCAATCAACTAGCTTTGACATGCTTGCGGCTACATATGACTTAAGGGCCTAACGATGACCGGTGAAGGTATAACGATATGTATTAAAAGCCCCTTCCTTCATAGGACGCAAACTCCCTGTCATCTCCCTCGCACATGTTACAAAGTGCGAATAACTATTCAGCATGAACCCAGACGCCGACAAGAAGCGATCTCGAGATCTCAGCGATGACTCTCGTGACGAAGACTCTGATTCTGAGCAAAATCTGTCCAGAATGGACAATTTCAAACGCCAATGTCCATCTACCGCATCTCACTTAGTACGGTATACTATCATTCACCGCGTACACTGCTTTGGTAGACATGCTTCCCATTTTGGTCACGAGCAAAGCGCAAACTTCTTCGACGTGCCCTCCTCAGAGGCGGGCGACAATCGTACGACCCCATTACACGGTCGGCATCGCTGCATGGACATTGAGGACTATCTGGAAGACAATCCCAATATCGCTTTTGTAGTGTATATGAACTACAACTGCGAAAAATATTAAGAGAATCTAGAAGACAGCTTCATACGCCTTCCGATGCCTAAGATGCCGTACGAACTTAGTACCAGATGCAAACCTTATTTTTATGTTCTCATAGACAATAGTCATCCAGCGGAGTCGATATCAGAAGAGATTGCTTTATCGAAGCCTCTTTTCGATGCTATGCAAGCGATACACAATCAAGACACGGACGGGATCGCGGCTTGGAACCTTGAGAAGGAATTTCGGTTTCCTTATTCAGCGCTTTATCATTCCAGGCATCTCCTTAAAGAATCGTCGACGACCTTATTGGAGCTACAGCAGCGAAACGCTCTCGAGAGCCTTTGCAACTATCTGGAGGAGCGCCTGAAATTCGACTACGAAGAGTCGGCAAGGCTTGCCGAGATGGGCATGACGAGTCGAAAACATTGGGCCATCCTTTTTCGGCCGGGTGACATTGTCGTCACAACGGAGGAGAGTCGGGCCCGGGCGTTCACGGTAACCTCCTGTCCTTTACCCAGTGATACGGAACTCAGACTCGAATGCTGGACTTGGGAGTTCAATGGTAGCTTTTCTCGACGGCGTACTGTTCTTCACAATCCGTGGCCTGCCAATACACAGGAATGTGCCATCACCGATCTTGCGATTTATCCTATTCGATATACAAAGGACGATATTGAGGACCGGCTGCGCAGTCGTGGGAGCACTTTCTGGGCTTGCCGTCGACGAAATTACGTGGATTACAGTGAACCCTCCAAAGAACCCATCACACAGCTGGTAACGTGACCATGGGAGAGAACAATAGCAATTTTACTGACGAAAAAAGGCTACTCTTCGATACATGGTGGATGCAGATGCTTACAAGATGATGCACGGTGGTGACGACGAGCCAGTAACCCACAACGAGCTTAGCGATGCTGTAATGGAGAAGGAAGGGCCCCCAGAAGGCTCCTTTGTTCTCATGCTACCGCCGACCATTAGCGGTTTTAGCTTTCGCAGTAAGAAGTGGAGTAAGTGGCGAATCTCTTTCTGGAAGTCATGTAAGCTGATACATCCACAGACACGCTAGAAGTTGACCGCATTCAGAAAATCAATTGGAACAAAGGGGCATTCGACCACAGACTAGTTCTCAAGCAATCCAAGAAGGATCTTGTGAAAGCGCTGGTCACAGTCCACATGAAGAATAAGTCTGCTGTCCAGTCAGATTTCATGGAAGGCAAAGGAGAAGGGCTGATCATCCTCCTCCATGGCGGGCCCGGAACTGGAAAGACCCTCACCGCGGAATCCATCGCGGAGTTTGTTGAACGTCCACTCTATAAGGTGACATGTGGTGACATTGGTACGGATCCAGAAAGTGTTGAGAAGTATCTTGAGACAGTCCTATTTATCGGCAGTACATGGGGATGTGTTGTACTGCTCGACGAGGCAGACGTGTTCCTTGAAGAAAGGACAAAGATGGACTTGCAACGCAACGCGCTTGTGTCCGTGTTCCTTCGTGTCCTGGAATACTACAACGGTATTCTGATCCTCACGACGAATCGCATCGGAAGTTTCGACGAAGCTTTCAAGTCTCGCGTTCAGCTAGCCCTTCACTATCCGCCTCTCGACAACAACGGCCGCTTCGAGGTGTGGACGAATTTCGTCAAGCTGCTGTCGCATCCGGAGAGTGAAGTTGATGTCGAAGGCATTCGCGAGAAAGTCGACATCCTGGCTCGCAATAATATGAACGGTCGACAGATCAGAAATGCTGTGAACACAGCTCGTCAGCTCGCACGATATCAGGGTGTGAGGATGAGCTATTCGCATGTGGAGCAAGCTGTTGATGTAGTTGACGAGTTTGAGAAGTACGTTACGGATGTACATGGGCACGATGACGAGGAGAATGCGCGTTTTCAGGGCTTGAGGAACGGTTGATTCTGTCGTTGACAGATTGTCATTTCCAAACAAGGTTTCTTTTTTCACCTTCCTTTTTCTCATTTACTCGTTGAGTAACTCAATATTGTTTTGCAATCCTAAAGTAAACATGAAATCTGCAGGCCTTGTAAACAACTACCTGGATGTCGCTTTTGTTTCGTTAAGCGGGGCCTCGGAAGAAGAAGTGGCCGAGGAGCTAGACCCGGAGCTGAGGCATGCCGTGACGTCACAGGGTAGAAATTGATTCTCGGCCTCACTTGAGCAATCTACGCAGAGGTTGACACCGCCCTACTCTAGTGTCGCGACATTTCGTGCCATTGTTGGCGATGCGCTTGCGATTTCGGGCCTGTAATTCCAGTTTCGAGGATCTATGATCGCTTGTGGGACTAGCCCATGATAGCTTTCGCCACCGAGGCACATTGATGCACTATGCAAGTTGTAGAATCCCCCCCACCACTATAGAGCGGTAAGCGTATCCAATCAAATGCGTCGTCCTTAGGAACGATCGGATAAGTGGCGGAATCGTACTAGTTTCCTGCAGGCCCACACAACCCGCCACCGTTCGAGACCATTAGTTCTCCAGATAGACCGTTTGGCGTGGCAGATCGCAAACTTTCAACCTCGCGCTCGGCATTTGGTGAAGGTGACCTTCTTTGCGCTCTCCCCAGATCTTTAGGAAGGAGTATGGTCCTTGGGCGGTCTGGGAACGTCAGCTGTTTTTCGTGGCGCATTAATGCGCATCCATCACCATGAGCCAATCTTCGAACAGCCACGGGGCCATAAAGACGGGCCGCTACGACATGAGAAGAGAGCGGGATGTTCTGCTTCTGTATGGGGCCGCTTTTCGCAATATACCACATGTCGACAATCTCGATAGCCATATCGCCCGCCTGTCTTTGGACTCCACTCTTACAGCGCTATGCCAACTCACCGCCATTCGCCTGGGAGGACAGCGGTCCATGATCTCGCTCCTCGATGAGGAAAGGCAACACATCCTAGCAGAGGCTACCTGTGATATTTCTCTTCGCCCGGAAGTGTCAGCAGAGGCGCCCGACTGCTTGTGGCTGGGGAACGTTAGCATTCCACGAAGCTGGGGGCTATGTGAGAAAGTCTTGGACCTCAACACCAACGAGGAAAAGGTCTTGGTCATCAATGATCTTGCGAAAGATGGTAGATCTTGTTTTCGGGATGACGTCCACGAAAATCCCGATATGCGGTTCTATGCCGGCGTTGCCCTACTCTCTCCAGATGGTGCAATAGTCGGAACTTTGTGCATTTTCGACAATAAGCCCCGAGAAGGCCTCAGCGAGGAGCAATTGATCCTCTTCAAAGATCTGGCATTTACCGTCACCGAGTACCTGAACACGTATACTATCAGAGACGAATACAGTCGAGGAGAAAGATTTACACGTGGCCTCGTCTCCTTTGCAGAGGGTGCGTCCGGCCTGTTGCCTCTAGAACAGGGTAAACGGAGCGATCCATCTACACCACCTCAGACGTCATCCGACTTCTCATCAGCAACGGAAAAAGATGCGGCGTCGGCAGAAGACAAGAGAGATGAGACGGGGTCGAGCGCTCCAGTAACCACGCCTCCACCTTCAGCCAGACCAAGAGAGACACGCGCAAAGTCAGCACGGCATCGAGCCATAAGGACACTCCAAGACTCCATTCTCCCCGTCGACTCAAAGTCCATGTTCTCCCGTGCTGCGAATGTTATGATGGCTTCGAGCAATTTAGATGGTGTCCTGATACTCGATGCAAGCGTAGCAGCAAATGGAGGTCAGCGGCGGGCCAATATCTCGACCGGATCCGGGACCGGGACCGACGCTCCGTCCGAATCCTACCAATCAAGATCGTCAAGCGAGGAGGGAAGCTCCAATAGCGCAGAAAGCAACACTCGTGGCACCTCTTCCTCAAGCTCTAAGATGTGTAAGCGAGTCCATGTCTTGGGTGTGTTGCAGCCACTAATCTCCAACTTCTAGGTCAGTTGCTTGGAGTTGCAACTCCTAACGACAAAGACAATGCAGAATATGGAACACTGTTGGAACCTGACCTCGCTCGTATGCTTCATGAGTACCCAAAGGGTAAAGTATTTACATTCACAGCCGATGGAACGTCTCTATCGTCGGACGAGGTCTCATCCAGTCCTCATATCACCGAGCAGCTGCATCGGCCAATGCCCTCGAAGCGCCAGTCGAGGAATCACCCGATGCGAGGCTCAGAAGCTATCCAGACCATGTTCCCTTTTGCGCGCAGCGTCGCTTTCATCCCTTTCTGGGACTTCGAAAGATCAAGGTGGTTTGCGGGCTGCCTATGTTGGAGCAACGATCCTTACCGTTTGCTGTCGCCATCGGTCGACTTGACTTATTTCAAAATTTTCAGCAATTCGATCATGCGGGAATTATCGCGACTAGACGCCTTGACTCTGAATGAGGTAAGCGTAGATGACGATAAGATGCTGTGCGCAAGTAGTGAAAGCATTCCACTAGGTTGTTCCGGCTCTTCGTTCCACATCCGTTTCTTCTTGTCATGGTCGGTTGACATTATCTAGGCTAAATCGACATTCGTAGCATCCATCTCTCATGAGCTTCGTTCTCCTCTGCATGGGATACTAGGCACACTAGAGTTCATTAAGGACACGCACCTAGATTCATTCCAGGCCAGTATGTTTAACTCCTTGCACGGATGCGGAATAACCCTACTCGACACCATCAATCACGTTATGGACTATGCCAAAATCAGCGAACCCAAAAAAGGCGTATCTTCGAAGCGGATAAAAAGTGAGAACACTGTACGACTATCTTGTAAGCCCGTCAAGAGTGGGAGAAAAAAGGGCCCTGCTTTCGACATCGGCGTTGCAACGGAAGAAGTCGTAGAGGCTGTGTTCTCTGGGTCTTCATATACCCCGGTCTCTTCCAAGCTCATAGAAACGCCTTCGTCTCATTCGGATGATGAGTCCACACCTCCCACTACGCGTCGCGCGCGCTTCATCGTATTTGAACTGGCGCATGAAGAGGACTGGGTCTTCTCTTTTCCAATTGGTTCATGGAGAAGGATCGTCATGAACTTATTCGGCAACGCCGTGAAGTATACTGAGTCAGGCTGTAAGTCGGTGTCATCTTCTTCTGTTTGTTTTTCATGAAATTTCGGGGGATATAGACAGCTGACTCTCTTCTTAGATATCCATGTCCTTGTACGTTGCAGCAAATCGGCGGAAAATGCTGATGCACCCACTACAGTAACACTCACAGTGACGGACACCGGCTCAGGCATGGATTCCAGCTTTTTAGCCAACCAAATTTTCGAACCATTCTCACAACAAAATCCCCACGCGCCTGGTATTGGTTTGGGCCTGAGTATCGTTCGACAGATCATTGACATGAGTGGTGGGAAAATCGAAGTCAGCAGTCAGCCTTCAGTTGGAAGTAGGATTACTGTCAAACTCTCGCTCACACGACCGGCCTCCTCTGAGTTGTTGACGCCCAAACGCGAGCAGTTCCATTCGTTCTTACCGCGACTGCAAGGCCGAAAGATCTGCATACTCCGCAAGAAGATCGCAGGGCCATCAGACAATGCTGATGTCTCAAAGAGTGACGAAGGCCTCTTACGCTTCACAAACGCGCTAGCGGACACGCTCGAGAAGCATCTAAAAATGGCCGTTGTGAAGTCGACGGAGTGGGAAGGTCACGACGCAGACATTGTCATCTGCCCCGAACTTTCTTTCGACTATCTCAATGCTATTCGACGCCGCAGAATCCAAAATCAGAAGGCACCCGTCACTATCTTCATTGGAATGGACGCACTTGAAGCAGCAACCCTTCGTTCAGATGTTCGAGTGACAAACAAGGAGTCAGTAGTCGAGGTCATGACCCAGCCGTAAGTGCAGTCGCTGCTTTACTAACATAACTTGACTAACATTGATCAGATGTGGACCATACAAGCTGGCTTTTGTTCTCAATCAATGTTTAGATCGCTACGATCATCCGGACGAGAATCTACAGCCCAGGAGAGTCTTCCGTTCACTTCCCCAGTCTGCATTACACGCTGCTCAACACCCAAGCAACCCTACTTCCCCTATCGGCTCTATGCAAGGTATCAAGGAGTCCTTGATAATGCGGTCAAGAGAACGAGCTGCTAAGTCGGCCGTCACCTCGCACGCCCCACAGTCCGTATCTACTACGCAAGAGAAAAGAGACCCCGTCGTCCCTCACACGCTCATCGTAGATGATAACAATTTGAATCGAAGGGTACGTTTTTCATCCACCTTTACCATGCATTTGCTAAAATGGGAAGCTACTTGTCGCGTTCTTGAAAAAGAATAATCTGCGATTCCAAGAAGCGTCAAACGGTCTTGAGGCATTGCAAAAGTACCAGGCGCGAACACATGATTATGAGGCGATATTAATGGGTATTTAACGCTTCCGCCCTCTGCATTAGTAAAATTTTGTTTGTCCGGAGCTAATTGTGAGACAGACATGTCCATGCCGGTCATGGACGGTATGAGCGCTACTCGAGCCATTCGCGATTACGAGCGAGACAACAACTTGCCCCGCAGTTGCATCATCGCGCTGACCGGCCTCGCATCTTCAAGTGCTAAATTGGAGGCATGGAGCTCGGGTATCGACCACTTCATGACCAAGCCAGTCAACTACAAGGAGCTGGGAGAGCTTTTGAAGAGTGGGGAAGCGCGAAAACTTCAAGGCCGCAAGAACGCAGCGACATCCAGGGCGGGTGTCGACGGCAATACTGAGAATAGGCCACAGCCTTGAGACCATTCTGTTTTCACTAATCAAGAACGGCAGCGTGCAAGTCCGCTACTATGAAACGTCGACTGCTTCATTCCGAGCTCGTCGGCATCGACACAATCATTTGCTGTGATATTATGATGATATCTGGGCTACATCATGGGCGTTTAGGAGTTTGATGGAACTTAGAAATAGGCCATCTACGTTGCCACTATACACATCGTGGGATAGAAAAGAATGAAATACACGGGACGCCAGCAATAAGTTTTAATAATCTCAGAACACAGTGCATTTTGCGCAACTATGATAATTAGTATACCTATCTCACACTGCTCCATCTAAAGTGACAGCGAACTGTGCCTCCCCAAGCCCATACAGCACCTTACCATCCAATACCCAGTTGAACAGACAAGCTCCGCATCCCGACAAGGCCCCAAATGGGTTGATCTCGACTAACTGCACACTCCCATCCTGTTGCAGTGCCACGTCAAAGCTGAGCCCGTGCTTTAACAACATATTGACTATGTCCTCACTCAACTCTTTCTGCGCATACGCTACAATATCCGCGAGCACCGTATCCGCCCCAGCCTCAACTTTGGCTACTGTCTCTTCCAAGCTGAAGCCTCAAGGTACTTCGAACACCAAAGGCCACTTACACTGACTGATCGCACTAATCTTGAAGTTCTCCACGATAAGTGCATTCGTCGAACGACTTACCGCGGCAGCAGCAGGCGGAGGGACGAAAACCCTAAACTCCCTCGCAGGATCCATACCCTCATCCCACCTATTCAACGCAAGCCTGATCACCATCTCCCTGCCCTGCTTCTCCGCATCCTCCTTCTCACGGACCAAACACCCATACGCGCGCATACTGCTACAAAGCTTCATCACAACGTCTTCCAGCGTCGACGAGGGCAGTTTGCCTCCCATGGGACTATCTTTCGGCGACATCTGATCGAGGCGGATGAACCATTTCCGCTCCCCATCCAACAGCGCCGCGAGCCGTTTCCCCGCTTTCGTGGCGTGCAGCGTGTCTAGGACTTCGGAGAGGATGGCGCCGTGGATCCGGCCTGTGGATACCCAGGCGCTGTGGCATCTCATCATGTCTTCGTAGAGGAAACTGGGGATAAGGATCTCGTGGTATTCGGCTTGCTTCAGGCCTTGGGATGCGGCGATTAGATCGTGCCAAAGTGCGTAACCGTAGGGGGTCCAGGGCGGAGGGGTGTGGGTGAAGTGAGGCACGTTTTCGGGTACGATGGGGAGGATTTCGCCACGTTTGTGGTGCGCGGTGCTGAAGCGTTGGGTGCGGGATGAGGGGTGAGAGGAGTCTTGGATGGCTTTTGCGGCTGCAGCGTCGGTGGCTACGAGGGAATAAGGGATTTTCAGGATGTGCATTTTGGTGGTGGTTGGGGTGGTGAGACGATGGGTTGTTGAATGCGTAGTTTGTGTAGATTGGAATGGGAAGTGGGAATGTTGTGAGAAAAGAGGGATAGAGATATGGAAAGGGCAAGAGAAATTTATTCGATTAAAGCAGGAAAGACAAACAACTTGAGTGTGTGCAAGTAGATATCTCTGTTGGTTCTCCACATCGTAGAACCGTGGTTCCATTCTTCAGGCGCAGACTTGACATCTGAATCTGGAAAGAAAAGGGCGCAATCGCGGTCATATTCAGTCAAATTTTGTCATTCGACTCGTTTCTACGTCTGTCTTCTCCGAACATGGGATCGAAGAATACGTTCTCTGGATATGAGCATTTCCAACCCATCACGTGCATGTAGTCACCGCAAACACATGCACACGCGCCGCGAACCAGCAACCAGGTGCAAGAGCCCGCCTTACCTTTCTAGACTCATGCAGAACAGTCAAACCGCTTTGTTTCTCGCAGCTTTGCCATTTCCACACGCGCCTCATAGCAAACAAGCCAACAAGAGACTGGATATATCAATACCCTCTTTCGTACTTTCCTCCACATCTGACAACAGTCAAGCACCTCACTTTCTCTCCTCCGTTCCTCTCTCCCACTGCAATCCCCATCCAGCCCATTCAACGCCATGAAGCTAACACACCCAGCAACAACGACAACCCCCCCCCCCCCCCCCCCCCCCCCCCCCCCCCCCCCCCCCACAGGCGAACGTACCTACCACGGCACCAACATAATCCCCACCTCCCGACTTCCAGGCTACTATACTCCACCCATACTCTACCATATCCGCCGAGAAGCGCAAAACAGCTTTTCTTTTCCAAACTTCCCTTGCTAGCATCCCGATACCCATCTTACTCCCCATCCGTCTCGCGCGGAGCGCTGGCCGCCCGTGCATCCTACGTCGCACGTCCCTCGATCAAAGAGCAGGCTCATGAAGAGGCGTTGACAGGAACGCACAGTTGCACCCGCATGGAACAGAGTCAAATGGCCGTATAACCTAGCCTTCAGAGAGAGGAATTTGTTGGTCGTCTCGGCTTGTTTCGCGTGGTCTTTCGCTGATGAAGTTTCTTCTCCCCGTCCGTTGCGGGTATGGTTTTTGTGGGAGGGGTAGTTTTTTGAAAGTTTTGGGTTGAGGGTGATGATGATTTGTGATGGTAAGTTGTTAACTTTTCTTACCTCGTGGTTTGCAGGGAGAGAAGGGGGAAGAGGGGCAATTGCTTGACATGGAAACGATTGAGGGCGTGTGGAGTCAGGTGAGTCTCCAATTGACCATTCTCAAAGAAATGTCAATTAGGAATAGGCAAACGGGACAGAATACCAAACAGAAAATGGGGTTGAAGTGCAGATAAAGAGGGGCTGGCGAACAACTTTGGATGGAATGGATATCCAGGGCTGAGAAAGCACAAGGAGATGGGATTTGGATGGTGTATAGGGCTCATGCTCTTCCGCCATTTGAGTATTTTACACTGAATCAATACTACCCTTGGGTTGAAGCTGCTCAGCAAAAACTTATGTGATACTCAGCTCCTCCAGTTGATCATCTTCGATTGCCGTTCCAAAGAGTATTTGTGACGACATATCACGTCGTAACTTCCATCATGCTTATTTTTGCTCAACCAGCAGCTTCCCGGTAGAAGCTGATGGTGTTGTTGCCTCCCGCCAAGGCAAACATCTCGCTTTTTGTGGGGATCTTGGGTAGCCACTTTGCGCTCCAAAGAGGCTTATCGCCGTGTGAGTGGGTTGCAACGCATGTCTTGGTCTCGAAGCGCCAGACCTTTGCTTTTGAGTCATGGGATCTAGAATCATGTTGGTAAGCGCTTAGGAAGAATTGCATCTGTATCTTACCCTGATAGCAGGTATTCGCCCGTGTCACTCCAGTCGAGACTGAGCACCCAACCTCCGTGTCCTGTGAGATTTGCGACCTGCTCGCCCGAAGATACGTTATAGACTGCGATGATTCTTGCGTCGCCTCCTGCTGCCAGTAGCTTTGAGGTAGGCGAGAATGCGACGCTACGGACTGGGTGTACGAGACCAGCCAGGGAATGCGCGAGGCGTCCAGTGTCATTGTTGAAGACGTAAACGGATCCGTTTTCGTGCCCCGAGGCTGTGAAGCTGCCGTCGCGACTCTAAACATTGATTAGAAGCGCGTTGAATGAAAGGCAGGGCAACAGGGGCTTACCAGATCTACACATAATCCAAAGCTTCCTTTCGTCTCGTATTCGCGTATCCGGGGCATGCCTTCGGCTTTGCTCAGGCTCCAGACATTGATCTTGCCATTAATGCTGCTACTGGCAAGATATTGTCCATCTGCGCTTATCGCAATAGCCCATATCTCACCCGGCTTGTTCTGATCTGCCGCTTGCGTCAGCACCCGTCCCAGTGACTTCCAAGACACTGCTGCGATGGCAAAGAAAGCGCAAGGCGTACCCACCAACAATCTCGCCGTCTTCACTCCATACACCCTCTTCGCTCTGGCTCCATATCTTGACTCTGCCCTCGAAGCCAGCACTCGCAGCCCGGCGTGCCTTCTCTTCCCGCGCGGTCACCAGATGGTGGATGCCGAGCGGATGCGCTTTGTCGAGTGTTTGAATGACAGGAAATTCCGTCTGCGTGGTATCGTAGACGTTGATGCTGCTCGCGCCAGAAGCTGAAAGTAGCTGGGTGCTAGTGGGCGCAACAGCAAAGACATCGCTTGCTTTCGGATGCGCCGAATCGACGGTATGGAGGGTAAGGTACTGTTTCGACTAGGCATTGTCAGGACAGAAGCTGCCACACATGAATTCACGGAAATTTACCATGGTGACTGCTGAGCCCTAAAGCATTCCTCGAACTGCAGTTACCGGTACATGGGCAAAGTTTGGAGAAAGCGAAAAGGCTAATTTCCAGGCTCGATGAGGTCAGTACAAACACGAAAACGCGATGTCACCAGTCCCGCCCGCCATCCCACTTGGACCCGCCCCACCAAACACCGAAGACCCCTAGCTTCACCGCCAATCAACACCCCGCATCGTCGCAGCTCACGATCGGGATGCCATTGATTCTCTCCCGGGTATCCAAAAGCCTGCTGATTGATTCGCGAAGTCGTGTATTGCAAGTGACTCATTCCTCGCTGCCCCAGCCCACTACCAAGCTCTTTCAAAGCGCCTACAAAACCTCTCCCCCGCGCACTTTCACCCACCAAGCTTCCACCATGGCTCCCACCGACACTGTGCCCGTTTCCAAAGACGCCCTCTCCGCGAACCAGCCCATTGTAATCAGCGGCCCGTCTGGTGCTGGCAAGTCTACGATTCTCTCCCGCCTTTTCGAGGAGTTTCCTGGCAAATTCGGCTTCAGCATCTCGCACACGACACGAGGACCCCGAGGCACCGAGCAGAATGGGAAGGAATACTACTTCGTCACCAAGGAAGAGTTTTTGGATTTGGTAGAGAAGAAGGGCTTCGTGGAGCATGCGCAGTTTGGAGGCAACCACTACGGAACAAGTATCAAGGCAGTCAGCGACATTGCGGAGAAGGGACAAATTTGTATTCTGGATATTGAGATGGAGGTTCGCAGCAACCCATTATTTCGGGAGCGGCGCATAGCTAACAAGACCATTTAGGGCGTCAAGCAAGTCGCAAACCATCCCACATTCCCCCGCCCGCGATTCCTGTTCCTGCAGCCGCCGTCTATGGAGGTCCTGGAACAGCGGCTGAGGAGCCGGGCAACGGACAAGGAAGAGGCTATCCTCAAGAGGCTGAATCAGGCCAAGGTCGAGATGGAGTTTGCGCACAGTGGAGAGGCGCCGCACGACAAGATTGTCATCAACGAAGACTTGGACAAGGCCTACAAAGAGGTCAGGGACTTTATCGTCAGCACCGACGCATGAGCTATCAAGAAAGCATGTAAACACGGGAACCGCATCACAGAAGATGAATGATACCACTCGAAAGACAGGAGGCGCATAAATTCATGGACATATATTTCATTCATCCAGAGCAAGACTATCTAAGCCATGAGGTTCTTCAGATACCGTCGTAGAAAATTCAGCAAAGGCCGTCCTACCGCTTTGGGATTCAGACAGCCTCAGAGCTTGACTCTATTTCCATTCTTCTCATCATGTGAACCCTTGTATGGCTGTTGAACCTGGCTTGTTCGACCAAGCACGATGTAGCCCGTCAACCCCAGCAGAGCCGGAGAGCGTCTACCCTCAGATCCGAAAAAGTGTTTGGGAATGAACGTTCCTCGCCTCAAGAATAAGCCCCATTGAGTTACCCCCCAGAGCACCTTGTATTACCAAAGCGCAGGGAAGGCAATCGCATAACCATGAACTGGACGAGATGACCCCCCATACCTGGCGCTTCCCGACATCTCCCTCTTCCTCTCATCCCTCAACAAGGCCTAGGCATGCGAGCAAGGTAGCCAACGGACTCATATCATCATCCAGGTGCCAGCCCCTCCACCCACAGCCTTGGGAAAGCTGACGAAAAAGAGTGCAAGCGGATAGAGAGAGGCGGAAAGCGTCGTAGGCGGTGATGGAAGCTGCGGCTTCTATGGCGGTTCGTTTCTGAAAGTGCGATCGCGAAGATCGATGTCCGGGGACTTTCTCCCAAAGCGTGAGAAAAGAGACGCAGTGAATGCGCTCTGTGCGTAAGCTTCGTTGCGATTCTTCGAGCGAGGAAGGTTGAGAGAAGAAAGCAGGTCGGGTGCGGAAACTTTTTAGAGGGAGCCGGGGGATAGTAGGGCCGGGCTCCAGGCACGCTAGGCAGAGAGCGGACTGGTGCCTACAAGGGTGCCTGGGAAGCTTTGGTGCGGCCGCTCTTTCTTTGCTGAGGCGCGTTTGGAGGTGAAGAACATAAGAAGTCACTGGACGTTTCGTAGCGCTGCATTCACTCTCACCCCATCCAGCTTGTAGATTCCTTGTCGCGCCCCAAGTTCCCCCCATCGAACGCGCACGAGTATTTTCGCTGCCAAACCACCGCGGCTTCCACTGTTGCAGCTCGCGCAAAGCTCCACAACCAAACAAGACAACTCGACGCGCGCAGCAATCCTCATATAACCCCAAAAGATGGCGCTATTCGGTCAAGCCGCGGCGCCTGCGTCAACCAGCTCTACAACAGGCGACACCAGCAAAGATGTCGAAGTACCAGCCGGTCAAGTGCCCAGCGACAGCATATCCGACCTCCAGTTTTCTCCGACAAATGACTTTCTCGCCGTAGGAAGCTGGGACAAGAAGGTCTACATATACGAGGTCGGCAACAACGGCGCAGTGGGAAAGTGGATGTTCGAATGCCAGGGTCATGTTCTTGGTTTGGGATGGTCAAAGGTACGTCGATACAATCGATGCGCAACATTGGAGTGGAAGGAATGCTAACATAACCCAGGATGGCACACGCATAGCAGCCGGCGACTCGACAGGCATGCTCAACATTGTCGATTTCCGCACCGCCCCAGCCAGCGGCACTGTCCCCGCCCAACAAGCCAAAGCACACGAGAGCGGCATCAAGTGCGTACGCTGGTTCCAGACCGGCGGCAAAGACTACGTCGCAACCGGTTCATGGGACAAGACAGTCAAGTTCTGGGACCTGCAGGGCGCTGAACCCGTCGGCACTCTGCAGTGCCAGGAGCGCGTCTACAGCATGGATGTCAAGGACCAGCTGCTCGTCATTGCGACGGCAGAGCGTCACATCCACATGGTGAACCTGACCAACCCAACAACCATCTACAAGACCATCACCAGCCCGCTCAAGTGGCAAACAAGAGTCGTGAGCTGCTTCACCGATGCAACCGGTTTCGCCGTCGGCTCCATCGAAGGCCGATGCGCCATTCAATACGTCGAGGAGAAAGACACCAGGCAAGTCAACCCTTCCCCCCCAATCCAATCCTATGCCTAATCTAACATCCCCTTCTAGCCTCAACTTCTCCTTCAAATGCCACCGCCAACCCGACCCCACCGCCCGCGAAACCGCAAAAGTCTACTCGGTAAACGCAATCTCCTTCCACCCCCAACATGGCACCTTTTCCACCGCAGGTTCAGACGGCACCTTCCACTTCTGGGACAAGGACGCCAAACACCGTCTCAAAGGCTACCCCGAAGTCGGCGGTAGCATCGTCGCTACCGGCTTCTCCAAGGACGGCAATATCTTTGCCTACGCTGTCAGCTATGATTGGAGTAAGGGCTACGGCGGCAATACCGCTCAGTATCCCATCAAGATTAAGCTTCACCCCATTTTGGGTGAGGAGTGTAAACCCAGGCCTGGAAGTAAGAAGAGGTAAATTCTTAGGCTTGCTTGCCTAAGGGACTTGTCTTACTTGTTTCGGATCCCTTTTTCCTTGTCTTGTTCTTTATGCTGCGTAGGGTGCTGACGATGTCTCGTTATCAAGAACGAGGAGTTAGTGATGTATGTGGTGGTGGTGGCGGTAGGGTGGAAGTTAGAGACGGAAGCGCAAACGAAGAACCCCAAGCGTTTAGTCCATCACATCTTTCTCTCTCTCTCTCCCTCTCTCTCTCTCTCCTCAACGTATCGACGCGCCAGAAGATATCACACGTGTTTCTCTCTTGTATTTCCAGTCTCCTTTGCATTAGCGCTTCTTGGTCTCCCACCTGGCGTTTTTTAAGGAAATGAACCAATAGTCACCCCCAACAAATTCAGACCAAAAACGTAAACATGGAAAACGCAGCAGTGCTAAATTCGTCATGACATGTCTGCTAATTTCTTATGCATATGTAGCAGCAAAAGATGTTTCTGAAATTTATCTTGTTAAAACTACTCATTCGCCCCTAGCCATCGGGCACACATGCTTATATTCCTCCTGCCAATTGCATCGCCCATACCACTCTATAGAGAGGCCCATATCATATCCTTTTACAAAGATAAAACGCCAGACGCCATACTCTCCAATCGCCCAAACACCTTGCTCATCATGAAGAATGATGTAGAAAACATCTCACTCGTGACCCCAGACTCACCCTCACCCATCTACACGTTCACAGTCCCACCACTGTTGTTCTCCGTACCCGGGGTATCAACCTTTTGCTTCTTTGCGTCTGGACCCTCGGCAATTGCATTGCCGTTTGTACCTACGTTGCTGACATCCTGCAACGCTGCTCTTTCCCTCTTCATGCCGTTCGGTCCAGCCCCGTTGGCAAATGTAGGTGGCTTGTATGCACCACGGTTTGCGCTGGGGCTCATGGCGTAGCCGGGTGCACCAGGCATACCGATGCGTCGGTTCGCGTCGAGATGCGGATTAACAATGTTGGGACGGTTGAAGGAACCTGCTGATGTTACGCCAGGCCGTTGGGGAGGAGGCTGAGGGGCTGGGGGCGCGCCAACTGCTTCGCGTTTGATCGGTCTACTACTCGCGTGGTCAATGCCGGGGGTGCGCTTTTCCTTTGGGATGGGTGAGTCGACGTTGGGATTAAATTGTGGTATGTTGTTTAATGACGGTGTTTCAGATGCTTGGAGGAGTTCGGCTGCGCGTGAGGTCACGAAACCGACAGGCCGTAGGTTTGGAGCTGCTGGGTTGGCGTTTGGCGTCGTCGTTGGTTGGCCTTGTGGCCCTGAGCGCTGTTGGTTAGGTGGTTGCTGAGCTTGGGGAGGTGTTGGGCGAAGAGGTTGATTGTTCGAAACTTGTTGATTCTGGGGTTGTTGTCCAACAGGCCTTGGACCGGCACCATTTTCAATGGCGGGTGGAGGCATGCGTCCGCCATTTTGCATGGGGCGTGGTTGCTGTTGGACTGGCGTCTGCGGTTGGCGTCCATTTTGGAGTTGGGGTTGGGGTCTTCCTGGTGCTTGATTGGGTGGAGGCTGCTGTTGTGCTAAGGGTTGGCCCCGGCCAGCTTGTACAGGCCTACCATTCGGTTGACGAGGGGGACCTGTATTCCTGACGGGAGACGTGCGAGCAGACAGTACACCATTCGGTTTCGCTGGCTGGACAGGTCGTGGTCCTGTAGTATCTGGTGCAGAAAGCGTTTCTGAAAAGGAGAACTCGTCGCCGTGCCCCTCACTAACATCGACTCCGTCAAACAGATTCTCGTCGGCTTCATCGTCAAAATCGGCGCCAAAGGATTCGTTGTTGAGGTGGTCGGTACGCGTTCGGAGAGCCTGGTTAGGCCTGATTGGCGTCTTTTGGGGCTCTTGCTTTACTAGGGCTTGTGCTTCGGGTTTGGGCGGGGGTGCAAAGTCAACATGTCGGTAAAGGCTGTCTTCTTGAAACTTGATGGGCTTGACCTTCATAGCCTGAACTTTCTTCAAGTACTCTTTGTCGTATAAACAATTGCCGAGAACATTGCCGAAGGTGCGTAGAGAACGTTTCAATCCATCTGTGGCTGCCTCTTTCTTGGCCTTCTCAAACGATGCCGCCTTGCCTTTGCCGTTCTCTATTGAGCCATAACCGATATCCTAGCGGCTTGTTAACATAGGTTGGAATATTACCAGCAAATAGATGTACCTCGTGGTATGTACCGTCTTTCAGTGTGATCCTCACTACTATTGAGAGACCCAAGCTGACTTTGCCGTTCTGATGCTCATCGACCTGCTCTTGTTAACTTGTATTCCACCTACGAGAGAGGCAAAAAAAACATACGTAGTCAATTTGCACCTGGCCCAGTGAACTCGACCAGCCATTGAACCCAAATACCTCATTCGCAAGCGCGATCGCCTTGTTCCCCTCCAGGTACGCCACCCTACCACCGCCATTACCCGGCCGCTGCGATATGTACTCGGGGCCAAGCTGCTTATTTAATCTGCTCTGTAATGTCGCGATTTCCGATGCGGTGAAGCCGTTCACGACGCGTTCTTCGAATGGGTTCTGGACGTTGCCGCCGTTGTATTGGTCGCCTGGCCTACAACAGTATTAGTCGGGTTACGGCAAGAAAATTATTCATCGCACATGCGCCCACGGGACAGGTTTCACATACGCAGGCATTGTCGTGGTGTCAAGATGTGGTGGGCATGAGTCGCCGCTCTGCTGAAGCTGAGGCATGGTGGCCGAGATGACGCGCCCAAGTGGAAGGCACGCGATGGCGCTAGTCCCGCACTCACGTGCCTACAAGGCACCCGGGCAGGCAGCATCAATCAACCGTCGATTACTGCACTAGCATTCCCTAACTCAATCGAGATAGTGCATTTGCGGACATGCGACGGAGAATGCTGATTTCACGCATCAAATACGGATGAGTATGAAAATTGCGCTGCTGATTATATTGTTCGAACTTGCAGCGCAGGCCTGGTATATGTACTCTTTCAGTGGATGCGCAGGGTAAAGGACAGAACTTGTGTTTCCAGGTAAGAGACCAAGTTGCGTGCCATCGGGAGACAAAAGAAGAAATTATTTGGGCCGCTGCCTAGTAGTCTGATCTGCAATTATATTCAGCCGAGCTTCAAGTATCTCCAAAACGCCCCGCAAAATCGCATCTACATAGTGGAAAAGTAAACCCACCTCATTGCTGCTGAAGGAAGTAGCAATGCATATTGCAAAGCACAGCACGAGATGAACGATACCAGCTGTTAATAGATTTCAATTTCAACGTGCCTGTTATGCTGAGATTTACAAATTGCAGACCCGCCTTGTCTTATACGGTAAATGCCTTGACTCATGAAATTCCACCGCGCCGGTTCTATAGATGCCAAGAAGCTCCAGGGAACGCAGTGGGAAGAGTATTAGACCAGGGTATACGCCCCTGTCGATGTCAAGCTGCGAAAGACGGCGCTCCCCCAGTCCTTGTTTGTGTAATCACCACAAAGCGTAGGTCCCCTCCCTTGACGTCTGTCTTACAACGTGGTTCCCCATCTTTGTAGCCTTTCCCTAGCTGTTTCAGATCGCCTTGTTATTTCCCGCTGCCTCCAACAACCCAGTAATAGTCGTGATTTTGTAGCCCCTTCTCTTCAGTTCAGGGAGCACCTTTCGCAGCATCGGTACCGTCCACCCTCGTCGGTCATGACATATGACGATACTCCCCGGCCGCGCCATACTCAACACATGTCGTGCATTCACTCCAGGATAAGCAATCTGCGGATCATGCGGATACACACTGCCCAGCACCATTTGATATCCCATCTCCTTAATCTGCGCGCGCATCCTCGTACTGAAGAAGCCTGAGCCGGGCCTGAAATACCTCGGGGGACGCGGCTGATGAAGAGCGTCATAGGTTCCATTGATGTATCCTTCCACTTCTCGGACTTCTGCGTCAAGAACAGAGGCTGACAAGGAACGGGATGGCTCGTCGTGCATAGCGTGGTTTCCGAGTTCCATGCCAGCTGCGGCCATGGTCTGCAGTGTCATCTCGCGTCCGCGGACCTGACCTCCGATGACAAAGAAAGTCGCTTTTGCTTCGTTCTCATCTAGCACTTTCAGGATTTCCGTCGTAAATTCCGACGGCGCATCGTCAATAGTCAACGCGATGACCTTTTCTACTTTTCCATCTTGTCGAAGACTGGAAGTAGGCACGTGCCATAGTACATCCGGCCACTTTTGCTGGAAATAACGGATCAGAAGGTTCGGGGGCTTGTAGATGAAGTAGAAGGGCAGGATAAAGGTTATTGCCACGAACAAGGCTGAGAGCATCGTGTACATGCGTCGCCGGCGTGCGGCACGTGTGTAAGGTAGGCGAAAGATGCGTAGGGGAAATCGGGGCATGTTATGCCGTTGTGGGTTTGAATCTCTTGCTTCAGATAGGGCATTATTATCTTTATTGTTGAGTGATTTCCTGCACACTTGTACAAGCAGAGAGCGACATGATTAGGGTTTTGGTATTCGCAGGCAGGTTTGGTGGTCGATACAGCCGTCAAGGGCTGATAGACGCGGTTAAGGGAGGTGCAGGGATGATGGAAAGGGTTTAGTGCCTACACGTGCAAGCGTGATCCGCGAAATTCGCTACAGCTGGAAAGTTTTCTCTCCTCTATTCCAGCAATCCTCACCTCCATTCGCAACGCAACGCAACGATGGTGTTGCGCAAAATTCTTTCGCCTAATAGACAGGTTTATATTGACTGTTGAACGCGATAGGCTTCAGCATTTCTGGGGTACCATTTGCCAATCAGACATTTGTTCCGCGCAGTCCTGCCCGAACGCGTTTAACAGGAATCTTTATGCTACGGCCTATGGTCCTTGAGACGAGTTTTCTCAGACATTATAGTCCGCTTCCGCCGGTGATCGTACGGCGAAGTCATTACGTAGACACAGGAACCAATTTGTCACGCTTATTCGAAAAGTCCCACCTTCGATATAAGCCCTCTAAGAATGTTCCAAGAACGACACCGTGAACGTTTAATTGACCTGGCTGCCTCATTTCAAATGGCTACTCAGGTCTCATTGCGTTCATACATACCCGTGACTGTCAATGTGCTTTCATTGCATGAGCAGGACATGGCCTGTGAACGATATCCGAGCTACTTCATACTCGCCAGGATATAGCTGGCTTGGAAATCTCATGAGGTGTATACTCAGCAACGGTTGGTCACAAGAGCTGTGCTAGGAGGCGCAGACCGCAGCGTGATAGTGATGGTAATGTTGCTCCTGCATAGTCCCTGCGTTTGTCTCGAGCTCCGTGATTACCCAAGACCCTGTTATTATGCGCCTATGCCGCGCATTGAGAAGGCAGATGAGCCCAGACGTGATATTCTTGTCTCTGGAAGGATATCCCCTAACAAAACAGCATGGCGACATCTCACTTGCATCTCGAACCCGAATCCGACATCGGTTGATATTTTCGCCAGGGAAGTCAACCCTGCCAATTTATTAATCACGGATTTGGAGCTGACATTGAACGAGCACAGCGGTATTAACCGTTCTGGGATGCTCCATCACCCTCGTAGCGTCAAGCTTTTGACACCCTGTCAATGCTGTCATGCCGTCCGCATGTATGATGACCTGCAGATCTTGCGTATGTCACCGACAGTTCATCCGCAAACGCAGGTCCGCCGACGAGACACGATTCAGGGTTGAGAGCAAAGAGTGAAGCTACGGTCATGCTCGTGAAGATGAACGAGGATTGCCGTTGGTGTTTCATCGGTTACGTGCTGCCGCTCTCTCCAAGGTGGCGGCAAGAGGGATCGCGATCAATCACCTCCAAGGTTCACTTGGACGGGAACAAGCGCTCGGAGTACTGCTCGATTAGAGTGACCCGGCCTTAACTAAATCGCCATGTGCGTTCTCCAACGCCGACCGACCTTCTGCCGAGGTAAGCATGGGCTACGCGTACAATGATGTAGCGCAAACTTTCTTACACAACAATAGTGTGATGGCGGCACTCGGGGTTAGGAGGCAACCATCTTCTGCTCTGGCAGCACATACTTTATCGATCGAACGCTGCAGGGTTTCAAGAACATTTGCTCCGAGCCTAAGGTGTTTAATGGCGATCGGTGTGAACGGCTTCAGGGTACGAATTGGGTAAGCGAGTGCGTTCAAGGTGTAAGGAAAGACCCGAGGACAAGGAAGGTTTCGACACGAATAGGCCCGATACGCGAGTGGAAGACCACGAAGCGGAACTAGGTAGGCCCTGAATCCGAAAGACACGGGCCCTGTGACGAAAGTTCCACGAGTTTGGGGAAGGTTTGCGGATATGAGACCATAGCCCGGGTAAGCCCATGTCCAAAGAATGTGTGCGCCTGCCTCGGGTGTGCAGGGTTGAATTCGGCGACCCGGAATCATCCTTTCCGTAACCCAGGCGCTGCGAAAACAGTGTGATTGAAGTAATCTGATGTCAAGATTAGGTTTGTCTGCGGTCCGTACGTGTATGTCATGCATGGTGTTAGCGTCGCCAACCTTGGTTGTCTATTCAAGCCAAGAACCTAGCTTGACGGAGCAAGAATCCCACCATGCCGCTGATTTGCCGACCAGCACGTTCTTGTGACAACGTTTCCAACAGGAGACTGACTACGCTAGGTTTCCTATTAGAGTTGTGGGGAGTGGCTTTCCCTAGCTGTCTAAGCTGACAGGTTTTGGCGAGCGATGGTGGGGGAGGACTGAAACGCTCCCGTGTGTGCTTCTCGAAGCAATACTCCGCCACCAATGAGATCGTGGGGGAGGGGTGATGCTTCAGATACAATTGACTTTGGCATGTACGAAGCTTGCGTTTTATCAGAACGCGGTGTCAAGTTTTGAGCAACGGCAGTGTGATCAAGGACAGGGGGCGCCACACGTGTGACGCGCTGGAGATGGATTGTAATTGAAGTTTTCGTCTAACATCCAAATCTTACACGTATATATTGTTACAGAGTCGTGAGTGCATTAGAATTTACAGGTAGGGGCCCTTACGATGGCCCCCCCATGCGAAAGTGATGATGGCGGGAAGACAGTCAACTTCTCGGTCACCCCCCCCCCCCCCCCCCCCCCAAGATTTATACAGGTGGGGTCTTGGTTGTCTTCTTTCCGATATTGTATCCCCAACTCCTGAGGGTCTTAACGACCTTGGGGAGCACGGCAGCCGTGAGCGGTACGCGGAAGAAGATGAGGGATTTGTGCACAAGATATGCCAGCCCGAGCTGGGTCCAAATTGCTGTAGGCGTTGTCAGTAACGAGTGAATGCTGAAAGCGATAGAGAGAGAGAGAGAGTTCGTACATGCATCTGCCCCACCATTGTGTCCCACGACCCTTCCGGCTTCTACATAGCCTTCTCTAGCAGTGGCCTCGGCGATGTCTTCGTCTGCACCCTCCTCTACTGGCTTTTTGCCTGCATTGGGCAAAACCACGCGGACTACGCTCCAGAGAGCGTTCTTCAGAACCTCCTCATAGTGGCCTATCCGATCGGTACCGAGTAGACGTACGGCTATGAAGCAGATGGGGAAGTCGATGAGTGACAGTCCGAGGTATACCGCGAGCGCCGTCCACCCATATTCCCGGGAGAGCTTCTTCAGTCGCTGTGATACTGAAGGCGCCGGCTCTGGGCTGCCTAGGTGTGGTGTGGGGTTGTGCGACTGGATGTTTGGCTTGTCACTCTTGAGGCGAAGAGAGCGGAAGCGGCGGCCGAGGGCGGAACGTTGGTAGCGGAAGAAGAGAAGAGCACTTTGCTCGAGTGTTCTATTCACTGGTCTTAACCGGGCCGAGGGCGGCGTGGAAGTGAAGAAGTTGCGCAAGAAGGGCGATGCCGGTCGCCCTGCGGAGCTTCTGGTGGCACTCCCGGAAAAAAGCAGGTCGGTCCCGATGGGTGCGATTCGCGGCTTCATTGCATGCAGGTTTGGGTTTGAGAATGGCAAAGTTAGAAGCGAAGTGACTGCTACTCAGGTGGTGCGTCAGTCGACTCAGACTCAGTCACAGCGCGTTGTTCCAGAAGTTCTCGCCAAAGCCAACGTCGATGCAGCGTCACGACTGCCTGTGATTCCTTAGCCAGGGTCCAGGGCCGGAGAAACAGTATTGCCGCGTCCGAGACACCTTCAGTCGCCGCCGCACGAGGAGACATGGCGTTGCATCGGTCGCGGTTACATAGTTCCAGGGCGACGTAGTCGATGGGCACAATTGTTTGAGAGTCGGATTTAGCCATGGTGGAGTGTGCAGTCAGGTGGCTATTGGCTGCGAGGCATGCGCCGCTGTGCTTCACTACTATAGGGCATTATGGTTTGCAGGTACTATCGGCATGTCCTCGCCTCGAAGACAGATACGCAACACCTTCCGTCAGCGATGGAAGCCAAAGTCTACCGAGTCGCTACCCGCAAAAGGATGGACATTGCTGCAAGCTTTGTGCTTGTGCCCCGTGACACGGCCGTGTTCGGCATTTTACCACTGAGTCGCACTGACGGGCGATCTGAAGCTGTGTGAAGCGCGTGTCGGATGCTGACGAGAGTTCACGTCGAGGTTCCCTGGTGGGGTGAGGCAGAGGAGGTGGAAGCGAGGTCAAGATCCAGGGCGGTTTGGTCTGTCTTTGCCAGACTCGTCTCAAATCTCCTGGACGCGTACCGCCTCTGGGGAACGACGGTGGCGGCCCATGGCTGCGACGTTACTACCATGATCCAAGGGCAGGGTGACCGGGGGCTGGAGGGGGCTATCGCGCGCCTGACAGAAGCGTCAGCATGCATTAGTCCAACCATGGCCAAGAGCTTCCTTGGGAAGTCTCGAAGCGTGTTTCCTGCAAACATCTGTTGCAGCCCATGTCGGAATAGGCATAGGCGCATACCGCATGCCTCCATGCGGACGGAACGTGGGCAGCACACATGCATGCGCTGCACGTTCGAATCCTTCACCCTCGCTCGGTTACGAACATCATTGTGATGGGGTGCCAGGGTGCCGGTCAGTCGCCCTTCCGGAGGCGCTTGAGCGCGGCCTGAGATGTGGCGCTGGCTGCTGGCCGCTGGCCGCTGGCCGCCTCCACTACAACCGATTTTGATTGTTGCGCCAGCTTGGACGATGGCGTGCCGTGCCCAAGTGCTCAGAGGGCGGTAGGATTGCACATGGTGAATTCTAAAATGCGGGGCAGCACGCGTAGCTTTATTATCAACCGTGCGGGTCCAAGTCACGTTTGTATGCGAACCCGTTCACTGGCACCGATAGCGCCGTTGTGGAACAGGAGAGGGCTCCATAGCAGAAGGTCATTCAACACGACCGTTTCACAACCTGTGGCCCTTGGGACCACTTGTTATCATCCGGCCGCGGCGCCACGCGTGGGGTCGTGTGTACGTGCGAGGTGCGAGTAATGGGGCGCTCGCCTCTGCCCTGGGACGAGGGGCACGGCGAGGGGCACGACGAGGCATCGGAGTGGTGAAGGGCGTTGGAATTGTGCGGACGCAGCCGGCCTCTAACACGCTCCAACGTCTTACATTAGCCTGATTCGATCTGACAAGGTTCCACACATGGACCGCTGCCCTCTGCCTGCTGCAGTCGGCGACGAGTCGCCGCTCGCCATGATGATGATGATGATGCGTGCTGCCATTCCCGGCGCCACTCCCACTGCCGAAGTGCATCGCGGCATCGCTCACACCTCTCGACCACATGGCCGCTCTGACGTCTGCTCTGCCGTCCACACTCCTGTCATCACACGGCTCGCCCCTTCTCGTTCACGAACTTTGTCGGAAATTCCTCCAGCACGGCTCGGCGCCCTGACTGCGACGCCCTGCCAAAGTTTGCAACGAGATGCTTTAGAGTTTTCGGCGTGCCCACAACCCTGCAACCGCACCAGTCTCAAGGTTTGAGCTTCGGGTGCTGAGCTGACGAGTGATGGCGACCATTATTCATCTACCTGGCCTTAACCTCGTCCTCTTGCAGCCGCATCAACCCTTGATTGGCCCGTGATCACGAGCGGTTCCTCTGCCTACCGACGTCCCAAGGCATCGGACAAGGGCTCCTCTTCGAACGGTGCAGCGTCGTGCCCAGCTGCCTGTCCCCTGCTAGCTCGGCAGGACTCTGGAGTTGATCGCCCTGCCCCTGCTCTGCTCGGCGCCGTTGGTGACTTCCCTGCCGCCCGGGGCCCTTGCTTGCTTCTCACATTATTCGGCGCCATCATACTGCGCTTGGGTGTTACACCCACTCCTTCGCTTCACAGCTTGACAGCGCCCAAAACGGCACGCTCCCGGAGCCAACTGTTTGAGGCTTCGACTAGGGCTCTTACCTTGCGTAGCTGCATGAGCTCTCGTTCAGGATCTGCCTGTTCCTCCACGTGGGTTCGTCTCATTCTGAACTTGCCTATTAATATGCTTTGGTATATATTCCTCTGCCCGCACTACTTCGTCACCTTGCCTGCACCGTGTCATACTACCCGTCGCCTTCTTCTTGGTTAACCTTTTGACCTCCACGCTCTTTATCTTGTCTACACTACTACCAACTGTTGCTCCTTCCTCTCTCGTTTAGCCTAACCTCAACCAATATACTCTTGCATTATCGACGACATGGGTGGTAACACTGAATATATAGCTGGCCACGGCTACCTCTCTCTCAGTCAGGCTGTCCACGTTGCCCAGAACAGCGAAGGCGGTGTCGACCAACGACTCGCTCAATTCCTCGAGAAACGTCTTGCCGAAGTCTGGTCAAAACTCAACGCCCAACCCCAAGCCTACATTCTTCCATCAGACGAATTTGCCCTTCTGAACTACTATCGCACGCGCTTCGGCGACAACGAAATAGTCCGAAACGCCACCAAACGCTTTTGGGACAATCACAAGGGTGGTCAATAGCCAGTACCACCTTTTCTTTTTCGGACGCGACGGAATCACAACAAGCCGACGCTAAACACTATACTGCGCCTCTCCCTGGACTCGTCATCTCATTCCCTCGTACATCGATTTTCTTATCGAGCAATTATCCTTTATTTTTCGAGGGGCTTACAGTTTTCCCCGCTCGATTGATGAGGTACGCAATAACAACTTCCTATTGTCAATGCTAGACGTACTGACTGACCTACCCTAGACGCCAGTCGTACATCGACACTGCCTTTCTTACTCGGAGTTTCAACGGCGCACCAAAACTTCGGGACCTTTTTCGCAATATACCTCTGATTACGGAGTTCACGGCGTTCTGTTCGTCACCCCACCTACTGGCCGGTTCCCAAAACGGCACGGGACATGTGTGATCGCAATCACAAAAGCGGCGGAGTCTTTGGGAGGAGTCATGGTGGATGGTTAGATTTCAGCAAGCCAACGTCGGTTGGGCGAGCAGCGCCCTGCTCGCATCTCATAACAATGCTTTTAATGCTAATCACGCTGTCTCAATCCACTTCCGCTTTCCTGACCGCCCCGACGGAGCCTCATGCCCATACTCATTCACTGAGAAACCGTGCCACGAATGAGTCCTCCCTACTCCAGTGCCTACAAGTTACGCCGCCGGTCCTCAGTCCGGTCAGTGGATGCCAAGAAACTCTAATGGTGCATACCTTTGCCTATTCTTACGGTCAGCCATTCGTCGGGGATTACGAACCACCGAACTGCAGCTTCAATAGAGTCACATTCAATTTTACAGTCACTTCGGCTGGCCGTCAGTTTGATAGGCTGGGTCTGATGTTCCTTAATGACACCGAAGTCTTCCGCACTTCAACGGCAGAGCCCACCCAGAATGGCATCATCTGGAGCTACGTCAAAGACATGAGTAGTTACCTGTCCCTGTTTAAGCAACCGCAGAAAATCATTTTCGATCTGGGAAACTTGATCGACGACACGTACACTGGATCCTGGAACACAACGCTAACTGCAACCTTCTTCACCGATGCAGATGCCATCGAGCCTGCAGATGTCGTCATCCCAATCTCCGCTCGAAGATCAGCTGATGACTCTTCCAGCGCATTCACTGTGCCAGATACTCGAGCAATGGACACTATCACCCTTCCACGAAACGCAAAGAAAGCCGTGTTCTCCATTGCAGCGTGTGGGCAGGCTACTGAAGAGTTCTGGTGGAGCAACGTACTGTCTTCCGACACTACCGTCTTTGGCAATGAGACGACGCTATATGGCCACTCAGCCTTCCGGGAGCTTCGACTTCTAATCGACGGGCAATTGGCTGGAGTTGTCTGGCCCTTCCCCGTGATATTTACCGGGGGTATTGTTCCAGGATTTTGGCGACCTGTGGTAGGCATCGATGCATTTGACCTCCAAGAGGACGAAATCGACATCACACCATTCATACCAATGCTCAATGACAATGAACCACACACATTCGAGATTGAGGTCGTCGGCATCGATGACGATGGGAGCGCCACTGGCAGTTTCACAACTGCTATCGGATCGAACTGGGTCGTCACCGGCAAAATCTTCATATGGCTCGACGCAGATGATAATGTAATCGCTGGATCAAGCCCCAGGTCAGGCTCAACCGTCTCCATGGTACTGCATTCTGCAACAAACAGTGGTACGAACAGCAGTGCTGTCGCATCCCTGGATTACTCTATCCAAGTGAATCGCAGTGTATACATCGAATCGATCTTTCAAACAGACATGGGAGCAAAGGCGGTCACATGGAAGCAAGATCTTGCGTTCTCCAACGTCGGAACTCTTAGTAACAAGGGCAATGACCAGGTCGTACGGCAATCAACTACCGGTACACAGGCTGCTTACATAGGTTATTCCAAGAGTTTCGAGTATCCTCTCTGGGTCAAGTCATCCTACAAGGCCCCGCCAGATGGCAACGTTACTATTGACGCAAGTATGGAGCGTGGCAAACATGTGCAGCAGGTAGGTGACTTGGCCTTCCCGAACGACTGGAAAACATTTGATTACACTCGCCTACCACCAATGTCACCCAGCAACTACACCTTCATTGGCTCGGATGTGAGCAACTCACAGAATGGCACAGCATCCTACCTTTCCGTCCCCGCTCAAAAGAAATCATACGGATCCGGTACCACAGAGCAGCACCTCACGCTCAGCGGCCTCGTCGGCGGGCACCCTGTGACCGTGGCTCAGGATGGCACGAGCACCACCGGACAACTCAGGCAAGAGGTACCGCTATACCAGGAGCTATACCGGAGAAACGTCATTGCCGCCAACAACTCGGTCGTATATGACGACGAGAGCTATGGTAACCAGGTGCGTGGCCAAAGCACTTTTACCGCTCCCAGCGAGCAGGTAGCCCGCGGCGCCGGTGGACCGCGCGAATTTGCGAAAAAGGGAGTTAGGGCGTTACTAGGGCGGGGGCCGGCTTAGGCGAAGAGAATAGGGCGGGATATGAGGGAAGGTGGAGTAGTAGGGATCAGTTAATGGTTTGAAGGAAGGTTTACCGGCATCAGGCTGTGCAACACTTGATGGGCAAGCAATATGGCACGGCGGCCAGATGGGTGTGTCTGGGGTAGATTTTGTGTGCGGTGCTCTGGAGTTTTCTCGTATTTGCCCAGCTGTCACATCGCTTTTTTGGTAATAGGAGGGTTGAAGCGGAGTAGATGGTTCCACAGCGTTATTCTCCGTTATCGCACTGCATATGTGATCAGCATGGAATCTCACCACATATGAACTGTCAGACTGTTCTCAGCACAATCTAGCGACCGAGCATGGTCAATCTGACTACATGCAGGACTTCTCCACACGATGCAAAAGAGCGGTGATGCTCTGACGCAACGCAATGCAGTGACCCCATCCACCCCCAAGGCGACGCAAGTCCAAGCGCGGGTATGCAATCCTCCTTTCCGAGACACGATACCTTCTCTTCCTTTTCCTTTTTTCGGGCATCCCAGCAACGCGTCACAATAAGCCATGAATCTCCACCACATGCTCAACTCCCAGCCCGACGCTCCGCTCTAGACAAAGTTCCACAGCATATCAATTTCCAAATCTTATAAGCGATGGCCCACACCTTGAACAATGACGGAGTTACCTGTTGTATGGTAGGCCTTGGTAGACTATACTCGCCCGCTTGCAACAGTTCATGTGCCGCTCAATAGTCTATATTCATGCCGTCCCGCCCCGCGCTATATCAGCCATTTGGTATTCCTAATTACCGGCATTTGGCACCCCACGCCGATCTGTGATAAGAAGCAAGGCATGGACCATACACGACGCCAGGCATCGGGGAACATGAGGTGATGGATTCTTTTTTTTGGTATTTTATTTTTGGGTAATAATCCGGCAAGTCAAGGATGCTCCCTGGGCTATCGTGATCTATTGGCCATGCCGAGATTGATGACCAATCTTCTCAAGGCTGTCTGACTGTCTGGGCTGTCGTAACCTGTGGAGAGGAGCGCCGCGACGCGCCCGCCCGTGTAGATACCGCGCAATGCGCCATCGTAGTGATACCGCCCCCATGGCTATAATTCTCTCGTGAGCGAACCTTTGCCTGAAACCCGGTTGCAAAGACCACACCCACTTAGGTCCGGGCGAATCATGTGGAAAACCTATACAACCAGGCACCTAAGGTCCCATATGCCCTAAGACCATCGCGACTCTCAAACAAGGAGGTGGGCGACGGTCATGTCTTCGGCCGTCGTAGTGGCCTTTGGGCAGCAAGGCAGATGTCGTTGCGGTGACACAGCGCGCTTAGGTCACGTTCTCGACTCTCCCTTTTAGCCGAATGATGGTCGTCTGCTATACGCGCGCTCCCGCGGGGGCGCGTTGAGCGGGAGATTTGCAGTGGATCCGTGCGCACGCTGCGTCTCCTCGTGGCAAGCCTGAAACGCGGGTAATGTGCTCTGAACAGTGGTTTTTGTGTGCTGGGGATTGCCTACATGGGTACATGATATTCCCAGAACTCACGCGACCATCCACACAACATCGTCTAGAAGGGGCTCCGCCGCTTCCGAGGGTCCAAGCAAATGAAACCCCAACTTACTCGGGGAAAGAAAAAAAACCTTGTATTATTTAAGGTTTTGGGGTCGCTCCATAGCATCATGTAATGCTCTTGTGGGAAGATTAGAAGCTCGGGTTCGGCGGGTTGAAGCCGAAACACTGCGCTTTTCCTGCCGCACCGCTTTCCACTTGTCGGGCCCCTGAGGCAGATCCACCGTAATGGGATATTCCGTCGGTTGGTGTAAGATTCATGGGCGGCTGGACGCCACGTCTCAGCTCTTTGGAGAAAGGGATCCATCACATCAGGATTATTTCCAACACTGCGTCCGTTGCCGTGTTCCAGACTTGGGTGGTGAGCGAGCTGCGAGTCATGTTAGTTATTATGAAACACTGCATCACCATTTTTCTTCGACCCGGCTTAGTGGTCGCTGACCGGGTGCGGCATGGGTCCACACACACACACGCACACATGCCGCAAAGCTGGTGCACGCCTGTTGTAGTTGGTAAAGAGAGTTCACACGATATCGCTGACAGCTGTTGTGATGAGTATGCTGCTCTACATGTAGCACCAAGAAAATTCTAGCTTACTATCCGCGATCCCCGGATGCAGACATGTGACTGGCAGGCCGGGGTGGCGGCCTCGGCTGCGCTGTGTGATGAAGAATAGGGTTTGGAGATGGACAAGCGATGTGGCAGTCTGTGGTGTTGTGTGCGAGAGCGGCGCCTGGACGCCGTTTCACGGCCTGAGGGATGCCGCGGCCCGCCAATGAAAACGGCCGACTAGCGTAATTGCTGGAGGGCGAGCTGTGGAAACCATGAGCGGCATCTCGGTCTCGCCTCGTAGCTCAGAAGCCTGCATTGAGTCGCCGACCAAATGGTGATACCTGCATGTCGCTCCCAAGTTCGGAATAGCTGCAAACTAAGATGCCCACCCTGCTGAACCATCACCATAGCTTGTCGCCTGGCTTGCAGCAGTATCGTCAAGTGTTCCTTGTAGGTGCGAACCGTTGGCCCGTTGACAGGGCATACGCGAGATGTGTTTGAGCCACATATCTGCCGTTTTCGCTTTGTCCTGTACGACATCAACCACCTTCAGCCGTCGATCGGTGTGGTAACCCTCCTTCATGCATGGCGCGCCGAACAAAGTGTTTCCAAACCTTGCCTCGACTCTAGGCATATACTGCAGGGGGCTGCGGAGCCAGTTCCCATGAACGGCGTGTTGTGACGATATGGAGATCTAGATGGAAAAGGCCAGTCGATCACTACATCAGCATCAGACCACTTGCTAGGGATATGCAGCCGTTGGAAGACCCGAATCGTGATCTCGGTGCCTTGGCAGAAAGTGTGAGCTGTAAGGGTATATTTGGCTTGCTATCGTCGAGAAAAGGCCCGGTTGGTTGCTCTCTTTCACATCGCAGCTCATCCGAAGCTCAGCCGGAGCTTGACATGCGGTTAGAGCAGAACGTAAATCTAGTTGTGGCGTCTGATCCTGACGCGTCGAGGCTTGGACACGAGTGCTCGCCGAATACGACATGTTCAAACGGAAATTGTCCCGTAATTAACGTCGCAATCTGAATAGCGGTGTGCGTGTGTAATGCCGCATTGATATCCTGGGTTGTAGTTTTACCCCTAGAACGGAAACTCGCCGTCAGTCTGTCGATTAGAAAACGAGTTAGAGTAAAGAGCGACCCGAGGAAGTGGCTGCAGAGAGAGTATATGCACAGGATATTGGCCCACTAAATCTGAGCTTCTAGAATTTCTGTTTCTTCCCCGACGTTAGGTACAGACGTAAAAGCTTCAGTTGCAGAAGGACCGAATTCTAAAGTCCAGGACCCTAAGTACCTTCTGAGGTTGTCGCTTACTAGCCAAGTGCACTCGCGCGGGGCAACAAGCGTTATTGTGAAGGTATCGTCTAAACCCACATCAGACTTTGGTCAACCAGCTCCAGAACGAAAGTTAGTTATGTTTGAAGCGTGTGCAGTCAAAGCGGATACCTAGATGCACTTTCGCGCATCAGCGGGTCTACGATGGGACGAACCTATGGGGAACGAGGGGTGACTGTGGGGGTCGGGACATTGTGGATAGCTGTGACTCGTCGTCCTCGATTCCCGCCTTCCTCATTCATGCGTGGCGCCTATGACTGACCAAGCCACCAGGTTTCAGTCGCCTTCCATCATGTCTTCACGTCCTTGTCACCGAACCTTAACACTCTGTCAAGACCATTGTACGAGGCGCCATGACCCCGCTATCACTTCCAAAGTTGATCGAAGGCGATGATAAATCTACCCAACTCAACGAGTGCGAGCTCGGAGCTGGATCTTCCCTTAAACCCGGCGATAAGGCCGATGACACACTAAGAGTCAACCGCGGGGCGATTCGTATACCTTCTCCAGATCCTTCCCTTATCTCGATAGACGATTCCAACAATATACGACTTGGTCGAAATCCAGACTATGTTCCTTTTCATCATGACAGACTTACCTCCCGCTCCCCTGCCCCCCCACAAACGTTGAAAGGCCGCGTACGAGCCTCATGGATAGCCAACAAGGGCTTAGCCCTCGTTTTGATCTCACAGTTGTTTGGCACACTAATGAATGTCACGACTCGGATGTTGGAGGTGGAGGGCAACGATGGTAAAGACTCCCCTGTAAGCGCTGTGCCCACAGGTTGCTGACGATTTCGCAGGCAAAGGCTACCATCCTTTTCAGATCCTGTTTGCTAGAATGAGCATAACAGTGTTGTGTTCGTCTTTCTACATGTGGTACAAAAAGACGGAGCACTTCCCTTTCGGCATGAAAGAGGTACGGTCACTTTTGATAGCTCGAGGCCTAAGTGGCTTTTTCGGGGTTTTTGGCATGTACTGTAAGTCATCTAGTCTACTCGTGGGGCCATACTTTGGGTACAGTGACTAGTTCAAGGTCTCTCGATTCAAGCTTGCCGCTATTCGATAGCCTTGGCCGATTGCCACGTCATATACTCAGTATCCCCCATGAGCCCCGCCATTGACTCTGAAGCTGACTTCACCCAGATTCTCTGCTGTACCTTCCGCTTGCCGATGCGACGGTTATCACCTTCCTCGCGCCTAGTCTCGCATGTTGGGCATGTTCTTACCTCATCAACGAACCTTTCACGCGTATGGAGCAGATTGCTGCCTATGTCTCGCTATTTGGCGTTGTTCTCATCGCCAGACCGATGTCTCTTTTTGCGGCTCTGTCTCATTCAGCAGAGCCAGTACCTCCAGCCAGCGGCGATTCCGACTTGATCCCCTCGAATACGACTGCTGTGTCACCCGATCGCCTTGCAGCCGATTATGATTCCGTGACGCCCACACAACGAGCAATGGCAGTAGGAATAGCAATGCTGGGTGTCTTTGGAGCTGCCGGGGCTTATACAACTATCAGATGGATTGGCAAACGAGCACACCCGCTCATCTCCGTCAATTACTTTGCGACCTGGTGTACCATTGTCAGTATCGCAGCGATGTTTTTCATGCCAGGGGTTGGCTTCTTACTGCCAAACAATCTCAAAGACTGGTGTTACCTGATGTTCTTAGGTGTTTGCGGATTTGTGATGGTACGTTCCTGGTACCTATCTAATTCTCACACTTTGACTAATCTGTCTCAGCAATTTCTCCTAGCCGCTGGGCTTCAGTACGAGAAGTCGTCTCGCGCCACCAATATGGTTTACATGCAAATGCTGTTCGCTCTTACATTCGACAAGCTCGTTTGGGGTACAACGCCCGGCGCACTTTCCATCATCGGATCATCTCTCATTCTTGGGTCTGCAATATATGTTGCGATGAACAAAGAGGAACCCAAGAAAGTTGCGCTGCAGGAGCGAGGTGACAGAGAGGAAGAAATAGGACTGATATTGCCGGCCTCTGACGATGACAGAATCGATGATGGAAATGCGGATATCCCGATGAGGCTGTTGAGATGATATTGAGTGAATTGCATTTAACGTTTGTTTGGTAGACAGGTTTTCGCATCTGTATAGATACAACTAGACAGTGTAAGATCATCATGTAGACAAATATAGACGCTTTATAACATGCGAACGATTATAAGCTGTATATGGGTAATCGACTGATAATAGCTGATTAATGCATCGAATGTTAAGGTTTGATATTGACGTTAGCTTCCATCCTTATGCCAGTCGCAGATGAAAGCCTTTTCTAAATAGTACTTTCCGTAATGCGACAGCCTCAATCATTAATGGTGCGCAGACTCCTCTCGCCGATAGCGTTGATCACCAACCTCCGAAACCGGCGCTGATTACCCCACCCAGGTCCCACGCCCCTCTGATTAAGTGCTGCCCCGCCACTGATCCCAAGTGCGCAAACGCTTCGCGTAGACATTTTGTGAGATATATTGCAAGAGATCTTTGAGCTTTCCATCAACATCACAACCGAAGCGCGTTTCGCGTTCTCACTCACAAATCTCCTCCGTGGCGCAATTGGCTAGCGCGTCTGACTGTTACAGCATTAGTAGCTTATCAGGAGGTTGAAAGTTCGAGCCTTTCCGGGGGAGTTGATTATCTTTTTGCGGTTTGAGGCGCTTGGTGTGTCATGCGAAAGCTATCTGGTAATGGCTGGCATCGCTGTCGTGGAACTTTTTTTTTTGCTTGCAATTGTTTTCTTTTTTTTGCTGTCGTTACTGGCGAGAAGATGGAAACTGTCTCGATGCATATTCTAAGCAGCACGGGTATGCTTGAAATGTAGAAGGGTGAGACTGTATACGCTGTGGAAAGAAGGCTACAAATAATAATTTCTGGCCACTTCCTTTTCGTCAACATCGTTTTCCACTGCTGTTTCTGCTATCTACACCCTGCTTCTCTGCACGCTCGAGAACCTCTTCCTCGCATCCTCAATCTTCAGCACGTTCCCGGGACCTTAGTGCGCAGCGGCTCCTTGCCAGGTAGGTTCATTGGTGCAGAAAGCCAGATACGTGCGAGACTGCGCTATCGCATGTTGGACGCTTCAAACGCCTGTCTTGCGACTCTGATTCGGCGTCGTCGCTTTGGTCAATCCTGCTTGATGCAGACGCTGCAGAATTGGTGGTCACAGGGTCGAATACTATGCGCGCGTTAACAAGGGTCTGGAGAACCAGAGAAAGAAGCTTGCATGCAGTCCCATAGCCGTATCTCACACGCTGTACACATGTTTGGCTTGGTATCAGTACTGAACCTGAATTCGATTCAACCGATGTGCTTGTCCATCCGGCTGACGCTCTTGACGTTGTCGAAATCGCCTCCGTCGAGGCGATCGTCAACTTTTTCTTCAACGACGAAGAATTGTCCCCCAACCTGAGTGTACTCTTCGACGTGGACAAGGGGAGGCTAAGGGATAATGTTTGTGACTCTTTTTTTCTTTCCTTTTTTTTGCAACTTTCTGGGTGGAGAATATGCACGTGAAGGATATGGGCTGCGGCGTGGTTCCAGATCGTTGCTGGATAAGGATATTTGTACATGTCTTGTACCTTGTGTTTTCGTTGGTGATAAAAGAACGACGGGGTGAGTGAACGCACCAAGTTTGCCTCCTGCAGCTAAGCCCATGGCTTTGATGCCTTTCACTCGAATTTCCGTGTGCTTGATGGGCTCCTTCTCGAAAATGGTGCCTTCTGCGTCTTCTTCAGAGTCATTCGGATTACCGAGACCTCTTTTACAGCTCGGCAGGATTTGAGAAAGCTCTAGACCAAGTACTGGCGATATCGAGCCTAGAAGTCTTGCGTGGGACATACTACGGCATTGACAGGAAGCGCATGTAGATTGGAGTTGCAAACGAGCTAAGTAAATAATGGTAGCTTCTTCAGCATACGAAACAGTTTCGCATTCCCATGTCCCTTTTTACCCCCCTCGTATGTGCTCTCCACTACAGTACCTACTCTTCCACACGCGGCGCGAAAGACCGGGGCAGTGACATCTTGCAGGTTGAAGAAACCAGGTCCAAGGCCGGAGGAATATGTCATGCCAAAGTCGTAGACTTCGTGTAGTATAAGGCGGCTGCCGTCCGGCAGTATACACCATGGATCTCCGAGGGCATTTTGCTTCGCAAAAATGTCTTCTAGTGTATCTTTTTCGAAATCGATGAAGCTGTCACGCTTGGTGATCTTTGGCGCATGGTCTATTGGATTGTTGGACTTGGCGTACCAACCCGCATCTTGAAGCGGAGGTACGAATCTGCGTGACTTTAGTACGTCTACGAGCATTTCTGCGCCCTTCTCCGCTAGTTGCTTCTCCAACTCTTGGGGTGTGTTCCACGAGGGAATTGGGATCCCTGGCGCTGGTGTTTGGGCGAGGATAGTTCCGTGGTCGAAATGCTCAGGGTGCAATGTTTGGACAGAGACTCCGGTGTGTTTCCGCCGTTTGAGTATAGCGTGTTCGATTGGCGCTGGGCCGCGGAAGTCAGGGAGGAGAGACGGGTGTACATTCAGACCGCCATACTGTGCATAAGCCAGAATCCGGGGCGGAACGAGCAGGCCGAAGGATACAGCGATGACCAGGTCTATTGGAGCCGGTGGTGACCATCCTGTGAAGGTATCGGTGGTATGGGTGGGTAGGTCGAGCTCTTCGGTAGCTACACGCTGAATGGGCACTATACTCGGTCAATTGAGTTGTGTCGGGCATCATCAGGCGCGCCTACCTTCTCTCAATGTCTTCAGCCCGCGTCCAGTGGGCTTTGCTGGTCGGTGGAGGACATGGATGCTGTCTATAAGTCTGGGCACATGGCGCTTCGCATCCACTAGAGCACGCAACGATGTGATGCTGAAGTGGTCGGAGCCGCAGAATAAAATTCGCAATGGACCCGAAGTCGCTGGTGACTTGTTCAGAGCGCTATACTGGCGCTGCGGAGCGACAAGCAGAGAGCGGACGGAGCCTGGCAGCCTCCAAAGCATGGTTCCGGAATTGAGGACGGTCGGCGTCAGGTGCCGCGCCATCTGAGATCGGGATGCTACGATCGTGATTTCGTGGGGCATCTTCAACCACGACGGTCGGCGGTATCCTTGCTATTTGCAGCGGAATATCGCGATGAACTGCGACCCATCGATCTCCACCATGGACTACAAATAGTCGCCGGGCGACCGCTTTTTGCAGGTTGCGCAGGCAAGGTGGTCCGTCTCGTCTTCTACGCGCATCCTACGCAGGTGTGACGCAACACGTCCATCCCCAACACTAGCCAACGCGCCTCGCGACTGGGTACATTGAAGCATGCACGAATGTCGTCCACCGCTGTCCCCAAGGTCGTTCCGGCGCAGCTATCCTTCCTAGCCATCTACAACCCTTCGCTGGGCAAATCCGACGAGACGTTTCACCAGCAGATTGTCTTCTACTACTCCAAGGCGGCCAAGACGCTCTCCAGGCTGAAGAGCGGAGATGCAAGGCGAGAGGAAGAGCTGCGCGAGCAGGAGAATGAAAAGCTGCGCCAGGTCGGGCTAGCTCAGGGCATGGTAGGCTTTGCAAAGTAGGGCACATGCAGGGCACTGCTGTCTATGCACCAGGGCTAATTCACCTACAGGAGTTTCTCAAACGGCGAAGCAGTTGATTCCGTGGAAACAGACAAGTCGCGCATTGTTCTCCGCGAACTGGAGAATGGATGGTGGATACTGGCTGTGCGTATGTCCTGGTACATTGACCGACGCCGACTAACACGGTCGTAGGCTATCGATCTCACCCAACTACCCGCTTCCCCTGGTCCTACGCGAAAGGATTCCAGTACAGATACTTCCGAGCCGGCGGTCGAATACTCTTCGCGCGAAGTCAGCCCGCCTGCCCTGCTGATCCAGCAGCTCGTCCGCGCCCAGTCCATCTTCCTGCTCCACCATGGCTCAACGCTCGAGGCCATGTTCGCCAAACATGGCCGCGCCAAGTTTTGCAGTATACTAGACAGGTACTGGTCTCGTTTTGCGTCTAGCTGGGATGTCCTGCTCCATGGAAGCCCCGCAGTAGACATATACGGCGGTATGAAACTGGCAGCGGGCGGAGAACTGGGCATGGGCGTTGGCGAGGAAGAATGGGGCAGCAGTGAGCGCGATGTCCTGGAGGACTTTGCTCGTAGGACCCATGGTCTGGTCGATGTTATGGTGTCTCGTTTTGGAGAGGCATCGCCACTACAACAAGCAAAGACGTCTACAGACCCGAGGACGCTGGAGGTGTCTGAACTGGAGCCCTGGATTGGGGCTGGGAGGAACGTCCAGGCTCCAGATGGTGTCGTCTTCTCAGGCCTTGGAGCAGTAAGCCGGAGATCACTACGAGATTTGTCACATTGGGTGGAAAGCATCTACTGCTATGGCGAGTACGCCTATGGTGTGCAAGACAACCCCACCTCTGATCGCAAGAAACGACGGAGAAGAAACCTGAAGCCAGCGCCTGAACCAGAGGAACCATCACCGGAATCACCCCGACCTACACGGAGCGAACGACCACGTCTTCCTGCCTCCAGCCAGGGCTCAGCACTGCCTCCGGGTATCCCTCCACCTATTGTCAAGGCAGCGGAAAGTTCGCTTGACAAAGCAGCTGCCGCTGTCGACAATACCAAGTCTGAAAATGAATCTAAATCAATGCTGTCATCTCTGGGTGACGCCGAGACATGGACAAAGTACATGACTCTAGGCTACGGCACGGCGTGGGGTGCTGGGAAGAAGACAGCAGATAGCCCACAGGCTGCCAGTCCTGCAATCGAACCAGAGCCGGCACCTGCGCCTGCACGAAAGCGGAGCCCTTCACCAGAAGCGATGCGTTACGTCGAGCCAGCGCCAGACGTGGACCCAGCAGAAGAAAAGATGAAGCTACAAATCCGGCTGGAAAACGACGGATACTTTCTTGTGGGACTCAAAGGCGACATGCAGGACTTGGATGTCGACGATGAGAACGGCGAGGGTAATTGGAACAACCGGATACCGCTGCGAACCATACACGTCGAGGTTGACTGCAAGGCCGCTTCGCTGATGACAGTGACTGACGGCGACTCCGATGAAACCCCTTCATACGAAAAGATGATGAACCTGCAATCAACCGCCACGAACAAACTGTCCCGGCTGAGACCAGTAGTCTACATTGTAAGTCGTCCTCGCATCCCACCATACTTCAAACACTACTAACATCACCTCCAGCACCGCCCCTTCATTTACACATTTCTCTTCGAGCACCGCACCCACTCCCTAGGCGTCGCTTCTTTCTACCGCGACATCCACAACTTCTTCTCCCCACTCCACCGCTCCCTCGACAGATCCACATCGCCCGAAAACGTCGCCGCGCGCCTCCAGTCAGTATCAACCCACTACACCACGACCGCGGCCTCAACCAGCGGCTCCGGCGCCAACACGCTCCCCATCTACGACCTCGTCTTCGATCCGCGCACCTACACCGTGCACACCAGTCTGCCCAACATCCCCGACCCCGGCACCCTCCACGCCGAGGGCCTCAGCAGCCACGGCAACGGCAACAGCAACGGCAACGGCGTCTTGGCAGCTACAGCATGGACGCGAGTCGAAGCTCTAAATGTGCACGCCCAAATCCTAGCCACCATATCATCCACGCGCCGTAGCCTCTCTGAAATCGAACGCACGTGCAAGACCTCGCGGGGTTGGTGGGTTGTCTGGATGCGCCTCCCGCCTTCACAGGTCGAGCAGGATCACCGCGCGTATATCAGACAGCAGGCTCAGGATGCGGCTGGACCCGCTTCAAACGACGGTCGTAGTAGTCATACTGCTCGCAGCAACAAGAGCGGCAATGCCGAAGGCGATGAGGATGAGGATGAGGATGATGATGCGCAGTTCAACACGCAAGATCTCCGCGAAGCCTTTCTCGTGCGTCGCGCGAGAGATGCGCCAGATGGTCATAAGAGTGGTGCAAAGAGTGGTAGTGGAGGGTTTGCGAGCGGGATGTGGAGTGGGCTTGGCATGGGTGGTGGGGCTGCGCAGAGTCAGCGTATGGGTGGCGCGGCGGCCGGGTGGGGGCCCAAGGGGTTGGCTGAGGGGATTGGGATTGATGCGAGGAGGTATGTGGAGGAGCTGTTGAGTTTGAATAGGTAGGAGGTGTGCTGTGGGATGGGAGGGTAAAGGTTCTATAGAGAAGATTAGACATGGAAGAATTCACTTTGTAAATGACCATTAGTTCCACAAAAAAAAAGGCATCATCAACTTCTTCTTTTGATTTATTCATTTGAATGGTGGTCGACGTGTGTAAACACCCGTCTCTTCTTGACCATGGACGCAATGGTCCGAATCTATTCACCCGAGCAGCATAGATGATGCTACACAATCCCCGTCATTGTACCCGAATCCCACCACATCACACCCCAGCATCTGTCAGGCATGATGGCCACCCAAATGCCTCGAAAAGACTGCACGACGGCCGTGAGCCCTTGGTTCTATTCATACTGCGTACAAACCCGTAAACAAAAAACAAAAAACAACAAAAAAAAAGACACTATGAAGTATCCATGGCATCCCCAGCCGACGCACCAGCAGCCGCATTACGCTCAGCCATCTTCTGTGAAAGGCGATTTTGCTTCCACGCCTGAATCTCTTCGCGCAGTTCATCGTTGGGAATGACGTCTTCAATCTTAAGCGGCATACGATTAAACGGGTCGTGCGGGTCGCTGAGAAGATGAGACTGGATGGTGCTGCGATCGACAATCTGCTTGCTGTTGGGCAGGGTAACGGGGTCCTCCATGAGAGAAGCCATGAGCGGATCTTCAAATTTCTCGGGGATATCGCCGAGGTCGGCTTCAACCATGTCGGCTTGGTCCTTGGCGGCACGAATGTGCTCTGCCATTTTTTGCCATTGCTCCATTTGCTCGGGCGATTTGAGCTTGAAGCGCTGTAGAATCTTGTAGGCTTCATCCCAGTATTCCGGGCGGTAGGAACGGCCGTCTGTGGCTACAGCGTCGATGAAGGATTGTTTGCTTTGCAGATTGAGGTACACGTCTGTGACTTCTGCCAGCATGTTGCGCGGATTCCAACCGTACTCTTCTGGGTTTTCCACCTTGAGTTGCGACTTCTTGGGACCGACAAGAGCTTCCAGGTTATAATCTAACATGTGCGCCAGTCGAACGACGATTTCCTTCTTGGTGAAGGAGTCGGCAAGCGTCTCGGTGAAGAGCTTCAACATGGCGACAGTCTCGTTGGTGAGTTGCATGTAACTTTTTGCCTTGCCTTGGGCAGATGACAGCTTCTCTTCCTGTTCTTGGCGTGCGGTCTGATCCATATCCGCTGGCGCATTCTTGAGCTCCCTTGAGAGATCGTGAATCTCCTTGAAGGCACCAAAGGACTCATCCAAGACGAACGTTACATCGTTGAGAAGCAAGTTGACAAACTGGACGAAAAAGTCCAAGTTGACGCGCGCTTCTGTTGCAAGATGCTCCCGATAGATGGGGTTGGGCCAGATACACTTGATGACCTGGAAGATTTCGTAGCGTATATTAAACTTGTCGAAGAATTGTGTATGTGTTCCTGTGCTCTCGCATTCAATGTAGAACTTCATCATGGCGTGTAGCAAGTGCTTCATGGCGAAGTCGTGCGCGAACAATGTGTCTCCAAGCACACCCTTGGGCCTGCCAGGCACCGGCCATACCCCGTGGAAGAGGATGGTGATCAGTCCAGACTTCAGGTATGGATTCTTGATGTATTCCGAACTCCGCAAGAAGCCGATGCAAAACTTGACCACCTCTTCACACTGTGTCGTGGTGATGATGTGAGGCATGTAGCGAGTGATGAACTTGAAATTACCGACAATGTCTTCGACAAAATATTCGGGGAGACACTTGAACTGTACAGCCTGTTCTTCAGGAAGAGGCAACTGTAGCTCAGTTTTAGGAAAGGTGGTTCCGGGCCTAGCAAGCCGTAGCAGCCAAACGATTACATATCGCATCAGTTGCATGGACCGAGCTTGTGTAGTCTCGTCAAGCAAAACACCCTGGATGGCCAGGATGCTACACTTACCCCGCTCGATTTGATCTTTGACCTTCTTGACATGGTTGTCAAAAAGTGTAAGCTGTGCCGGGCTGGTCATGTACTTGGGACGTTCAACCTCTAGCTTGGCCAGCTCTTTCTCGAGCCATTTGACATCTTTTTGCAATGAGCTCAGCTTGGCATTCGCAGCTTCTAGGCCGTAATGATGGGCAGCCACAGTCAAGAAGAAGACTTCGCTGATGAAGTTGTTGGTGCCGGGCACCTGAGTACTATAGAAATCATCCGACGTCTTTTGATCAGCATTGATCTTGGTCTCGTCTTGAATGTCCACGCGGGGCGATCGTCGCAGATAGTCAATATCAATGCGGTCAATCTTGGAGAATGTAGCGTCCATAAAAGGCTCGCACAGGCGGTCGAGAATGACGGTGACATTGACCATGAAGCCATCGGAAGAGACCGTCTTACGATCCACTTGTATGGCGCGCCTCTTGTGGTTCTTGTTGACTGTCAGTGCGAGCCAGTTCAGCATTCTTTCACGAGACTCCTTGTTCTTGATAAAGGTATTGGTGATGTCCAGCAGCTCCTCTTGATGGGTTTGTAGAGTCATCCGAACAGCGCGCTGTGCATTCGCAATAAGCCCCTTGTCAATGGCCGACGATCCAGAGAAGTAGTTCATGGCGACTTCGGGCTGCATGGGGGAGAGGCGGAAGAAGGGACCCAGGAAAGTTTGAGTTTCAATGTTCTGGGGCTCAATGTCGGCGGGCAAGAAGGTCTCTGACTGGGCCAGGGCAGCGACAAGAGGCGGGAAACGAACGAATACCCGCAGAATCAACATGTGCTGCCTGTAGTCGGCATTCATGGAGACGGAGGCAAGACGTCGGCTTACATCTTCCATACCACCCACCAGTGCTTCCCTCACGGTATCATCCTCGCCTATCCGCTGGCTCGCTTCGGTGAGGAACTCGTAGCAAATGCCGCGCTCGTCGTCAGGGCCGAGGAGGAGACGATCAGCCAATGCATTCTCCACGGGTGATTCTTCGCCAAACATGTCGGGCATGGTGATGGCGAATATGCAGTAGCTGAAGCACAATCGCCGAGCTTCCTTGACCACTTCAAACCTCGGACCAGTCTTGTTGGTCAAGCTCTTCAAGGCCTTGGTTACGCGCTTCCAACAGCTCAGCATATATTCCAATGCTGTGCCGTGCGCCTGGCTCGAGGCTGCCTCCAGTATGACCGAGTCCAGCAGGTCTGTGGTGAAGCGGAGCGGGCGGCCCTCATCCTGGAGATCGCTCTTTGCGCCGGCGAGGTAGTATAGCTTGTTTCCATGTGAATCCTTCGGATGACTCTCATGCAGCGTTATCCGGAAGATGTTGCCAAGTGTCCTGTCCTCCCATGTCTCTATGCTCATTTCCTGCACCTTTTGGGCGGGTTGTGGGGAAGCGCCATTGCTGGAGGATTGCGCAGGCTTGATGGTGATGGGCTTCTTGGTCGGCTCGTCGGTCTTGACGCCTAGCTGTGAGAAGGGGTTCGACTTGGGTGGGTGCGATTCGTTGGGCTTCGGTGACGAAGTACCGGACGATGCAGCTTCGGGCACTGTCGAGGAAGGCCGTGGGGGTCCACTTGGGGTGGAAGGGCCACCGAGCTTTGCAAGACGCTTTGCACGGATCTGAGAGACATTGTCGTCAGCGGGTCTTTTTGACGGGTGGCTAGCAAGAGGGCTCACTTTGTCAGCATCCGACATGGCATCAGGCGCGGCCGCTGGTGGTGGTGGTGGTGGTGGTGGTGCAGCATCCGGCATGGCGCTGTCCTGCTGCTCCGGCTGATCCTGCTGAGGAGGTTGTTCTGGTTCTTGGTCGGCCATGGTTGCGATATGCTAAGGCAGAGAGGCGTTTGGGCAGTGGGTGGATTCGAGCGTCAGCGATTGAGTTGAGCGCAGGTTACGGGAGGCGGAGCAGGCTGCGAACAGTGCCAGGTCAAGGAGTGGGGTTATGGAATTAATGTCAAGGCACGCAGCCAAAGAATGGACTTGGTGGTGAGTGGTGAAGGGCGTTGGGTGGGTTGTGGTGGCAGAGGCGCGAACTGCGTCAGTGCTATTGCGCAGGTATGGATGGATGAATGGATGGATGGGATTGGATTGGATCATTGACCGGGAGCTTTCTAGTCTGCCCCGCCACTTGGTTGCCCTGCAGCCCGCCTCGCCAACTCACGTGTAGCGCAGAAGGTCGACGAAGCGCGACGAAATAGGACATAGTCAACAGGTGAAGAGGGCGTGTATTTCCGCTGCTATCTCCGGGCCCACAGTGTAAGATGGATGGGATGGGAGATGGTGCACACTTGTTGATCCGTACTACGTCACCGCCTCGATGGCTGTGGGCGGTGAGATGAGACGGCATCATTTACGACAGGCTAATAGTGACTGGGCTTTGGCAAATGCGGTACGCGATCCGTCCCTTGCAGTGCCCGTGGCAGCAATGTCAAGTTTGCAAAGCAAGTTGATAGAGTGTAGATGGTAACCCAGAGCAACATGCATGGGTAGCTGCCAAACGCCCCGGTTCGTGCTTGTGCTTGTGCTTGGCCGTTCGCTGGGAGACAAGAAAGGGCAGACGAGCTGTCAGATCCAAGCTGAGACCCTTGCTGCGACCAAGACAGGCAGGCTACCGGGGGGCCTGTTTGTTGCCATGACGAGTGTTGAGGCAGTAGTAGTAGTAGGGGTAGTAGGAAGGAATGGTAGTAGTAGTAGTAGTAGTGTTAGTAGAAGCAGCAACAGCAACAGCAACAGCAACGGCGACTTCAAAGGGCGATGCAGCTAGAGCAGTAGGGGAGGATGGAGGATGGAGGATGATAGCGGGCAGTGCAGTGCTGTTGGCGTGTGAATAAATCCACGTCGGACATGTTGCAGGTAGCCGGTAGCAGGTAGCAGGTAGCAGGTAGCAGGTAGCAGGTAGCAGGTAGCTGCCATGTGACGGGCCCGGGGGCGTGCCCAGGCGTGCATGGGGTGTTTACCGTGTGGGTTAGTAGCAAGGCCGGTTGAAGCAGATAGCTAATCGCGCCCTCTCCTCTCCTCTCGGCCACACTACAATCGACGACATCCTGCGCCAGCCAGACTGCCACAGTATTTGCCCGTGTCGACCAGCCATCCAGGTACGATCAAACTCTCTCTCTCCCCGGCGAGCTAGGCCGCAATGGCAAAAGGGCTGCGTGGCGCAAGCAGCAACTCAGCCGCAGTCGTTGCAGCACGACCCCCGTTGCGGCCATGGTGCCTAGCCATAACACACCCTGAAGCCGCTGTTCTCCAACTTCAATCACCGCCAGTCCTCCATCCAAACACTCACCTCTTTGCACCCAGATTCTCCACCCACCCCAAAGACCCCATAAATCCATTCCACGCACATCACCATGGCCGAGATTCGACGAAAGCTCGTTATTGTCGGTGACGGCGCCTGTGGAAAGACCTGTCTGCTCATGTACGTGCCGACCCATCCACGCCCATCGCCGCACGCTGAAGCTGCTGCACCACTGCTCGATAGCTGCTAACCCCTCTGCTTGCAGCGTCTTCTCCAAGGGCACTTTCCCCGAGGTCAGTTCCAGCCGCGCTCCGAGCCTGCGTCCCTGAGCCGCGTCAGCCTAGCTGCGTGTCTCGTCGGCATCCGCATACCAGCACACCCGCCATCCACCACGCCCGTGCCTGCTCCATCTACTGACTGCTACTCCAGGTCTACGTCCCCACCGTTTTCGAGAACTATGTCGCCGACGTCGAGGTGGACGGCAAGCACGTAGAGCTCGCCCTCTGGGATACCGCAGGTCAGGAAGATTACGACCGTCTCCGCCCCCTCTCCTACCCCGACTCGCACGTTATCCTCATCTGCTTCGCCGTCGACTCGCCTGATTCGCTCGACAACGTCCAGGAGAAGGTATGATCACACATGCGTCACGCCGACACCCACTAGCCACTGACCAAGAACATAGTGGATCTCCGAGGTCCTGCACTTTTGCCAGGGCCTTCCCATCATCCTCGTTGGATGCAAGAAGGATCTGCGCTTCGACCAGAAGACGATTGAGGAGCTACACAAGACCTCGCAGAAGCCCGTGACACCCGAGCAGGTCAGTTGCCACCAAACCCCGCTGACATGCTCACCATGACTAACTCCCTCCCAGGCCGAGGATGTGCGCAAGAAGATTGGTGCCCAGAAGTACCTCGAGTGCTCAGCCAAGACGAACGAGGGCGTCCGAGAAGTATTCGAACACGCCACCCGCGCTGCTCTGTTGACCCGGAAAGAGAAGAGCAAGAAGAAGTGCTTGATCTTGTAAGCGCGGCATCGTCCTAGGTGGAATCCCGCCACAAAGAAGCCCCATGTTGAGCCTGGAAAAGAACAACACTGGCGGCTATGGGTGTGTAATAGTGGTTGTCTTTCCGAGAAGGGGGGTAAACAAGTGAATGGCCAGTGAGGTAGCAGACGAGTCGACTCTCCGGACTGCTAACAGCCCATCTCTCTTTCTCTCTCCCTCTCTCTCTCATGGCACACTATACGAGGCGTTACTGTGCTGGATCTTTTGTGTGTTTGGACCGTACATCATCTTGGGGTAGTTCATGATGGGCTTATCTTCTCAGAGCGTGTGGATCGAGATTGAGCAAATGGTAGGATCTTTCTAATAATCGGGTGCGTGTTTTGCTCCATCTACCGCGTGCGTCTCACAGGCAGCCTTTTTCCCTTGAAAAAACGCTCCATACCAATCGCTCAGCATGGATGGTTTTGTCTTTTATACTACAACTACATGTGACATGAATATGGAGAACCAGCCAAGCGATCATGGTGAACTATAATGCAGTACATGTACAAAGCGGAGAAGCTGTGATTGTGCAGCCGTCGTACAATAACACGTGAAATTAAAAAAGAGGCACAGTTGCGTATACGAGCAACGACGCTCCCTTCCCTCCTTTCCTTGAAACACGCCTCATTCTTTCGTCTTTGCTCCGCTTTTTACTCCGCTTTATCTAAGCCTTATCTTGCAGTAGCCAAGTAAATCATGAGATAAGCAAGGAAGGGCTAGACAATGCAAAGCGAGCGTACTCATGCATCTATTTGTTTAGATGGATGGGAAATGCATTCCTGTGTCGGCGATATGTGTGCTGTACTGACTCGTTAATTTGGACTCCGCGTCTTACACGTCTTACCGCGTCTCCACATGATCAATCCACTTGATTGCACTATCGCGATGCCCATCTAATGAAACGCAGCACAAACGACAAGTCATGGAAGACAACACAACACGAGAAACATGCCTAACCCCCCTCTCTTGAACCAACAAACTCAACCTAAACTTCAAAATACTGTAACATCCCACGCCCGAGAACACGTACCGCAGCCTTTCTAAATCTTCTCCACTCTAACCCCCCCCCTACCCCTCCCCTCGTATTCCGTCTGTTCTCTCCCTTTCTCTCTCCACTTACCGCCCACCCGCGCGGCCAACCGAACAGGCCCCGACAACCGAAACCGAACGATCAGACGAGCTGGAAGAGGGAAAGGAGGGAAACGTGGGGTACCACGGCACTGTCCTTTCGGAATTTGGTAGCCGAGGTCGTTTCTCTTGACTTTGCTTTGTCGTACTCTCTGACTTGCACTGCATGGCTTGCATCCTACTTTTATTTCTGCTTCCGTTTTTTTTTTTTCTTGTTTTATTTTTTTGGTTGACGACGTGTGAGTTGGTAGAGGGGGAAATAAATATAAACATGGATATATGCACACAGGTAAGGTTATATTCGTACAAGTTGTGTCATTTATAGTGATGATGATGATGATGGTGCACACAGGACTCGTAGGCGTTTTGTGCTTGTAGTCTAGTCAGTCACATCATTGCTCGTATGCATACTTGCATCCCTTTTCCCCATCTCCCATGCCATCTATTTTCTTGCCATGTGGTATACTAAATCCCCACATGCTCATACTACTAGGGTCATTTTGTTTCCAGTATTTGAAAAACGCCTTGCTAATGATACAAATACTCACACTGAGCACGCCAAAATAAAATAAAATCTATATGAACAGAGAAATGGCTCCAAATGCTACTACGAACACGAGTGCAAATGATGAGCTCGGAGCTGTACCACAGCCTTGTTGGTCCTCGGCCACGTTTCCGGGTGTATTTGCTGTGGTGGGCGTACTACCAGTGGTAGACGATGGAGTTTGCGATCCGGACGCAGATGCGGAAGGAGACGAAGAAGCTATAACCATCGAATTAGTAACCACCTTTTTTCCCATCGTCGTAGCCCAAAACGTACCCGTGGAATCCACATCCCCATCCCCATCCTCTTCACCCCCAAGTACTCCAAACCCCACTCTCGACCCCTCAAAGTCAAATACAGAATACACATTCTTCAGAAACACATCACCCACCAACCACTGGTTCTCGGCAAACGTCTGGCGCCCCACGATATTGCTGCGACAACGGCCACTACCATCGACCTCGTCACCGACCCAATCCGTTGTCGAGATATTGTACGCCTGATCGTTGAGCACAAACTGCACGACAGCCGTCGTATCGCAAGGCACGAAAAACGTCTCTTCATCCTGCACGTATCCGTTGATCTTCTCGTGGATAGCCAGCGCATCGGGCTCGGGCATGAGGATAAACGACGTCCCCGTGTCCATGATAGCCGTGCGATTCGCAGGAGCACCAACAGCAGGACTACCATCGACCCTCGCTTCTTGAACCGGTACTTCCCAGAACCCAGTCTCGTTCTCCACACAGTCAATGTAGTTCAACTCGCCCGAGAACCTCGCTTTGTTAACCTCGCCCAGGTTGAGTTCTCCGTCCCTGTCGTCCCCGCGGCTGAGATGGATCCCGTACATTTTCGCGCCGATGAGCTTGTTGTCGGACAGCACGTCCATGATCTGCGGCGCAGACAGCGATCCCTCGGTCCCAGATCCGCGGCCAATACCCAGTATACCGTCCATGGGATACGCGCGGAATTCGTCAGACACGTTCGTCGCGAGTCCGAACGTAAGTGTAGGCGAGACGTCACCCAAGTGCAGCGTATCAGTAGCAAGTGTGCCGCTGGAGGAGCCCGTCCCATATGTAACCGTAAAAGGCGTATCTTCCGTCTTCAGCGTCGTGGAATCGCTCTTTCCGAATAGTGTATGCGTTTTACACGCTTCGGTCGAGCAGGACTGGCTCATGACCCATGTGTTGCTGGCCGCGGAGTCGAGCAACATGTGGTATTCTTCTGTGCCGTCGCCAAAGGTTACGGCGACCATGTAGCTTAGATCCTGCCCGTCTTGGTCTATGGCTACGCTGTTGGATTGGCTGGGGGAGCCCGAGTCGACGATGTTGTAGACGTTTTGGCGGGAGCGGAGACGGGTGCGTATGCGGTGGAGGGGAAGCGTTATCGAGGGTGCGTACGATGTGCGTCGTGAGTGGGCGGTGTTGGATGCGCTATTGCTACTGCTACTGGCAGTGTAGTGGTATGGGTAAAAGGCTGTGGCTATGGGTATTCTCGCTGCTGCCAAGGATAGTGCCAGCCATGTCTGGAGCGAGATGTGCATCTTGCGTTTGTTGCGCTTTCCGCTGGCGATGTGCGTGTCTTCGATGCTTCCTCCACCAAGTCTGGGACTCTGTAGCCTTTGAACTTCTTCTTCTTCTTCTTCTTCTTCTTCTTCTTCTTCTTCTTCTTCTTCTTCTTCTTTTTCTTCTTCTTCTTCTTCTTCTCAGTCGAGAGAATATACAGTCCAAACTCCCCCTACTAAACGAACGACACCAAATGCGCACGAAGATTCTCCCTCAGTACATCCACAAACCGATCCGATCTATTTCCAGAGACCAACAACAACGACAACGGAAATCCACCGTCTCGGAACCAAGAAGAGAATCGACGCAAGACCGCCGGAGAAGAGCGTTCCCACAGGGCGCAGTCGAAGGAGGAGAAGGAAAAAAAAAGTAGAATTATACAAAGAACGTACCACGCATTCCAGTCGTACTCCCTCCCCCCTTACTTCTCTAGGCCAAGCAAGGCTGAGGCTGGAACCCGCGTAGTTGGGCGCCTTTCCTATCGAGTGTAGCACGCAACGCGAGGAGGAAAAAAAAATCCCACGACGAACAAATATTGAAGAACAGAGGAAAAACGGGTGAAACTAAATCACAGAAGAGAGAGAGAGAGTGTGTGTGTGTGCATGTGAGTGACAGATGACAAGAAGACAGTGACAAGCCACCATAACCCTCCCTCCTTCCTACTTACTGACCCTACCCTACCCTACCTTCGCACTACCCTCCACCATAGGGGATCATCGCCGCCCATCACACCCCATCCATCGCCTTTAGCCCCATGAGGCGTCAGCAGCAGCGCCATGCCATGTCATACCATGGCATGCGCTGCGCGTCTCACCAACCCGCCCACGCCCATCCATGACGTCCGTACGAGTAGAATACGCAGGTTGCGCAACGTGAATGGGGTCAGGCTGACCATGAGGTGGAGCCCAGGCTAACCTTCCACACTTTCCACACTTTCCGGCTTTGCCAATGTGAGGTGGGAGGGGTAGGGTTTACCCCTGAAACTTTGGGAGGGAGGCGTACCAAGACGTCGGAACGAGCGTGTTTGAAACACCCGTTCAATGCCAGGTACGGCCAATGACGGTCTGTAGGGACCGTCTTTTGATGCCATGGTGCAAGGCTCGAGTGGAAACGAGCTGCGCGTCTTGCCTATGCTGATTCGTGGTTGGAGGGAAATGGTGTGCTGGATGATGACTGCGCAGTACTGCCCGCGTTCCGAGCTGATAGTGGGTGGGTGGTGGGTGGCCTTAGTCTACGACCAAGGTAGGGAGAAATACTGCACACTGTTGAGCATTCGTAAATCTGCAGATTCATATAGTTGCATTTTCAGTTTTCGTCAAGCGACGTGGGTATATTTCAGAGTCTACGTATTGGTACATTGGATACTATGGCAAGGCCATCATTGTTTTGCTCCCGCCTGCATCATTTCAGGCGCCTTCTTTGCGCCTGCAGCTTTTTTCGCCTCCATAATCTCTAGCCTGGTGAGGCCCAAGCTGCTCAGGTACTCGTTAAAGCTACCCAGAATCTTCTCCAGTCCTTCCCGGATGCACTCTCTCGCTTCGTCCACCTCAGGCACCCTCCTCCTCTCCGCTTCTGGTTTGGCAAGCGTCTCTGTGTCACTTGAGTGGATCGGAACCGTCTCCATGTACTCATCGATTTTGTTCAGCGCCGTGGTTAGAACACGGACCATGGCTGGTATGCCCTCGTGGAAACGACCGAGTGAGTCTTCGCTAAGAGAAAAGACGGCGAGGTTGGTAAGAGCAGTGACGGCGTTGCAAACGAGCGAGATCCGCGAGTATGGAGCGCCGAGAACGACAATGTTTGCGGTGCGCTGAAGGGTCTGCCTGAACAGAGTGCCGACCGAAGAAGAGACGAGCTTGTTGTAATACGTGGTAAGGAAAGATTCGGCTTCTTTGGCACCTTCTTGTGCCTTGCTCATTCCTCTGCTGATGGCTTCGCGACTGTAGGCTTTCTGGGCGTTACCAGGGGCGCTGTGTGACTTTGCAATGCCGGCTGTCGTTGCCTCGAAATGCTCCAACCTGGTATTTGGCGCCGGAGCGGCTGCAGCAATCGGCTTATCATCCTTGAGTGGCTGCGAAATGCGAGGGACCAGGTTAACAGGCGCGGTCGGCTGGTCTTTGCCATCTCCGGCGCCTGGGTTGTAGGCAGGGTCAAGGCCAAGGCTAACGCGATCGACGAGGAACTTCAGCTCTCCGAGACACAGGTCTGTAGTTTGCTGGTGTGTAGGTGCCTTCTTACGATCCACCTCACTGTAAATCGTCTTGCGGCGGTCGGGGAAGGCATCGGTAATGAGGGCTAGCTCCCAAAAGGCGATTGCCTGATTTCAGTCAGCAATGGTCGTGGCAAACAAGAGGTTTCGTGTTACCTTGACAGTATCCTTCTTCGACTTGAGCCCGTTCAATAGCGAGCCATTGGGGTCTTTGGAGTCGTTCGTGATAGGATGGTCGTTCTTCAGCGGCTCCTGGGCAATGTACACGTCGAAGGTCTTGTTGACAAACTCCCAGAGCACCACAAGCAGAGTTCCTTCGGTAAGAAACATGAAGCACAGAGGCAAGAAGGGGGCCAGTCCGGTCGGGGTCGAAGTCTTTGACAAGCTCCAAAGGTATCGGCCGAAGTTGTAGTAGTAGCCCCAGATCAAGTTGCGCGTGATTGCAAAGTAGAGGGCAAGTCCAAGTACAGCAATGGATGCGGTCAGTGAGCTCGACTGCGTGGCCATGCCCTTGAGTTGTCTGCTAAGGACATGTCTGGGCTTGGGCGCCCGTCGCGCTGGAGCTGCGTCGCCGCGGTCCTTCTTGGGCTTCATTGCTGGCACGTCGATCTTGTCATAGTCTCTCCAAAGGTGTACACCCGACTGTGCCGCTGCCAGCAGGTAAAACAGGTAGCGCAAGTACAACGGCCTCTCGTTCAGCCTAAAGCGCTCGTGCATGCGCCCGGCCTCAATGAAGTTGAGCCTAGCTGTGGGGCCCCTCGACCAGATGTACGTCTCGACAAACATCATGGCGGAGAAGGCATATGCGATCAGGGTAAGGACGGTCGACAGGCGGAAGACGTATTTGGTGAAGGTCTGGGCTTGGGTGGGTGTCTGGCGCGGGCCGACGTGCCATTGCGCAACGCGAAGGACGTAGATGGAGAGGGCGGAGAGGAAGAGCAGGAGGGTGCGGATGCCTGTGAGGCCTAACGGGAAACATAGCCAGAGGGCTGTGTGAGTTAGCAAATGTTTTCAACCCTCGCGGCGTGCACCTTACGGTTCTCCCATTCGCCCATCCAACATGCGATGGCGTAGCATAGCAGTAGCGTGTATTTGCTCGCCCTGTTGAAGCGTCGGTGGAGCGCTGGGGTCAGGTAGTCTCTGTACGGGCGCACTTGGGTCCCCAGCGGTGCGAGCGCCATGTTTGCGGGAGGTCAGAGTTGGAGGGAATGGATGGGTGAGGAAATGGCTATATCATAGCAGGAAAGAAGAAACGGCGTCGCGCCAGGGCCAAAAGCGAGAGCGAGTATGCAGGTGGTCGCGCAGTCCAAGGCGCCGCCCGAGTTTGGTCAAACAAACATTGATCGGCGGAGCTACGAGTTCGTCGCCGACAGCTGCACGCGTGCTTACCTAAGGGAGGGCCCGCCCGTGCCCATGTGCCCTTGGCCGCGGCCCTTCGTCATCGCCGCAGGAACCATCCAAGCGGCCATCCCAGCCCCCAGGCACCGACGATTGCACCTCTGTACCACGCCTCTGCACACATGCACACGATCGCCTAGCTGCGGGCCTTGCTGATACCTCTCTTCACTGAGCTGTCGCGTGCATCTCCTTGTCCGCCACCATGTCTTTCCAGCGCTCCAGTGCCCTCGAATCGCAGCCAACGACGTGGCGACGAGAAGACGATTCGCAGTATGCCGATGACCCCGAGTTTCGCGACTTTGCCGACAAGCTCTCCGACGATCTTTTTGCCCTTACCCGCAATGTTGCTCGCCTGTCGCAAGAGACGGCCAAGCTAGGCACGAAACATGAAACACCTCGTGTGCGCGAGCGTGTGAAGAACACGGTCGAGGAGACGTCGGACAAATTCAAAGAGCTGGGCGAGAGTCTGAAGAAGGTCGTCACATGGCCAGATGTCGGGGTATGGACCCATTGCTCTTATCAGGGAAGCAGCAGCAGCTAACGGATGGCAGCCCTCCCAGAAGTTCACCCAGTCAAAGCTCCAGCGCGAATTCAGGGCCTCGCTCACAGAGTTCCAACAGCTACAGAAGCAGGCTCTGGAGAAGGAGAAGCAATCGGCACAAGCGGCACGCACTGCCCTGCAAGACGCATCCTCGCCAAGCGAAGAGCGGGGAGACTTTGGCCAACAACAACAGCAAGAACAGGAGCAACTGCGCTTGGCGAACCAGGACGAGGTCGACTTCCAGGAGTCCATGATTATCGAGCGCGAGTCGGAGATTCGCAACATTGAGCAGTCAGTGGGCGAGTTGAACGAGCTATTCCGTGATGTAGCACACATGGTCCATGAGCAGGGGGCCCAACTCGACATTATCGAGGAGAATGTCGAGACCACCCACGACGCGTCACGAGGTGCACATGTGAACCTCAAGCAGGCCAGCAACTACCAAAAGAGCGCCAGAAGTAAGGCATGCATTCTGTTGCTCATCCTTGCCATTGTCTTGGTCATTGTCATTCTGGCCGTCGTTTTGGACTAGGCCACACTTGTGCCATCTTTGTAACCTTGTTTTTCTTTTACCTCTGGAGGCGTTGGCTGCATTGTATACTTGGGAGGAATCTGATACCATGGCGTAACATTGTATCATTCACTACAGATATCCGTCGTTTTTTTGGGGGGGGGGGGGGGGGGGGGTCGCGCGTATGCAGCTGCAGCACAGTCCAGCCATAATACATCTTTTCAAACACTTTGTGCAGTTGCGTCTGTTCCATCACACTTTGCTCCCATGGATACGCTCTGGGCACAACATTAAACTCTACATACGGGTATCTACTCAATGTTCAGACATTTCCTCTAAGCGCTGTTAACAGGCTCGCCCTTCTCATCGATCAAACTCTCCTCTGTCCTGACTGGACCTTCACCAACGCCGGTCAAGATGACCCTGCTGACACCCTCCTCCAAGAATGTGATGGCAGGACCAGCGTCGAACTTGATCTTCTCAAGAGCCTCGGCGTTGGACTGAACACTCTGTCCCCTCTCTCCTTGCCATCCGTCCTTCTCATTCAGAATAGTCTTGAACAGACCCGCAACCTCCTTTTCATTCTCCTCGAGGTAGTATACAACAGCATTTGGGCCAGCATCAAAGGTGTACGCAGCAATAATCTTTCCAGCTGCTGCGTTGATGCTCTCAACAACCTTGATAGCAGCACGAGAAACATCGTTGAGGTAGAAGATGGGTGGGAAAGTGTCCAGGCAGGTAGCGTGGAAGGAGTTGCTGTCCATCATGGTGACCTGTCCGAAAGCCTCAAAGTCCTTGTCCTGGATAGCCTTCTCCATCTCCTTCATGCGCCTTGGAACGGTCTCGGTGGCTCGTGACTGGAAGAGGCTGGATGTTGCGACAGTGGTCTGCATGCCAGTGGTACTCGACACACCCTTCTTTGCAGCACTGACGACCAGGATGACGGCGCGCATGTTTGGCCAGTGGCTCGCAGGCGCAACCTGGAATGCCATACTGTCACTCCCGTCAGAAGCAGTACCCTGTTCCCAGCCTACGTATCCGCCGAAGAGCGATCGGCATGCTGAGCCAGATCCCTGTCTAGCAATGCGGGAGAGTTCCGTGGGCGAAGCGGGGAGTTCGTAGAGGTTTGCAATCGCGCGGACGAGAGCCGCGAAGCCAGCAGCCGAGCTAGCCAGTCCGGCAGCGGTGGGGAAGTTGTTCTCGGAGACAATGCGAAGAGGGAAGTCGGCCAGCTTGGGGAGGCTTGAATCCTTGTCTTCGAGCTGTTTCCTCAGTGCCCTCAGCTCCCTGAAGCAGGCCTGGGTCCTAGCACCAGAAACATCCTGCGATTGCCCGTTGAGGAGAAGTGTGTCTTCTTTCGGGTAGGTAGACGAGCATGAAGCGGTGGTGTGTGTGCGGAGATCGGACTGGGCGAGGGTGACGCTAAGAGAGGAGTTGGTGGGCAGGTTTAGCTTTGGGTCGCGCTTTCCCCAGTATTTGATTACTGCGATGTTGACGGGGGCGGTGGTGCTGGCACGGTGGATTTCAGACATGTTCACGTTTTGTATGCTTCTTTGACTTGCTGGAAGGGGAACGGGGAAAGGAGGGCAGGAGCGGTGGAAGTGGGAGGGTTTCGGTGGATATTGTTTATATGCAGGGTCTAAGTGGGATGCGGTCTAGAAACCTTCCGAGCGAGGACAACAAGGGGAAAGCGGATGGATAGACATGGCTCTTTTCTTACTTGGGATGTGACCTGACTTATGCACGCCCGTGTGCTCTTCTGTGTAAACACATGTAGTGATTCACGGCCTACAATTTGCCGGTCCTGGGGGACTCTCCATGGCGGTAAAAGACCATTAGCAGGACATCAGCCAATCACATGTAATCGACTTCCGCAAGGCCCGTGCACACCATTTCTCCAACTGCGGCCGGCATCATGCCCAACTAGTCGGGATCCCATTCTCACATATCCAAACCACCACAATGTCTTCCAAAGACGATCCAGCAGCGGCCTGTCCAGTCGATCACAAGACTCGCGAGGCGTGGCTGGCTCAAGCCCGGGCCCAAAACGCCAATTCGCCATCAAATCCACACAACACACCTATACCTACACCCGCCGCCGCCGCCGCCACCACCACCACCCCGCCAGCAACATCCTCACAAGCACCACCGCAATCCGCCGTCCAACAATCATGCGACTCGTCCTCTCTCGACCAAAGCACATCCTCCCCCGCACCAAGCAGCACAGGCCTCCTCTCCCAAATACGGCTCGGCACCGACCGCGAAGTGAGCACAATACCGCGCGCTGTACCCAACCTAGCCCCCGCTGCGTCAGCACAACCGGCAAACAACGAGCGCGACACGGGCGCGGACAAGAAAACAGGCAACTGGATCTACCCGTCGGAGCAAATGTTCTTCGACGCCATGCGCCGCAAAGCCTACGACCCCTCGGCCCCCGACATGCGCACCATTGTGCCCATCCACAACGCCGTCAACGAGCGCGCCTGGCACGAGATCAAATCCTGGGAGCACGGCCGCGGCTCCGAAGCCTGCGGCGGCCCTAAACTCGAATCCTTCTCCGGACTCAGCACCAGCTTGACGCCCCGCGCCCGCTGGAAGAGCCTGCTTGGCTACCAGTTGCCGTTTGACCGCCACGACTGGGTTGTCGATCGCTGTGGCACCAAAGTTGAGTATGTGATTGACTTTTATGCGGGCAGGGATGAGGGCAAGGCCGGGAAGGCACTGAACTTTTATCTCGATGTTCGGCCCAAGTTGAATAGTTGGGAGGGGGTTAAGACGAGGGTTATGAGGTTTTGGGGCTTTTGAGCGGACAAGATGTGTGGTTGTGGTTGAGGTTGTGGTTGTTGGAGAGGCGAAGGGTAACGTGTGTCATGAATAATTGTACAATATGTATATATCTCCAAGAAGACGATTAGACAACAACGCCGATTTCATCTTCGGCGAAAGAACAAGTCTATGAAGTCAAGAGCGATGGATCAAATATGACTTTTGCTTGCTCTTCTTTCTCTTCAAAGAAAAAAAAAGAAAAAAAAAACACAACAACATTCGCTGCAAGAAAAATGAAAAGCTGCACACTGCATGCTTTCAACCCCCCCCCCCCCCCCCCCCCCCCCCCTCCCGTCCCTGCTCCCCAACGCCTTTATACGCCATGCGTGTGCATCTCTCGACTTTCAATATTCCCTCTTTGTCGAATTCCAGTTGAAAGAAAGAATAGGCGCTCATATCCAATATCCTCATCAAACAAGTAAGACATAACAATCCTATCCACGCTCAGAGCCCAGAAGAAAGTAATCTAAACCCCATAAACATCCAACCCCAAATTCTTCAACTTATTACAATTCTTCAACTCCATACTCCTCGCCTTGTTCATCGCCTCCATATCGACCGAGAACCAGCCCTGGGCCTCCTCCATGGCCTGTTTCTGCTTGTACTTCTCCGTCTGACACCTCGTATTCGTAATATGCACGTATTGGTTCTCGGCCGACTGATCGAGGCTACGCCACTTCTTGGGCGTGAAATCCGCCACGTCCTTGGGATCGACGTAGTAGTCTATTTTTATGCGCGAGGAGACGCGCTTCATTGTGTTGGGCGCGCGCGGCGTTTCGAAGACGAGGTTTGGGCCCGCCGAGGTGGTGGATGACGAGCCGGAGAAGAGGGAGGAGAGGAGGGGGAGGACGAAGAGGAAGAGGAGGGGCAGTAGGTTGGCAAACGCCGAGGACAGGTTTTGTTGGCCTTCGGAGCCGGGGGGTACGGCCGTCGCGGGGCGTCTGCGTGGGCGCCCGCCGCCGAATTGGTGGACTCGGATTCCGGGGCCGCCGCCTAGGTTGAAGACGAAGCCGGGGCCGGTGTCCATGCCGCCTGGGGACAAGAATGTTAGCCCTGAATCTCTCGACTTGATATATCTCGGGTGGTGCTGTGGGAACATACCAAAGGGACCTCCAAACGCCCCGCCAAAGAACTGTCTAAACAGTTCCTCTGGCGTCATTTCCTCGTCGCCAAACCCAGGCGGACCTCTCCTCGCAAACCCGTTCCCAAACGGACTCGCGCCGCCGTTCGCGCCCGCCGCAGCCCGTGGATCGAACCGCGCATCCGGGTCCAGGCCAAACTGATCGTACTTCTTCTTCTTGTCCGGATCGCTGAGCACCTGGAACGCCTTGCTAACCAACTTGAATGCATCGTCGGCGCCGTCGTAGCCATTCTTGTCCGGGTGCGTGAGTAATGACAGTTTGCGGTATGCTTTCTTGATGTCCGAGTCGGAACATGTTGTTTTGACTTCCTCTAGGCCGAGGATCTTGTAGTAGGCTGTTGGCGCGCATTGCTTGATACGTATTACTGCTGCTTTCTGCTCTACCGTGAAGGCTCGCCCCGCGCTGCCGTCGTGATGGTCTCGTGATTTGGCGTCCGAGCCGGATGTTTTGCCTGACATATTCCTGGGAGCCCGAGAGGGGTTATGTGGGGGTATGTGTGTGTGTGTGTGTGCGTAGGTTTGTGCACGAGGGCGATTAGGTATGCCGCCGGATGGGCAACCGTGGTAGTGGAAGACCGATGCGCAGAGAAAGACCAAAGGCTGATTGTTGTGAATTCTCGATCAGCGGCCGTGTGCGCGAGATGATCCGACTGTCCGGAAGCGTCGGTCGTGGGTGTGTTGTGGGCCGAGTCCGTCCCTGTGTTGAAGTCGTTATCTGTTATTGAAGTTCCGCGAGCCTCTCCCGACGAGGCCAGTTGACAGAAGCTGGGTCCACTCGCGGGCCTAACGTCATTGAACCTCACCAATCTCAATCCATCCGTGTACTCTTGCGCGGCCAGTTCCTTGTAAACTAGACAACCAAATCAACCGACTTTCCGCTCTCTTTCGAATCTTCTTCAGCCATTTGCAGCGATAACAATGGCTCAACCACCGCAGCAATCTGTGCTCCAATCGCTGAGGAACTGGGGAGGTACGTTCATCATGCACCCATGTCTCTTGCCCCAGGCCCATGGGCTCACGTGCCTCATTCTGCGCATCGACATTCTAGTACATGCGCACGTAGATGACTGACTTCTACTAGAGAACTCTGTACCGCCTACGCTCCTAGCGACACTCATCACAGCCCAGCATGCTCGCCCCTTCCAGGTCTTCCCCATGATGTTCCCACCCGTCTTGCTGTTCTCCTCGTATCTGAATCTGAGCGACTACAAGACCGACTCGGCTGGCATCACGGCTGCGTGGAGTGGACTGTACGCTTTGCTTGCAATGCGAAGAAGTCAGGTATGTTCGTGTTTGCTACTGCTGAAGACGTCATTCGCCACCAATACCAATCAACAAGAGCAACACTGACCGAAACGGCAGGGCGTCAGGAACAAGTTCAGCGTTCGAGGTGTGGTAAGAGGAGGATCGCTAGCTCTTTGCGCAGTCAACGTTGTAGGTTGCGGACTGGCATACACGTTTGGCAAGCGCGAGAAGGAAGAAAAGAAGTAGACCTAGTGAGAAGAAAACATGTAACATACTGTATCCTTAACACTGTAGATGCTCGAAACGAAAAAAAAAAACTCGGTCACGAACCAAGATGTGTATTATTTGCAATCCATCCCAGAAGACGCCGTCGCTATGCTAAACAACCGACATCATCTGCGAGACCCCTCATTGATCACCATGCGTCACCCCACCCTTCCTCTTCTTCTTCAGCCGCTTTCGGTTCCTCTTTCTTGACCTCCTTCTTCGGCGCTGCAACCACCTTCCTCGTTGTTGACCCCGTGGTACTTGACCTTCCCCCGACCACAGGCCTAGCTGCCTTGGCTGCTGGTGTCGTTGACTTGGTGAGGCCCTTTGGCAGAGGGTTCTTTGCTGGTTTCTTCGCACCTGATTGTGCTGCCAACCATCCTGCAAAGTCGGGCTCGCCTTTATCATCGTATGACGTTGTAGAGACTGGCTTCGATACGGCCGGCGCACCCCATGGATCCTCTTCCTCTTGTGCTTTGTCATCCTCGTCAGCAAAACCGCCCCAGTCGTTGTTGAAGTCCTCTGCTTCGTCATCAAAGGCAGAGGCTGGATCCGGTGAGGTGACAGTAGGTATAGATGCAGTGCTCTTTGCGCTGTGAAGTGCCATTCCTGGCTTCGTTGCTATCGGAACTGGCGGTTTGCTGGTCGTTGTGGCAGCCGGCGGCACTGAAGCTGATCTTTGGTCTGCTGCCCCGTTGGTTGCTGCGGAGCCGGCCTGCATCTGCCCAGCCGTCGTTGCTAGTTTGTTCGTAAAGCTAGAAATAGCCCATCCCGTCCAAGAAGAGTCATTTGCCGGTGTCCCCATACGCGGCGTCGGCGCTCCACTAGTGGCGGCGCCAGGCGGCGGCAAGACAGTATCGGGCATCGTAGCGGCAAACTTTCGGATGCGTGCAATGTAGATATCGACACTTTTCTGTGCCTGGTCGCGAATGAGCTTTTCTTTGTCAATCAGTGACGGACACATGATTGGAAGCAGCTTGCTCGCGCAATCGTCCTCAGTGAAGAGGTCGGCTGTCGCAGCTAATGCCAGAAGAGCTGCATTCCGGGCATGTACGAACGGATCGCGTAGCGAGCGTGAGAAGGCGGCAGCGAGCACTTTAGCTCGGCTCTGACAAAGGATCAGTATGCTACTAGTTGTTGAACACAGACACAACCTACACTTGCTCCCAGATTCCGCGCAATTTTTCCGAGACAGATGGTTGTGTTCGTCCGAATGCCTGGTTGCTCGTCGTTTGCCGTCTTTGCTAGATGACGAAGCAGTTCTCCGTTGACGATGCGATCTGAAAGTTTGGGAACTACCGTAAGAATTGCCTTTACAGTCTGTTCTCTAACCACAGGCGCAATATCCGAAAAGCCGGTAACCTTGGAGAGTCAGCATGAAGATGGAATTGTCAGAGTGAAAGCTTACCATCTGGGGGAAGATCTTATCGTTGACAAGCTTTTGTGAAAGGTGATCGATCATAAGAGGTAGGTTGTCCAGTAGGCATACGCGAATACCTCGATCGGGATTTGCAAATAACCTTACCACGACCGGCGTAATCTGGGATTCGTACTCGTCTTCCGAAAGCTTTTGGCCTATTTGCATGATGGTGCCGAACACTTTCGCACCTCCGCCTCCAAACTCGACCGACTTGAGTAGCTCAGGCAATACCTTCATTTTGAAGAAGTCGGCAGGAAAGTCGTCTGCAACGGCGTCAAGCTTCCTGCTACGTGTCAGCCCGTGTGAAAAGTCGGTATTCCACAGCAACTAACCCGAGCAGCTCGTTTCGCTCGTCTTCAGCCTTCAGACCCAAATTCTCAATATCATCCGTGACCTGGATCAATGGTGTCTGGAAGAAGCCTCCATTGCGTTTCCCTTGATCTAAAAATTGACCCACGCTCATGCGCGACTTCGGGTTGGGGTTGAGGAGGCGTTTGTAGGACTGATGCATACTTGGGGGAATGCTCTTCATTTGCCCTAGCTGGTCGCTGCTGTTGTAGCTGCCACTAAAGACCTCAAAGATCAGAACGCCATAGTTGTATGCATCCACGGCGTGCGTTGGATTTTGTTTGACAACGTCCCATCCTCCCTTGGACACTTCGGGCGCCATGTATCGTCCGGCGTCTGGTATAAGACCACCGTAGGTGGGTAGAATGGAATCATCCTCTTTTACTGAGCTTAGCGCGTCGAAGCCAGCAAGTTTCCACTCGCCGCTTTCGCTGAAGAATATCGAGGCTGGACGGACGCAACCGTGTATGGACGCTGCTTCGGCGTTGATAAACCGGAGCGTCTTCGCGATGTTGTGCAATCCCCATTTTGTCGTCTCTTCCGTGAGACTCTTTCTCTTCACGTGCCAGCTTAGCGGGCTGAGTCGCTCGGTGGCGATGTATATGTACGTTTCCGTCTCTACTGTGTCCAGGACCTTGACTACCCCTGGATGGCGCATGGTGCGTAGTTTGCGGAGCGCATTGCGGGCGAGCGGTAGCCGCGACTTGTTGGTGGTAATGTCGAAGGAGAAGATGCTGCACTTGGAGCCGTCGTCCTAGCGCCAGTGTTAACAGGTATTCGCAGCTGTGCAGAGATCCGGGCCATACTCGCTTTGTGCCGTTGTGCAATGTCCAAATAGAGTCGTTCAAGTCGACACGGTCCCCAAATGAGTAGCCGAATGCAGGGCCTTTGGATATCGCCGAGGCGACAGCAGACTTGAGGAAATCCATCGTCAGTACCTAGAGATTCTCACAGATCGGCTCGCGCTGCAATCGAGTTGGGGCGTAGGGCTCCAAGCACACGCGCCAGAGGCCAGATGCCCACCGCCTGCCCCACCCACATGTCATTGGGCTGGGGTCGCCTAATTGGCACGTGATAGCGCGCTCCCGCTTGTTACCTAGGAACTTCTCTCTTCGCGACCTCGCCCATCGCCGCCTTTACCTTCACACTCGCTTCGCCGCATGCGATCTTATCGCGTCCGCATGGCTGCACTCAGGCCGCAACCACGCTGTTCTTTCCCCAATGCTTCGCGAAAGCGGCACCCCATCTTAGGCGCGTCTCACTGGACTCAGCCCACTCATCTTCGGCGTTTTGGTGTAGACCGGCTAGGGCCGCACAGAAGTAAGTGCCCAGCAATGCTGACTTGCGCGTATCCTCTTTTGCATGATGACTACTGGTAAAAGGTTAGATCGCTAGCCATTGCGACGGTTTGCCTTTGTCACTGCCTTCTGGCCCCGTGCATCGCCGGCGTCTATGCCCGCATGTGCCTGCCCGTAGTGCGACCAAAGGCGGAGCCTCCAATGGAGCGAAATGCTGCTTTACAACAAACTGAAAAGACCTGATGCACCCCGCTCACTGCTTCTTTTCTCCAATACCTGTACTGTGGGATACATGACTAACCCGTATACACTATCTTAGGTTCATTCTTCGCTTGAATACGCGCTTCCAAATGAGAAACAGCGAGGGAGGACGAAGGGCATCTCATCTTGACACCAATAGCATCCTGCTACACCATGACCGAGCTAGCATGGGTGCTTGTGAAATCGCGTCAAAACCTTGTGTCGCCCGTCAAAGCGAAGTGGGAATGCGCCAGGCCCATGCAATATCGCCACCTCCGCTAAAGCGTCAGCGTACAGTATACGAGCCTTCTCTTGCTCCTAACCCTGGGCGTCTTTCTGGGTCCTCCCGAAGCTTTCACTCGTTTCCGGCGCCGGCTGCCCATCATGCACAAAAGGACAGAGCCACAAATGGATCGTCGCTGAACAGACACTCAAATTCTCCAAAACGGTCGGCCAAGTCGCATATCTCTTGCAAGCCCGCTTGCCGAGTCTGCGATAAAACCACGGCTACAAGTTACAACCCGATCATCACTTGTCCTGGATGTGCTAGATCATACCACGATAGTTGTCGAAGGCCTCCACCTACTCCAGGGGCCCATCTGTAAGCTACATTTCTTGCGTCCTTTGAGCAAAATCTGACAATACTAGGCAACGCTGGAGATGCTTGGCGTGTCTGAAAAAAATCGACAAGTCTGCGAAGTCAGCCAGGCCAGCTTTGGCTTCAGTGTCGGCCCCGACTAAGCCCTCTTTCGTCAGAGATATATTCAAGCCAAAGAGTGCTCAGAAGAACGAGACCTCCAGTGCCAGCACCCCAGTTGTAAGCGCGGCCGATGACTCTATCCAAATCAGGGAAGCCTATCATATATCTCAACGACATGAGCCAAAGTCGCCTGAGCGCTTGGAAGCTCCCAACACGCCGACACAGCGCTTAAGCCAGTTCAACATTCCTGAACCTTCATTACAGCAACCTCGCCATGTCCAAGCTTCCAGTGGTGTGTCGGTCCTCGAGTCCTCGACTCCTGTACATAAGCGCACGCCTTCAACAGCTATTTGTTCGATTTGTCGAAAACAAACCATCCTAGCTCGTCCCGGCGACAAGTGTACTCAATGGTATGTACGATAGAGCATTTGATAGTAGCCAGCTCTAACCATCTCTAGTCAAAGCTGTCGAACAAAGTCGCGAATAGAGAAGATGAATCAGCTAGAGATACCTGAGACCCCAGATTCCGTCATTCCTAGTACTGCGCCAGCCCAAACGAGCAGTGCGGAAGCAGCAAACTCGGTGCATTCAGCAGTCGTACTCAATTCAGTAGAAAAGCCTAGACCTGTTTCTTGGTTTCATCCGAGTCGTACGACACTAAAACCGGTGATAAAGAAGGTCGGTGATGAGACGTCTCGCACGTTTACTCCGTCGCATGATAAACTCCTTGAGCCGACCGATACCACAGAAGCAATGTCAGCCACTGACAAACTGGAACAGAAAGTCGTAATTCAACCTCCGCATTTGAAGGAGACAAGCACTCGTCTTGATTGTGACCTGTTCAAGTTACTACATGACGAAATTCAAACTGACACGGGTAATCAACCCCCACTGCCTACGCCCAATCGGAAGCAAGTGGTCGACTCACCAGTATCTGCATCATCTACGTTGCACGAAAAAGAGGACGTGCCGACAACAATTTCTCCCCGACAGTGGTACAATGAGAGAGACGATGCTACAACTATGTTGACTACACCCTCCAAGCGGCCAGAGTCAGAGCAAGTGCGATTGGAACATCCCTCCGAGGTGGATCCAGTTCCACTTCCTCGGGTTTCCGGTTGTTTGAATGTTGAAGACCCGACTTCGTCCCTGCGTGAAAAGCACTACACAAACCGCGAGTTAGCTAGGATTGCGCTTGCTTGTGCGAAAGGCTCTAGAATGACCGCTTTGCAAATCATTGATTGGGTAGCCTTGACGTTTCCCTACCTCCAAAAGGGACAGGGTGCTTGGGAGAAGAGTTTAAAGGCAGTTCTCTCCATCAGTAAAGAATTCAGTGGGAAGACTGTTGGATTGCACGAGGCCCGGGTGATGTATGGGTTTGCTAGCGCGGCCTTCAGAGCTCAATACGAAAAGGAGTACGGCGACTACATTACCCGCCAATCGCAGCAAGAGAGCCCGCAGGATCAGCATAAAGATGTCGCACGGCCAGCTTCTGTGGTAGACTCCGGATGGGATCTCAAGAGACATGTAGAAGGCACACGAAATCTCCACCGTGAGGTTACTCCGGGGAAAGCTATCAAGAGTGTGCCAATACAATGTGCGAAGAGTAGTTCAAGGAAGGAGTTGAAAAGCTCACCATCTTCCCGAAATTTCGCTGCAACTCCAACGGCATCGGACCCTAACACTGTCGCTTCACCGGCAAGCATGAACTCGAACGACGGTTCATTATTCAACCCATTCGAAAGATCCAAACTACCCTTCGCAAGGGACACGACCAACCGTACTCACGAAACTAAGCGCGAGGCCAGCATCCATGGCGTATATCCACGTGACATGAAGCCATCAATCGAGACGATGACTCAGAAAGAGAAGGTCGCCAAATTGGCGGAGATCCGGGCGCGCACTTCTCGCAAACAAGTCTTCGACTCAAACCAGCGTCTAGCGCACGTTCGGAGGTACGGGCGGCAGGACATTCACGATGAAAGCGATGGGGCGTGGAGAGCTAAAATTGTGGAGGGAGAACAGAAACGAAGTACATGGAGAAACGACACGATTACGGACGACTGTGATGCGAACCAGTCCTTACGCGAAGTCTTCAATCTCCCAGCTAATGCAATTCCAATGAACGACGGAAACGAACTGGCTTTCAGGGACGGCACACTGGTAGGTCAGCCGAGAGCGACACGTATGAATGCTTGCTAACATCCTGGTCAGGTCCATGGCCGATTACCCCGACCGCGGCACATCTACAGAGTTGGGAAGAGGCTCGGGACTGGGCTTACGGTCAATTAATCTACTACATTCATGTCGATCTGACGGTGGAGTTTCGGGCTTTGCTTGCCTTGTATTGATTCACGCATTATACCCCATGGTTCCTCGAATACACTTTTAGATTCGGAGACATTATTATGTCTGGTGCATGTGATTTTGATGTCATGCACTTGACTGATGTTGGTGAACTTATCACCAAGTCGACATGTCTGCTGGCAGGTGGGCAGGTGGGCAAGTTCTAGAACTGGTACTGGGTTTGATGGAAGGTGAGCAGGTGGAGCGGCCCATCGATTAAACTTCTGTGTTGCTGACAGTCCCTGGCTTGGCGCCATGTGCATCATCCATCCTCGCGCTTTCCATCTCCACTGTAAGCTCTCCCAAACAACGACTTCCAGACTACCCGGTCCCCACTGCGGCGCCTCGCACTGGCAAAATTGAAGTGCTAACGATGAAAGGCCCGCTTGCATCTTGCCGCCTGCAGATCGTGCGGGCCATAACGTGCGGATGTTTCTAAACCTGAAACGTCACCCCTGCGGCTATGCGGGCGCGATTGGAGGCCTCAAAGCCAATCACTACGCGACTGCCACACGTCGACGATACCACGCCTCATCGTCTGGATGCCATAACCCCACGAGTGCCTTGTACCTTGCCGTGCGATAATTTCTTTACCGAGTCTGCCAGCTGAGAGATGACTGACTGGGCCATTTTTCTTCTCCAGCTCCCGCCGAGTCTAGCGGGGAGCGTTTCACATCCGCCGGTAGCACGAGCGCAAGAATAGTCGTTGGACTCATTTGGGCCAGTCAAACGTGAGGCGATGGGAGAACCTAGCGCAATGGGCCTTGTTGGAGCTATTGTAAGGTTCGCGACAACGGCAGCTCAGGCTAGCGGCGAAATTTGTCCTGAGGTTCCTTCTTCACCTCGAGTCTTGCCTCTCACTCTCCATCTTCAGTCTCTATTGTTTGTTATTGTTACTACTGTCGAAGGCGTGCTGCCTTGACGGCGTGGGATATTCCCCTCTACTTACTTTCTAAACCCTAACTTCTTCAATCTATACGCTCTCTTCCTTTACCCACCGCTCGACGCGCTTCTCCCTCTCTCAGCTGCTGGCCAGACCAATTGCATTTTTACACGACCTTGAACTTTCCAGCAGACACGTATCTCTCCACTAAAACGAAATGGCTCTTCTCTCAGCTGAACACCTGGCTGGCCCGGGCTACATTGTCCTTAACGTTCTTCGCGGACTGAACATCATCGCTCTCGCTTCCGTGGTTGCTAGCAGTGTTGTTATGCTGATCAAGACTTTCATCATTTCCAAGGTATGTCAAGCTGTCATGAATAGACGAGCAAATGCTAACAACGGCCAGTTCTTTTTCTTCGATGCTACTAGTCACGTCATTACCGCTCTGGCCGGACTATTCTTCATCGCCTCAGAGTGCTCGTTGTTCCGCGGCTTCTACGCTCGCAATTGGCCTCTTCTTAGCCCCTCGCATGGGTTCGTCACACTGGGGTGCGCTATGATGATTGTTGGATTGAACCTGCTCGGCAACATGAACAAAAAGGCTACCAGCCAGGAGTCACTGACCATGCCTTTTTGGCGTTTGCTCCTTGCTTCGGGCATCCTCGCCATCGTTATCGGTCTCTTCAACGTTATCGCAAGCTTCGTCTTCCGCGACAGGTCTCGTAACATCACCGCCCGTATGGTACGCTCAAGGGGGGCCATGACTCTGCACGAGGACGTCGAGACCCAATCTCAATACACTGGATCCCAATACGACTCCAAGCACAAGGCTTTTACCATCACCACACACCACACTGGCAGTACCTCGTCTCGCACGAACGTACATGGCGGAACACCACCCATGCGTATGGGCACACCACCCGTCGACTGCGGCTCTCCCAAAGCCCCTACAGCTAACCAGGAAAGCGAGCACAACCGCCTCTCGCAATTCGACTTCAACCCTGCTCGCGCTTTCCGCGCAGCCCGTCAATCTTTCCTACCTTCGTACCACAGCCAATCGCCAGCCAAGCCCGGTTTCTTCTCCCACCGCCCAAGCTCGTCCATCTACTCTCGCACCACTTCAGGCGAGCCAGCCAGGAAGAAGTTTTGGCAGCGTCAGCGTGAGGAGCAAGAGCAAGAGACTGCCCGCATGCCTCAGATCAGCTATCCTCTCAACGTAAACCCTCAATTCGCACACCTTGTTAAGCCAAACCTTGCACACCACCCCAGTGTAAGGAGACCTGAGCTAGACTTTGACAAGATCTGAGCCATCTTTTCCTGCATCTAGGGGGTTGGTGAGAGCTGGAGGGGGCAGAAGGGCACAAGAACTATGATACCACTTTTCGTTTTTTTTTCCTTAACTCTGTTTACATCAACATACTGCTACAGACCACAGCAGTGGCGTTTCTTCTTTCTATACAAAGGGGAGCCATTCACATCCATTGGGGGGGCGCTCCGGGAAACTATAAAACTGTTGAGCATGTTCTTTTCTTCTTTAGTGAAGAAGACACCACCACCACCACTGTCATTTTCTTCTCCTACTCCTCTCATATCAGTATAGATATATCTACATGAATTCTGCATAGCAATGTATAGAATTGCCATTCATGCCTCAATGTCTCTTCCAATGCATGTGTGCTACTGTACATGGCGTGGTGCACAACTATATGTACATGTATTATACAGTGAAATGGCGAGATGGTCTCAATCTGCCACGATACGACCGTCGTGATCGCTGTCCTTTCGCAGACGCAGCCTCGCCATCATGGGCAACTCCCCC